>CM075013.1:24172107-24205314 GCA_037576675.1 Pangasius sanitwongsei | reverse complement strand
ATTCTGCATTGAGGAGTGGGGGAAACTTTCTTCCAGTCGATGTCAGAAACTGGTAGATGGCTACAAGAAACGTCTCAATGAGGTTATTTCAGCCAAAGGGGGAAACACTATTAGGCTATAAACTAGCTATTAGGGCACAGGGTGTCTTAACTTTTTCCTCAGTTGAAATACACATTTTTGTTTAATAAGTGAAAAAAAGTAATTTTTTTGTTGTTTACATGCAATTACATCACTTTCATCTATAGGTACAAATGAAAACAAGATCAGAAATTGACATGTTGACATTTCTTAATAAAGAGCTGAATATTTAATGGGGTGTCCTAATTTCTTTCACATAACTGTGTGTATATATAAGTACTGTGTGTGTGTATATAAGTATATATATATGTATAGTCAAACATTGACAAAGGTATTGTTATTATAGCTGTCCACCACAGTATATTTTAGTTGAAACTGAATAATAAATAAGCGCTCAAAGTGAGTACTGAACAGTGTAGGAAATAAAAGCACTTTTAAGAAGAAAAACCCATTTACAACAGCCAGATCAAAAACACCCTCCAGGCAGTAGGTTTATCTGTGTCCAAGTCAAGAATCAAGAGAAGCCTTCACCAGAGTAAATACAGAGGGTTTACCACAAGAGGCTAAACCATTGGTAAGCCTCAAAAATAAAAAGACCAGATTAGTGTTTATTTAATTCCAACTCTGACATACTGTGGTAGGCAGCCAAAATAACAAATAACCTTGTCAATGTCCAAACATTTATAGACCTGACTGTATATACACTCACATCCACTTTATTATAAACACCCCTGCTCATTCATGGAATTAGCCAATCAGCCAATCATGTGGCAGCAGCACAATGCAAAAAAATGCAACAAGAGCAGCCTGTTGATCAGCTTGTGTGAAACTCACCATACATGATGTGCAGAAAATCCGGGGGTCGAGGCAGCCTGCTTCTGCCAGGACTACAATATTCTACAGGAACACAACACAGTCAAGTTAGATACTGATTTAATGTACTGAGGAACCAGAAGCCAGAGGCAGGTCTAAGGGTGAAATTTTGTAGCAACAACTTTCAAATATAGCCACAAATGGCGATCACCAGGGTCCAACCATAATTATTCAGCTTTATAGGCTCAAACGGTCATCTTGTGCTGCAATACTATATTGCACACTGAATGTTTTCATAATTATAATCTTACATGTGCAGCATAATGTTGTGGTATACAACATTGTATTGTATTGTACTCTTCACTCTTCTAAACGAGTAAGTACATGTTTTTCAATTTTAGCAACAACATTAAACACCAAAAATACAAGTAATAATAACAGTAATTCTTCTTTGTCTTATTATTATTTTATTTCCCCCAATGATCAACATGACAAAAATATTTTTGCAAAAATGTAATATTGCACCACAGACACAAAAAATTTAATATATGACAAAGCTGATTGATAGTCAGCTAAACTCTTTAGAGATGGTTTTGTAACCTTTCTCTGAGCATCAACAACTCTTTTTCGAAGGTCCTCAGAAATCTACTTTGTTCGTACCATGATACACTTCATCAGACTTTGATAGATCCCTGTTCTTTACATAAAACAGTGCTGACTCACACGTCAACCCATTGATTGAAAAAACCTGACTCTAATTCCACCTTCAAATTAACTGCTAATCCTAGAGGTTCACATACTTTTGCCACTCACATATATGTAATATTGGATCATCAAGTATACTATTTTTATCTCACTTGTTTAACTGGGTTCTCTTTTAGGTCTACTTTTAGGACTTGTGTGAAAAGCTGATGATGTTTTAGGTCATATTTAAAGATATATATTTATATTTTTAATATAAGCTTTACAGTTTTTGAGATATGGGCCAAAATGTAAAGGCTTGTGCTTTAGTGCCATCAATAGTGCTCACAATTTGGTCATTTTTATTTTTCTGAGTAGCTGCTGAGGTACTGCACTTATGTATAAAGTTTAGGCTGCATGATTCGTTTTAGCAGCGAATAACTAACTAACTAACTAAACAAACAAACAAACAAACCAGAAATCCAAACAAAAACAACAGCACTTTGCACATCATGCATTGGATCCCTAAAAATCCAGAATATGTAACCAAACAAATATCAGACTCATCGTTCATTTGTCTTTAGCAAAAACAGAAATGAAGATGAAAAGCAAACATTGCAGATGAAAATCTATAAGGGGGTCTAAAAATGCTTTTACTAACACTAGACTGATTTGTACAAACTCTGTACACCTTTTTCTATGTACTGTACCAATACTATTTATAGTATATAGTGTATGTTTATCCATTCTTTATTGTTTTTGCAGTGCCTCTATTTATACCACCCGTGCCTCATAAATCTATATTTGCCACCATTTGGCTTGTACACACACATTTTCAACTGCATGATATAGTGCTCCCTTGTTTTAAAGGCTGCAGTATTGTCATATGCTTACCTTCTTCTTCTCCTCCTCGGTCACCCTGATAACCCCGGGGTCGGTTCTGCAGGTGCGCAGATAATAATACAGCAGAGCCAAAACTGTCAGGGGAAACGTCATCTGCACTGCAGTACTGGGACCATGTGACCTCTGGTGTTAAGTCTCAATACACACAGAAATATTCACATATTCTATCCACCTACATATCTATATACACCTACTGGCCACTTTAATTGTACTCAGGTGCAGACCAAAATAACCCGTCTGAGACCATATGAGTGAGGTGGTCATGGTCCGGGTAGCTGTAGCACAGTGTGACAGTCAAAGTCTCCAGAGGAACTGTGGCAGATTCTCCAAGATGCTTAGAAAAAATGACTAGCCAGTGTTCACTTTAATAGGCAAAGGGTTCTCACGTCAAATATTGACTTTTATTTGGTTTATTTCTGTTTACTACTCTTTACAGTAGGTGTTTTTATGTAGAAAATATTTAATTTCAATTCTGAAGGCATAATTTCTGTACATGTACGTAAGTTTTTTACATAGTACTTAATCTATTTCCACAAATTACTTAAAGGTTTCATATGGCCAATTACACATGAATTGTATTTGCTTTTGTTTTTTTTTTTCGAAACAGGACTGAAATGAAAAAAAAAACTAGTGAAATGAATAAGTTTGCAGTAGTAGTGTGGTGTCGATGTACACTAACATTCAAAAGATCAGAATCACTCAAAATTTCACATTTTTACATGAAAATTCATGCTTTTACATGAAAATTCAAGACATCGACAAGGTTAGAAATAAGTACTTTGCTTGAAATAAAAAGGTTATTGCCTCAAAATTTGCTTTCATCAAAGAATCCTCCATTTACAGCTATTACAGCCTTGCAGAGCTTGGGCATTCTAGCTGTCAGTTTGTTGAGGTAATCTGCAAAAATTTCACTCCATGCTTCCTGAAGCACCTCCCACAACAGCTCAATTAGGTCGAGTGATTGCTTCTTCCCTCAATAGGTTTTGCATAATTTGGAGCAGTACTTTGGGTCATTGTCCTGTTGTAGGACTGGCTCCAATCAAGTGCCGTCCAGATGGTAAAGACACGGCATTGCAAAATTAAGTGATAACCTTCCTTGCTCAAGAATCCCCTTACCCTGTACAGCCAGACCATCACATTTTCTCCTCCATGCTTCACAGTTGGTGTCAAGCACTCCTCCAGCATTTTTTTCAGTTTGTTAAGTCAGGACAAAGGCTGACTGAACTGTGAACACATGTTGCTGCTGACTACTGTAAAACGCTGGATAGTTTAGGCAGTGGGTTTTTCAAAATACAAGGCTGACACTGGGCTGATTTATCCTTCTGCAATTAAGCACTGAAGGTCAATACCATCAGATAATTGGCTACTAAGCGCTGTCCGGCACATGATGGTTTACAGTTTTGCTGTTGACCACCACCAAACACGGGGGTCCACCCCATAGAAGCTCAAGACCCAAGCCAGTTGACGATAATGACTGCATAAGTGCATAAGTCACTGCTAGAGAAAAAGGCAATAGAGACTGCACATGGGTTAGGTATAGCACCGAGTGTGTTCACCAGCTGTGTCAAACTAGGGCTCCTGCAACACCAGGGTCTATGTATATTTCCTTGTCTAAATAATTGGCTGCTAGGCAGAAAGTATATGTGAGTATAAACTGCAGTTCACCCTGAGGCATTAGTCCTGTACATATTTTCTCCACTGGGACTTGAGTTTTTTCTCCAAAAAAGGAAAGCAGCCCAAAATCCAAGCCACAACCTCTCTGTAGACCTCCAGAATAGGCCTTGGTCAGGGAGGTGACCATGAACTCAATGGCCAATAGATTTCAGAACTCCTCTACAAAAGTCCTCTTCAGAGATGAGAAAAACTGCCGGAAGGACAATCATCTCAGAAATACTTAATCAATCAGGTCTTGATGGTAAAGTTCCTAGACGGAATCCGCTCCTAAGTAAAAGACATATGGAAGGCACGTAAAGTTCTTTGAGAGCAAGGAAAAAGGTTCTCTGGTCTGTTGACATAAAAATTGAACTCTTTGGGTTGAACTCCAAGCACTACATCTGGCAAAAAAAATCAGGTATTGCTCACCAACTAATACCATCCCGAGGTGGAGCATGTTGATCGCAGCATCAGAGTGCACACCTGCTCCAGAGTGCACATAATCCCAGACTGGGACAACAGTTCACCTTTCAGCACAACCAAGGCCCAAAGCATACAGCCAAGACAATGCTGGAGTGGCTTCTGGACAAGTCTTGGTACACGCTTGAGCGGCCCAGCCAAAGCCCAGAATTTAACCCCTTAGAACATCTGTGGGGAGACTGGAAGATGCCAGTTCCTCATCCAATCTGACTGAGCTTAAGCGGAGCTGCCAGGAAGAATGAGAGAAACTACCCAAATCCAGTTGTGCAAAGTTTATAGAGACTTACCCAAGAAGAATCAAAGCTGGAATTGTTGCCAAAGATGCTGCCTACAAAGTACTAGAAATAAAGGGTCTGAACACTGATATAAATGAGAAATTCCAGTTTTTTAAATAAGTTCACGGAAATATCTAAACACAAATGTCAATCGATATCAATTCAATACACTTTAAATGGAACCTAGAGCACAATAAAATGTGCAAAAACTGAAGGGGTCTGAATACTTTATGAGCTCACTGTCTGTCTGGTGTGTGTGTGTGTGTGTGTGTGTGTGTGTGTGTGTGTGTGTGTGTGTGTATATAAAGGATATCTGGCAGGAACCACAGGCACCAGGTGACAAGCATCCAAAATATGGAGGCAATAAGGGTGGTGGAGGGAACCAGACTCTGAACTGTGGCACTTGCTACCCGCCTGGATGCGACGCTCATGCACACCCACCCACACACACACACACACACACACACACACACACACACACACACACCAGCAATGCTTAGATACCATTTTATGACATAGAGATCAAAAACAATTACAATGTTAAAGTCTTAACCTAATGTTTCATGAGCTGCAGAATAAATAATAACATGCTGGTCATGAAGCTGCCATACTCATGTGCCAAGTTGAAATTACTTTTTCTAAAGCTACCTAGCTTATGTTAGTTTGCAATTAAATAGGCTAGCTACCATTACAATGTGACAGATAATAGCAACAGATAATAGCAATTAACCACTACCTCAGTGAAATTTAACTAACAGATTAAAAAAAAAAAAAAAAAAAAAAAAAAGCAACAACTATACACACAAGTGGAATTGGTTTGTGCATTTTAAAATAGATACAAGTATCTGCAACTGAGTGTGTGCGTACCTGCAGGTGAGGTTGATCATAGCGAGCACACATGCCAATAGAACCCCTTTTAGCAGCCATGACTCAGAACTTAGGTCTAATATGGCTCCCACAGCCCACATCACACACACACTGAAGACACTCTGCAGAAAGGCCTGCGAGACACAGACACACGCACACAAACACACAAATAAATGAGCAGCTTAAATACACTATTAAATATTCCCACGAAACACAGAATCTCATAGGCTGCATGTGTGTGTGCGTACCTGGTAATTGTTGAAGAATCTCAAGCAACGCATGTTTGATTTTTGACGTTCATTTTTCACCACATTCAACATGTGAATCAGCAGAGGACTGTGCACCTGGTGGGCCAAGTCTATTGGTGTGTGACCCTATACACACACACACACACACACACACACACACATTATGTAGAAACATCTTAAGTACATTCAACAGAAATGGGATGGAGCTGAGCTCAAGTGAGCTTTAAGTGTTCTAGCAAAAGGTTTAAATTCTTATAGTGGGGTCTACTATACGGATAATATTACACAGGCATGGTGTCCATAAACTTTATTTATACTGTTATTTGTCTCATATAAATATTTGGGGTGAATGACCTATTTAGCATTAGTATTTAACTGTAATTTGAATCATAGATTTTCTCACACTGGCGTTCTGTAGCTCCACGCTGGCTCCAGAATCCAGCAGGATGTGTGCAGCATCAACATTACCAGCAAGCACGGCACAGTGCAGTGGTGAGTTCCTGTTCACCTTATCTACTGCATTTACTGATGCGTTACACCGCAGTAAGAAGTTTGTCGGTTCTGGACTGTCACAAGCAAAACACACAACACAGCAGGTAGGATCAGTATCTGTGATTCATTTAAAAAATTAAGTTTACAGTGTTTTTAAATGTCTGTCTGAGTGGCTGCATTCTGAATAAAGTTTTAATATCAGGTGATAAATACTTGATGATCAGTAAGATAAGAGTAGGATAAAAGCAAAAACAGATTCCTGTTTTCTGGCTGACAGGGGTCGTACCTGATGCTATTGTAGCCCACAGCAACCACCTAGCAAAACCCTAACAACCTCTTTGCAACACTTCAGAACTTGCTTATGCTATGTAATCACTCTGTATTTTCTTAAGGAAATGCATTTTTCTGTTTCTTTGGAAACTGTTCTTGGTGTTTAATGAGTTTGCTGAGTATACCACATTGCACTTGGAGACTTTCCATTCATTAGTCATGCTCAAATCAGCTGATACTAAATAATAAAAAGCAAATAATGTTACCCAATAATTTTCTGAGCAGCCAGAATCAGTGAGGTCTGTCCGTTTGCATCTGGAGCATCAACTTCCTGTAAACAAACACAAATGTTTAATACTTACCATGAGGAATGATACAGGTATACATATAATCTTTTTGTAAAAGTAGTAACTGGTGACTGATTCATCACTGTTATGCACATTCTGATCATCACTGTGGTACTGATCTCACTGCTCACATCTACTGTAGTTTAATTTGCATGACTCATTATAACTGATCAGAAGAATTTACTGCAATGCTGGGCACAAAAATGTGTGCCTACATGTACTGTGCATAGGATCACCTAAACGGAAACCAGAGATATAGTCTGAATAAAGGAAAACACATATATTGAAACAAGCACATCATTCTATACAATTAAAAAAAGCTTGGTGGGATGCTAGGAACATCACTGCAGTTCTAGAAAGTATCCTAGAGCTGCAGTGATGTTCCCAGAGTCCCACCAAGCAGTTGCTGCAGGTGTTAACTGCCATTTGTGTGTATGTCTTTTGCGCTTTTGGTCTTCTTTTGGTTTTATCTCTGCTCTTCAAATAAACAGTAGTTGTGGAAAATGTTGAGTATATTGTGCTGGCTGAGAGTTAATTATATTTGTGGTGGAAACTCCATAATTAGTTCGAGATTACATACCAGCTCCAGGTTAGTGGGGAAGTATCTCTCACCTGACCCTTGGCTATCAGATATGCTGCTATAGGCATGTGTTGGAAAAGCACAGCGAGATGGAGGCCACCGTATCCCTCTCCATCCGCAAGAGATGGATCAGCACCGTAACGCATCAGCTGGATCACCATCTGCAAGTGACCCTGCCTGAGAAAACAGCACCACACATCAGATAACTAGACTGAGCTACGAAGCATAGTAGCAACTGCTCCAGCAGTAGGCTTACTGCTGTTTTAAAGTCTACACAGCAACTGATCAAGTCTGTGCCATGCTTTGTACTTAAAATTAAAAACATCCTGCAAAAGTAACATTTTCAATGCAGTAACCATCTTCTAAAACAAGTGTAAATGAGAACACAATATGTTGTTTGTCACTGTTATGATTTGAGTTGTGTATTATGTGTGACATTAGGCCTGTCACATTAATTACGTTATTGACTTATCGTGCAATATATGGACATGACCTCAATCATTTTTGCTGACCCCCATATTGCCCATTGTGTGTACATGTGCAGTTGTTTCCATAAGAATGAATGTTACCAACATTTTAGCCATTCTCACTGCTCTTGTCCTCTCATCTGCTCCAGGGCTGTCAAATTAAAATTCAATTTAAGATAAAAATGCACATCTGAATGCAAAAGCTGTGTGCATTCAAATTTAAGATGTGTAGCAAGCACCAGCACTGATTTTAATTAAAACATACTGTTGAAAAAATGACACGCAATATATTAACAATGCACTAACAACGTTTTTTGAAGGAGAAAAAAAACTAACAATAATGTCGGGGATTAACCTGCTTAAGCTGCGTGAGCTGAAGCTGAACAGTGAATGAACACCAGTAAACTGAAGCGCTTTACTAGCCGGTTAATGAACTCATCCAAACGCATCCTATACACATATGAGATTATTTAGACATCTACATAACATAAATGTAATATTACAACTTGCTACTGCACAAAATGACACGAATGCACAAGTGAACTTCATCTTAAGTAACACGCTAGGTAGAATGGTAAGTCACGTTGTGAATACACTCTTTCCGTAAAAACGCACTCAAACATGGACAATAAATAACTAAAGCATAAAGAATTCACAATATTGTATTACAATAGTGTACTCAATGCAATGTTATTATTTCAGAAAATCAGGTTTTCACAACAAGGGCAGTTTTCAAGTTTTTTTGTTGATACATGTTTAATATATAAAATGTGAGTTTTTGGTTTAATTTTCTTATCGATTAAAATGCCTAATGACTGATATTCAAAGCTTTTTTTTTTGTCAGAGTAAAACTGATTAAAATGAATAAATATGACATAAAATATTGATGAAATTTAAAGGATATTTTGTCAGAAGACAAAATCTATGACTAAAAGCAGTATGAAAAATAACACTAGGTTGAATCTTTTGAATTTATAATTTTATGCACGTTAGTTTAAAAATAAATGCACTTTGTTAACAGCCAGATTTGTTCTTTGCAATAAACAATATAACACAGTGCTGTTTGATTTGTATTTATTCGTTGAGCCCTAATTCAAAAATCTGGTGGGTTTTTTTCCACTTTCCAATTCCGATGTCTGAATATTCTTAAGAATTAAAAGTTTGCTCTTTGGAAAGGGTGTACTTGCATTATTATGCTATTATATTCTCATTATACCAGTGCCATAAAATGGTCTTAAAATGACAATAATGTTTATCGTAATTATTTCTGGTACAATATATCATCCAACAATAGTAGTTATCGTGACAGGCCTATATGACACAGCAATCAGATTTTTAATTAAATTCTATATTATGTGTATATAATTTTCAACAACAAACAACCATTCATTCATCTTCAGTAACCATTTTATGCTGGAAAGCATTGTGGTGGATTTGGAGCCAACCCCTGACACAGCTAACAAAGGGCGCAAGCCTGAAAAAATGGAGCCCAAATGTGACACCAGTGCACACAGTTAAAATCAGGACAAACTTCATGTGAAAACTTCACATTTTACCAACACAAAATTATATTAAATAATCAAGAAAGTCCAATCCTAAACATTTGATGCGGTGAAATATACAGACTGCAAAAAAGTCCTTATTATATTCAAAAAGGATCCACGTTTGATAAGCTATTTCCTGAAATCTGTAGCACATCATCTGCATATTAATAGTGCACAACATAATATACATCTGAAACACAGCTAAAGGTTTACTACTTGGTTGTTTATAAATTGGTCCAGCATGAAAAATCTAAATCTGTTTATATTGCTCAGCATTCGTCATAATATACACGCCCTGATAATCGGCTAAAATGTCCTCACCACAGCTTGACAGTTAGTGTGAGTCATAGAAACCTGGAAGAGTTATGAACAAGACACCCCAAAGATACCATAATACTTTCTACATCAGGCTGATGGTTTATGGTCTTTAGTTTACCACAATATCCTTTGCCTTGCTGAAAAAAATTAAAGGTTTCTAAAGTTATGTTTACATGCTGACTTAAAAAATAATAATTTCTATGCATTACAGCAGAACTTGTTTGACACTACCTCCACCATGCTTGACTGATGAGTTTGTATGTTTTGGATCAGGAGCAGATCCTTTCTTTCTCCACACTTTGGCCTTTCTATCACTTTGGTAGAGGTTAATGTTCATTCCAGAGTTTTTTGTGGCTCTGTGATCAACTGCTGTTGTTTTTCTTGGTTGACCTGTACGATTCATTCTGATCCGTTTTCCCTCTTGTCTCCGCTTCAAAATGGCTTGCTTTTCTCCCACAGACGGCTCTCTGGTCTACATGTTGGTTTGTCCTTTTTAACAACAAAGGCAGTCTTCATAGGAGAATCCCAGGGCTCAGAGCTACTAGTTGTTTAAACAATCAATCTAAGAGCACACCTACTTTTGATCAGTATTTTTGATTTGGATGGACAAAAGCTGCCATGTTCCACATGTTACAACCTGTAACACATCTAGATGTAAATATTAAGAAATGAAAGCTGAAATTCTGTAGCAAAGACAGATCTATTTCAGCTTTTCTTTACTATATCAGATTTTCAGCGGGTCAAAGTTTGCATACACTTTGCTAGTATTTGTCTGTCCTGCTGGAAGACTCAGGTGCGACAAAGTTTTAACATTATGGATGATGTATTAAGGTGATGCTTCAGTATTTCTAGATAATCCTCCATCCTCATGATGACGTCTATTTTTTATGAAGTGCACGAGTCCCTTTTCCAGCAAAACTCCCCCACAACATGATGCTGCCACTCCCATGTTTCACACTTGGGATGGTGTTCTTCACATTAAAAGTCTCACCCATTTTCTTTCATGCATATTGCTGATCATTTTGTCCAAACAGTTCAATTTTCGTTCAATTTGACCAGAGAACAGTCACACTTCCGGCTGGTGTTCTCCTGCCAACTTCAGTTTGGCTTTTTTATGCCAGTCTTAGAGTAAGGGCTTCTTCCTTGCAAGACAGCCTTTCACACCATGAGTAGGACTCTCTTGACGGTAAGTGTACATATTTGGTACCTGATGCCTCCAACTCCTTTATCAGCTCCTTTGTTGTTTTCAAAACCAAAGTTTGTTGGTCCTTCAAAGTTAATGTATGTCTCTTTCCTGAACAGTGCAGTGTTCTTGTGGTCCCAAGAGTTTTATATGTGCATACAGTTATTTGTACAGATGCTCCTGGTACCTTCAGATGTTTGGAAATTGTTCCTAACAAGGAACTGGACTTGTGGAGGTCTGGGCTGAGTTGTTTGTATTTTCCCATGGTATCAAGGGCAAAAAGGCCGCTGGAATTCTGATATAGTGAATTAAAGCTGAAATAAATCTCTCTAATGGCTTATTTTAAAATTACCTCTAAAATGAAAAGTAGATGCCCTATTTGAGTTTCTAAAAGAAACATATGGTAACAAGAAATGTGTGGAGTTGTTAAAAACTGAGATTGAATGTCTTTACCCTAGGAGTATGTAAACATTGGCCTCAACCTTAGTTCTTTTTAAATGAATCACACTCAATCCTGTTAAAGTGGACCTGAAAGGGACGTAGCTGCAAAGCCTGCAGTATTTTGGTGTTCACAATACAAGTGGACTTTCAGGACATTTTACCAATTGAAGAGCTCTTAGATATTTGTTCACATCATAGCTGCTTTTATCATATATAGCTGCTTTAGCTGCTATATGACAATTAATTATAGATAATGTAATTAAAAATTGTTATTTTACATGATGGTATTATTTGGCTATGGATAAAAATAGAGAATGCAACAAACAGAACTGAAGTGTGTGCAAAAAAGAAAGCAATGAAGAGAGGGTTTCAAAACCCTTGTGAGTAATGTACAGTAACTACTTTTCCTGTCACTGACACATTATTATTAGGGGCCAAGTATTGAAGGTTATCTTTTTCCTATTATTATTATTATTATTATTATTATTATTATTATACTTTCACAAGGGGGTCTATGGCAAACAACAGAACACTTCATAGGCTTTTAATGAAATTTGCAAAGTGCTAGAGAACAGTCTCAGCTACCTTCACAGTATTTTTGGTGTACACCAGTCAAGGCCAATTTGGACATATGTTTACAATGATAACTGCAAATACAATGTCGTAGAAACGCAATTCCACTTTCCTCTGATTCTTTGTGGAGACCATAATGTTAATTTCCACCATGTTGGATTTTTTTTTCAGAAACAGTTTTTTTCACTTCTTCTCCTACAAATTTTGTTCAAAAATCACCATATCAGAGCATTGTGAGATCAGCCAGTTTCTCTGATTTTTGATGTACAGGACAGTTTGTCCATAACACACAAACGATTCTGATGGCAAAGTCACCAAACAGGAAGTGAGGGCATATCTCAGCAAAGGTGTGACCATATTCTGACCAAACTTTGTAGATAACTCAGGACCTCATCCTAAGGGACTCCAAGAAGTTATGTCTAAATTCACCACTAGGTGGCACTATAATTTACAGATTCATAAAACTGCCTATGACTTTTGAACTGCTCACCATCAAAAATATACTTTTTTTCCTCTTAATTTCCTTTGTCATGCAACAGATTTGGAATTTGTCAAACAGGAAGTTGGCCATTTTGAAATTGGACAAAAAATTTTTTTTTTGTTGTTTTTTTTGCTTCTTTTCCTACAAATTTTGTCCAATCATGATGAAATTTTGATCACAGCATTGTGAGATTAGTCTAAAAAAAAAAAAAAAAAAAACTTGTTTCTAGGATTTTTGATGTGTGAAAATTTGTTCATAACCTGCAAATTAATTTGATGGTTAAGTCATGTGGGCATGTCAGCAACGCTTTTACATATTGACATCAATCATCTCACTTATACACTACATGGCCAAAAGTATGTGGATGCCTGACCATGACCCCCATATGTGGGCCTTTCCCAAACTGTTGCCACAAAGTTAGAGGCAAACGATTATTTAAAATATCTTTGTAATGCTGTAGCATTGCAACTTCCCTTCACTGTAACTAATGCCAACTAAGCCCAAACCTGTTCCAGCATGACAATGTACCTGTGCACAAAGGATGCTCTATAAAGACATGGTTTGCAAAGATTGGTGTGGAAGAACCTGAGTGTCCTGCACAGAGCCCTGATCTCAACCCCACTAAACACCTTTGGAATGAACTGAAATACTTACTGTATGCCAGGCCTCCATACCTGAGATCAGTACCTGACCTCACTAATGCTCAAAATATTGGAAGTCATTCCCAGAAGAGTGGAGGCTTTTCTAGCAGCAAAGGGGAGACCAACTCCATATTAATGCCATGCCTTTGGAACAGGATGCTCAACAAGAACATGTGTGTCATAGTCAGGTGTCTACATACTTTTGGCCATATAGTGTACAGCTGAACTGGAATTTGGTGTACTGCATCTCTGTACTATTCTTTAAGTGCATTTCTTATGATCATTAGGCTACTTCAAAAACATGGCCACTGTCAGCCAATCAACTTGCAGCAGGCATTTCACATCACAAACTTAATATGTTACCATGTACGTTAAGTCCAGGGGCATTATTTGTTGCTTGGAGCCCGAAGACCACTGCTTAGGGCTATATTTATTACTGTAATTGTACTTGACCTGTATTGCATTTATTAAGTGATAAATAGGTAACACCATATATGTGCGTGTATATAATTTACCTTATGGCCCAGTGGAGTGGTGTAGAGTTTAAATCTCCACCCAACTGATCCACAACTGCACCTTTAGATATATAATACCTGTAACACACAGATCCAATATTATTAAGCCACATGTAAACATAGCCAATGACAGAATGTGCAATTGTGTATGTAACCATTTTGGTTTTTGTTTCAATAATTTAGTATGAGTCTAAGCTGCATTGATCTCCTTTTTTGGCAAATTTCTTTTATTTATTAGTAGTTTCTAAATTCTCAGATATGAATATGTGAACCGACATTTTTGTATAGACAATTTTTGAATAATAAAATGTTTTTAAACATGTTTTCCTCTGTGCTACAAAACTTTCCTTTGTGCTACTGAACCTTTTGAACCTAAATGGGTGAGGCCTGAAGCCTGTTAGCACCAGTGCACCAGCAGCTGGTAATCAGCTAGAATTAAACAAAAATTACAAAACTACACAAGCAAACAAAAATGCAAAAATATATTTAAAATATTGCATTAAACTTTTACATTTTAAATGTTATAAACATTCATAAACTTTTATTATTTAACCTTTAACCTATTAACATTATAACCTTTTAACACTTTAAACTTTTAACCATTTAAAATTTTTTAAATTTTAAAGCCAATAACAATGAAACATTGTACTATCATTTAATCAGCTTCTTTAGCATGTTTAGTAGGTTGTCAAGCCAACACAAAAGTTCATCCATTAAAACAAAACTTATTAAAATGAAATAGACTAGTGAAATCATACTTGATGAGATCTGCTCTGTTATTAATGGCTGCCCAGTGCAGCAAAGTGACATTTTCTTTATCAGGCTGTCGAACATCATAACCCGCTTCGACCAGCTCTTTACACCGATCAAATGCGCCAAACCTGCAAAACAACAAAACATATTTAGCTCTTTTTTAGTGTGTACTGAATTCCTAGTGTGTGAGCATAGTGGTTGACTCTGTGGAGCAGTGAGTAGCTCCTGGGTTCCCTGAATTGATACTGAGCTTGGGTTATTGTCTGTTAAGAATTTCCCATGTGCAAATCACCCACTGCGGGAAAGGTACAAGGTTCAACCTGCTGGTATATATGGCATGATCATTTAAATGAATTATGCAAATCCAAATATCATACCTACAATCAGTTACATTTATTTGTTTGGCAGATGTTTCTAAACAGCACCCATACAGTGCTGGTGAGTGCTCACAAACCATAATAAAAATGTTTTTTAAAAGGTTCATTTTAGGCTTTGTAGGCCATTGTAGGCTTCAGTAACATTATAACTGCAAAGACTAACATGAATATTAATTAACTTACACTATATAGCCAAAAGTCTGTGAACACCTGACCCATATGTGGTTCTTTCCCAAACTGTAGCCACAATATTGGAAGCACACAATTCATTCATTCACGAACATCTTTGTATGCTGCAGCATTAAAAATTTCCTTCACTGGAACTAAGGGGTCCACATCTGCTCCAGCATGACGACGCCCCTGTGCACAAAGCGAGCTCCATGAAGGTTGTGTGAAGGTTGGAGTGGAAGAACTCGAGTGTCCTGCACAGAGCCCTGACCTCAACCCCACTGAACACCTTTGGTATGAACTGGAACACCGACTGAACCCCAGACCTCCTCACCAACATCAGCACCTGACCTCACTAATGCTCTTGTAGCTGAATGAACACAAATCCCCACAGCCACGCTCCAACATCTAATGGAAAGCCTTCCTAGAAGTGTGGAGGTTATTATAAGACCAAAGGAGTGACTAAATCTGGAATGGGATGTTCAGCAAGCACATATGGGTGTGATGGTCGGACACCTGACACATACAGTCAGGTCCAAAAGTATTTGGACAGTGACATAATTTTTGTAATTTTGCCACTGAACACCACCACAATGGATATGAAATAAAGCAATCAAGATGCGATTGAACTGTAGACTTTCAGCTTTAATTCAAGGGGTCTAACAAAAATATTGCCTTAACCGTTTAGGATACAGCCATTTTTACAGAGCCATTTTCACAATCTCAAAAATAATTGGACAAACTAACATAATTATAAATATACTTGGATGCAAATCCTTTGCAGTCAATGAGTACCTGAAGTCCGGAACCCATGGACATCACCAAATGCCGAGTTTCCTCCCTGGAGATGCTTTGCCAGGCCTTTACTGCAGCTACCTTCAGTTTCTACTTGTTTGTGGGTCTTTCTGCCTTCAGTTTTGTCTTCTGTAAGTGAAAAGCATGCTCAGTTGGGTTGAGGTCAAGTGACTGACTCGGCCATTTAAGACTATTCCATTTCTTTGCCATAAGAAGCTCTTGAGTTGCTTTCGCGGTATGTTTGGGTCATTACCCATCTGTACTGTGAAGCGTCGTCCTATCAGTTTTGCAGCATTTGACTGAATCTAAGCCCACCACCTTGAGCATGTTCTTGACTTGGCAAGATGTTGTGAAGGCGTTTTTCTTCACCAAGGAAAGAATTCTGGATCATCCACTTTAGTTGTCTTCCGTGGTCTTCCAGACCTTTTGGTCTTGCTGAGCTCGCCAGTGCAGTATTTGACTGAATCTGAGCAGAATGAATATCTCTATACACTTCAGAATTCATCCTGCTACATCTATCAGAAGTCATTTCATCAATAAACACCAGTGACCCAGTTCCAGTGGCAGCCATACATACCCATGCCATAACACTTCCTCCACCATGTTTGATAGATGATGTGGTATGCTTTGGATCATGAGTGCTTCTTTACTTTCTCCATACTCTTCTCTTCCCATCATTCTGGTACAAGTTATTCTTGGTTTCATCAGTCCAAAGAAACTTGTTCCAGAACTGGACAAGGTTTTTCAGATGTTTTCTAGCAAACTCTAATCTGGCCTTTCTATCCTTGAGTGGTTTGCATCTTGAGGTAACCTGTCTATATTTACATTCATGAAGGTGTCTCTTGATTGTAGACTTTGACAATGATACACCTACTTTCCTAAGAGGGTTCTTGACTTGGCAAGATGTTGTGAAGGGGTTTTTCTTCACTAAGGAAAGTATTCCGTTATCATCCACTTTAGTTGTCTTCCGTGGTCTTCCAGGCCTTTTGGTGTTGCTGAGCTCACTGGTATCCTTCTTTTTAAGAATGTACCAAATTGTTCATTTGGCCAGTCCTAAAGTTTCTGCTATCTCTCTGATAGGTCTGTTTTTTGTTTTTTTTTAGCCTAATTATGGCCTCCATCACTTGCAGCAACAACTCTTTGGACTGCATATTAAGTTTCCCATGAACAGATACCAAACGCAAATTCAACACTTGGAAGCAACTCCAGAACTTGTATCTTAATTTGTCATGAAATAATGAGGAAACAGGCCACACCTTGCCATGAAACTGCTTATTATTCAATTGTCCAATTACTCAGGTAGTCATTGATTGCAAAGGATTGCATCCAAGCATATTTATAATTATGTTAGTTTGTCCAATTACTTTTGAGCCTGTAATAATAGAGGGACTCTGTAAAAAGTAGCTGTAATTCCTAAACAGTTAATGCAATATTTTTGTTAAACCCCTTGAATTAAAGCTGAAAATCTGCAATTCAATCACACCTTATTAATTCTTCTCATATTTACTAAGAACCATGAGTGTGCAGAGCTTACTGTGTGGCTTTGACAATGTCCCAGCTGCTGCTGTCATCAATGTGA
Source organism: Pangasius sanitwongsei (assembly GCA_037576675.1). Lineage (NCBI taxonomy): Eukaryota > Metazoa > Chordata > Actinopteri > Siluriformes > Pangasiidae > Pangasius > Pangasius sanitwongsei. The sequence goes on along the minus strand of CM075013.1, from coordinate 24,187,792 downwards.
GTGTATTTCTTTGGCTGCTGTGTTGGGTCCAACATGGCTTCACTCCTCTGCAGGAACTGGAAACTGGGCATGAAGCCATGTGAGTGGCCACCATGTACATCATGCGTACCATGACTGCTTTGCCCATCATTACCATGGCTGTGAGTGTGACACTGCAGAGAAAAATAATGACTAAATCACTGCCAACAATTGTTTATTCCACCAGCTATCAACCACTGTTCAACATAGAGACAAAACTTTTAATTCAAAACTGTCTCTCAACTTATCATAGGTTTGGTATGATCAAAAACAATACTGCCAAAGTGCCTGAAATGTTACACATTTAATACAAATTAACTGTAGTCATATTAAATAGTTTCTGATGAAATACGAAAAAGGTAGCAAAAGCTAAAGTTCAAAGCGTTTATTGTCATGTGCACAGTGAGGAAAAACAAGTTTCCCTGTACAATGAAATTCTTTCTTTGCTGTCCACATTGAATGCCAAGACAAGTGCAAACTATGTAAAATAAAATTGCAGAAGTAGAAATATAGATTATGTATATAAAAACATTAGTAGCAGCCATCTTGAGGCCAAATCACTTTCTTCCTCAACACGAAGATGACTATCAGACTCATGAGGTGTGGCCTTCAAGACTTCCTCAGCTTGAAGAATTTTACATTAGAAGCAATTTGGATAATAACAGTTCTAAATTATTTTGTATATTTGATTTTTAATCATACATTTTAAATACATACTCATTCTGGTATCTTAACTCTATAAATGGTATTTATGACCTGATCCATGCTGATGCCCTACTTCTGCTTGGAGGCTCCTTCACCTGAGAATCACTCGCTGATGCTGGCTAGCCTGAGGTTTGCGGTGAGATTGCTGTGAACTGTACCACATGGACACTCTATAGAAAGCTGTGGATGGTACCACTTGAATAGCCTAAAGATTGCACTTGCTAAAAACAGTTTACACTCAAGTCTCATTCAGAATATAGTGGATAACTTCACTTGGATAGATTTAAAGCTAAAATCTAATAAAATCAAAAACAACTGTTTAATTTTTTTCACAAATTCCTTTAAAATTGTATTCCTTTAAAATGAAGAAAGTAAATTATTAAGCAAATTAATATTATTTTATACTAACATCCTTTTAACAAAACCTTTAAATACTATATACTTTTGAGTGATTATTACCACACCTGTTGCTTACAAGTACAACCATGAAAAATATTTTATGCATTTAAAGCCTGTCAACCAGGTCACTTTCTTACAAACTCTCTGGCGTCCTTCTGTAGTCCAGTCCAAATGTGGCGCCATCTTGTTTTTAATCATACAGTGCGACTGTTTTACTAAATCAGTGAGAGAAACCAATGTGCTGTACTAGTGGGAACACTACTGTCCTACTATGAAGCACAGTTGAATTAAGATTAGACCTGTCATGAAAATTATGTTAAGATTAAGATAAAAATGCACATCTGAATGCAAAAACTGTGTGCATTCAAATTTAAGATGTGTAGCAAGCACAAGCACCGATTTTAATTAAAAGATACTGTTGAAAAAATTAAAAGCAAGATATTAACAATCCACTAACAATGTTTTTTGAAGGTGAAAAATCTAGAAAGAATGGTTCTAGTGTTTCAAATAATCCAGTCATAGTCATTTTTTCACTTTCCAATTCCTATGCCTGAATATTCTTAAGAATTAAAAGTTCATTACTTATGTGCATTATTATGCATTATCACTATATTATCATTATACCAGTGGCATAAAATGATCTTAAAATGACAATAATATCATTTATCGCAATTATTTCTGGAACAATATATCGTCCAACAAAAGTAGTTATAGTGACAGGCCTAGTTAAGACTGGCATGGAGTCACAGATACATTGTCAAGGACACAGCTAGTGTTCGCACAAGTGAGCGTTAGCACAGCCTACCAATTTAACCCACAAAGGGTTAAATATCCACAATTTAACCCACATGCCTTTGCTTTTTCATAGCATTGTTACAATATCCACCCATATACACTGAGCAGCCATAACATTAAAACCTGCCTGATATTGTGCCACCAGAACTGCTCTGAGCCGTTGAATCATGGACTCCACAAGACCTCTGAAGGTGTGCTGTGGTATCTGGCACCAAGACATTAGTAAGAGATCCTGTAAGTCCTTTAAGTTGCGAGGTGGGGCCTCCATGGATCGGGCTTGTTTGTCGAGCACATCCTACAGATGCTCGATCAGATTGAGATCTGGAGAATTTGGAGCCAAAGAATCTTTTTGAACTCTTTGTCATGTTCCTCAAACCATTCCTGAACAATTGTCAGGGTGCATTATCTTGCTGAAAGAGGCCACTGCCATTAGGGAATACTGTTGCCATGAAGGGGTGTACCTGGTCTGCAACAATGTTTAGGTAGGTGGTACGTGTCAAAGAAACATCCACATGAACATCAGGACACAAGGTTTCCAAGTAGAACATTGCCCAGAGCATCACACTGCCTCCGCTGGGACTCCATAACCTTAGACCTATTGCTTAATAAACCAGCATACTTCAAAGTGCATTCTGGGTTGAGCGAGCGGAGCGGAATCTTAAGAAAGATGATCTCTGCTCAGGTGGAATTATCAGCGCTCTGCACCCCTCTCCGATCCACTCACATGTTCTGGTTCTGACACCCTTCTATCATAGCCAGCACGGGTACTATATCAGAAATTTGTGCTACAGTAGCTCTTCTGTGGGATCGGACCAGACGGGCTAGTCTTCGCTCCCCATGTGCATCAGTGAGCCTTGGGCCCCCTTGACCCTGTCGCAAGGTCACCAGTTGCCCTTCCTTGGACCACTTTTGGTAGGTACTAACCGCTGTATACCGGGAACACCCCACAACACCTGCTGTTTTGAGATGCTCTGACCCAGTCATCTAGCCATCACAATCTGGCCCTTCTCAAAGTCGCTCAGATCCTTACGCCCTACCTATTTTTCCTGCTTCCAACACATTAATTTCAAGAACTGACTTTTCATTTGCTGCCTAATATATCCCAACCATTGAGAGGTGCCATTGTAACGAGATAATCAAGGTTATTCACATGTCATTGGTTTTAATGTTATGGCTGATCGGTGTATACCGTCTGTGTTGTGTACCCTTAAATGTTGTGATGCAAAGTGGTGACATTTCTTCTGTGGGTTTTATCAAGGGTATCAGGTTAATACTATTTTAAAATTCATCTGAAGTGTAAACAATAAAATTTTAAACAATAAAGTCTAAACAATAAAATTTCCTTCCATCTTCTATATGCTGGAGATTTGTAGTCTATTAAAATCATATACAGAATAGCTCACAACAGAAACCGATTTAAAAACAATGCTTCCTAAAAATACCAGTTTAGCACAGTGTCTTTAATAGAATGTCTCCTCTATGGAAATTGGACATGGAATAGGACAATGTTCTTCTGATCTATATATACATACATATTCCTAAAACATGCCTTCAAACGTGCTACAAAACTTTCCCTTGTGCTACTGCTCTTTTAGCCAGCTGGGTCATCTGGATTTTTAAAGGAAATCCCAGTCTCAATTTAAACTGACATGACTGTACTCTATCGTTTACTTTTACTATATACTGCACTGTTTATTCTACTTTAAAGGTACAGCTAAATAATTAGCAACTTTGGCTGTCTGCTGTCAATGCGGTCTAACAGGCTCAAACCCTATTAACTTCCTAGTGTTTTACTTCTGATAATTAAGTAGTATCTGTTGAACTAATATTTATATCGCAAAGTAACTGCAGAAGTTGACTGGCTAGCTAAATAGATACAAGGCTGAATTAGAAATCAACTAGCTCTGTAAGCTAGCTAAATTAGCTCACATACTAAACACAAAATATTTTAAACGAAGCTACTGACAGTAAGGAAACTCACTCACCACACTGCCTTCTTTCCAGTCCATTACTGCTGCATTCAAATGTTGTAGTTTATATAAACTAAAACGACACCAACACTGCGAGGAAAGCTAAAGCTAAAGACTAAAGCGAACCAGCACTGAGCCGAATTTGCGGTCTACTTCCTGGATACCGGAAACGACTCTAGCACCTTGATTGGTCAGTTTCTAGCGCCGTCATGCAGGTGGAGTGTCGCAACACGACCTTATCGCACATGGTTGAAATTCTAGGCATTGTTTAAAAAAAAAAAAAAAAAAAATTGTGTGTGTACAATGTAACTCAAGAATACGGAAGTCCAGCTAGGCCACGTGTTATTTCTTTTTTTCTTGTGATCTCAAGATAACAAAAGTTGAAATGCATTATTATACTGCAACGAGTACGTATATCAGAGAGCTCCTTAACAGAAAGCAACTGATACAATAGTAGAATGGCGGCCTTACAGCACAAAGGTTGTGGGTTTGATCCTGAGCTCGGGTGATTGTGTGGCATTCTCCCCAAATTACCCCTTTATATATTCATCCAACAATGAAACTGACCACCCGTTCAGGATTACTATAGTTTTCACTACTATATAATTGCAGATTTCTGTGTCACCTTCTCAAGTGACTGGCACTAATTTGGAAATGGTCTGGCACTGAAAAACATGAGACAAGATAGATGGATGGATGTCCTTTAGTTATCCTGAAGGGGAAATGTGGAAAAATACAGATTTACAGATTTTGCAATTCAGATGTCACACTGTTACAATAAATAATACAAATTATATAAGAGAATTTATATGTCTTAAAACATCTTAAATATGTTTTTTAAACTGTTAGGTATTAAATTCTAAGTTTACTATTCAAGACCAATTTAGAAATCATTTTTGGACACTGTTGGCACTGTGGATACCAGATCCTTGTTCCCTGCCTGATTTGTGCCACACATAAATAATTTGCAGATAAGGTAGCAATTCTGCTGCTCCATCTGTACAATGCATGCATTAACAGTTTAGGGGCGAGTCAATCCGTCACGCATAGCAATAGTTACAGGGGGTAGATTTCAGGTTTGAACCCTCCCTGGCATATTTTTCAGTTCCAAATGCTTTATTGGCTAACATACACAGCACAGTTTATTAGGCCTCTTATACCTTTTATGAACATCATTAAATCACAAGTATTGTGCAAAATGTTATTCAATATCAAAAAATGTTTTGTATAATTTTGTATAATTGCACTGAAATGATTTTCATACACAGTGAGCAGGATGATCTTCTTTGGTTACTTCACTTTGATATGATAGACTTAAAGTTAAAACTCTAATGAAATCAGAAATGACTCCGATGCTCATATTCAGCTCCTTTCAACACACTTGACACAACAGCACTGTTTGACTCTATAGTATACAGTTTTAGAAGATACATTATTTATAATCTCGCTATTATATAGTGATATTTATAATAGGGAAGAAGAAAAGACTTCCAGATCACATTTATAAGATAAAATGTAATTTCCTACCTATTGCTAACATCTTAGATTAATAAGAAATTCATTTTTGGCTACACTACTGCAAGTAAGAGGAGGTGCATGTGATACAGGTCTGTTCTGCTATGGCAGAAAGAAAAAGACAATTGTAAACAATCTAGTAAACAATAATGAGGCAAAATATGAGGAATGGATGACTTGTTTACTGGTGCACAATAAAGATTTTTTGTTATTATAATTCCAACTAGGAGCCCATATTTGTCAAAATATATCAGATTTGTGATGGATATCATACTGTTAATTTCCCAAGTGGGAGAAAAGTGAAAATTTGAGAGTGACAGTTTGGGAAAGGTTTAGCAATAGAGCCTAAGAAGATGACAATAAAAGTAAAATTGTCTGATATGTCAGTCTGCAACACAACAGGAAGAGAAATGTTAGGGGAGTGAAGCAAAGGGCCCCCACAGAGAGCCTCTTTAACACTCACAAAGGCACACTGGCACTGCTCCAACCACTAGACCCGATCTAGATTATTAGTGAGATCAGTCAGCAGGCTGGGAGGTCTGAATAATTAGGAACAAACCTGTGATAATATCCCACCAGCCCCAGGAACTGTCTCACCTCCTTTTTAGTTGTGGGTCTTAGGCAGGCCGTAGTCACACCAGTATTATTAATTTGGTGATGCACCTGCCAGGTTTGCCTTAAGGCCGGCCTCTCTCAAAGATTTTAGGACTGCCCTCACATGCTGCCCATGGCACTCCCAATCTTTTCTATAGATTATTATGTCATCTAATTAGGCAGCGGCATATGTGCTTTGGGGCCGTAATACCCAATCCATCAATCTTTAAAATTTATCCAGGGCCCTGAAAAGCCTGAACCGAAGATATAAAGCCTGAAACCGAAGATGGTAGAGAAAGTTGTTTTTTTTTCCCTTAGACTTTGGTGACAAGGAAATCTGCCAATACCCCTTGATTAAATCTGGGTTGAATAAAAATGAGTCATGCCTAGCCAATCCGGGAGCTCGTCAATACAAGGCATGGGATAGGTATCAAATGTCAAAACCTTGTTGACCTTGCAAAAGTCCACACAAAGGGACTGCACCTCTGGCCTTGTATAACAGCACAATGGGGCTGTTCCATTCACCATGGGATTCCTCTATTACTCCCATCTCTAGCATTTTCAAGATTCTTCCAGAGCCACTTTTTTCTTGTGTTCAGGTAATCAGTATGGATGGCTGTGTACAACCACACTGGTCGGAATCTCTATGTGGTGTTCTATGAGGTTTGTACATCCAGGTAGGGGGAAAACACGTCTGAAAATTTGAATTGCAATTTGGAAACCTGTCCTCAGGGATGGTGAGAGATGGTCTCCAACTGCGATTGGAGTGGGATCAGCTTTTTTTGGATATTCCGACCCCAACTCACCTCTCTCTGCCACTGTCATCGCCAGAGTAACAATGATCGCCTCCCTCCATTGTTTGAGAAGGTTAAGGTGGTATATCTGCCATGTGTACCTCCTGTTTGTGTGCCAAACCTTGTAGTTGACTTCTCCCACTTGCCGTGTGACCTCAAAGGGCCCTTGCCACTTGGTGAGTAAATTCGAGCGAGAGCTGGGAAGCAATATATAGAAATATAGAAAATATAGTCTCATTTCTGCAGTCTGAAGCTATCTCAGATCATTATCTCATCTCATTTAAAATGTATCTTAATCATAATATATGCACCTTGCCATCCTACCACATCAAATGTACATTCACATCAGCAACTGCACAGAGTTTTATCAGTAATCTCCCAGAGTTACCAAGCAAGATTTGATCACCGTCTGATCCCGAAGAACTGGACCAGGCAACTGAATGCTTAGAATCAACATTCTGCTACACACTAGATAAAGTAGCTCCATGTAAAAGAAAAATAATTTAAAAAGCTAGCACTCTGGTATAATGATCACATACGCACCTTAAAACAGACCACTCGAAAATTAGAACATAAATGGAGTCAAACTAAATTGGTAGTATTTCAAATGGGGCAGTCGTGGCCTAACAGTTAGAGAGTCGGACTTATAACCCGAAGGTGAACCCGAAGGTCGTGGGTTCGAGTCTCTGATCCGGCAGGGATTGTAAGTGGGGGGAGTGAATGAGCAGCGCTCTCTTCCACCCTCAATACCACGACTGAGGTGAGACCCTTGAGCAAGGCACCGAACCCCAAACTGCTCCCCGGGTGCCGCAGCAAAAAAGGCTGCCCACTGCTCTGTGTGTGTGCACAGGGATGTGCTTAAATGCAGAGCACAAATTCAGAGTAGGGGTCACCGTATTATACAGCAGTGATGACTTCATGAATTTTTTCAATGGCAAAATTAAAAATATCAGACAAAAAATTTAGACTATTTATTTAAAACCAGCCAATTTTATAACTAACCCTGTAGATAATAATATAATGATATCAGACCAATGATTAGAATGTTTTACTCCCCTTCAAGAGACCGAACTAATTTCACTAATTTCATCAAAATCATCAACCTGTATACTAGATCCCTTACCTACTGTACATGTTTCTTCAAACAGATCATTCCAGAAACAATCAAACCTCTTCTAAAAATAATCAATCCTTCCCTTAGCACTGGCTATGTACCTAATCTTTTAAACTAGCAGTTATCAAACCCCCGATTAAAAAAACTAGCATCGACCCCTGTAAGCTGTCTAACTATAGGTCAATATCAAACCTCCCCTTTATCTCCAAGATCCTAGAAAAGGTTGTAGCACATCATAGCACAGAGACAGCACTGGTTAAAGTTGAAAAAATGACCTACTACTGGCCTCTGATCAGAGTTTTGTCTCCTTGCTTGTGTTGCTTGACCTTTGCAGCTTTTGATACCATTGATCATGCTATTCTCAGCGATAGACTAGAAAATGTTGTAGGTGTTAAGGGAACGGCCCTCTCCTGGCTCAGGTATTATTTGACTGATCATTATCAGTTTGTAGACGTAAATGGTGACTTCTTTACACATACTAAGGTAATGTTTGGTGTTCCGCAAGGCTCTGTTTTAGGCCCACTGCTCTTTTCTTTATATATGCTACCTCTGGGAAAAATTATTCCTAAACATGGTATTAGCTTCCACTGTTAACTTTCTCCTACTTAATTCTGACAAGACAGAAGTACTTGTACTAGGACCACATGTAGCTAGAAGTAAGCATTCATTGTTTCATCGTGTGCAGTAGTAAAAGACCTTGGTGTGATTATCGACTCTAGTCTTTCATTTGAAGCTCATGTAGATAATATAACTAGGATAGCTGTCTTTCATCTCAGAAATATTGCTAAGATGAGAAATATAATGTCATTACATGTTAGTTCATGCCTTTGTTCCCTCTAGGTTGGATTATTGTAAAGCCTTACTGTCTGGATGTTCCAGTAGATGCATAAAAAAGCTCCAGTTAGTCCAGAATGCAGCAGCGAGAGTCCTTACTAGAATCAGAAGATATGACCACATCACCCCTATCTTATCCACACTGCATTGGCTCCCAATCAAATTTCGTATTGATTATAAAATACTACTATTGACCTATAAAGCACTGAATGGTCTCACTCCACCATACCTGAGTGAACTTTTGGTCTTTTATGATCCGCCACGTCTGCTTCGATCAAAAGGTGCAGGCTATTTGTTGGCACCTCGAATAGTGAAGGCTGCAGCAGGGGGTAGAGCTTTCTCTTACAAAGCCCCACAGTTATGGAAGAACCTTCCAATTAGTGTTCGGGACACAGATTCAGTCTCACTGTTTAAATCTAGACTGAAAATTTGTTTAGTCAAGCCTTTTGTGAATAGTTTTTTCTTAGGTAAAGGAGCAGGTCTGGAGGGTTCACAGGTGTAGAGTGTTGTGGTGAACTGGGATGTTTGAATGCTGTCACCCTCCCACTCTCACGCATTCACTCAGGTTTGTTGACAGTGGAGTGGCTGGCTGCTTTATGTCCCAGGGTGCTCTCATGCCTGTGCTACCTTCTGGCTCTCCTTTTTAGTTATGCTGTCATCGCTAGTCTTGCCGGAGTCCCTGCTTGCACTCTACATGCAAAGTACATGGTCCTTAACCATTACGGGACAAAAGCTTACCTAACAATCTCTCCCTCTTTCTCTCTCTCTCTCTCTCTCTCTGCCGAAATACACGTTACTCTTGAGATGCCAGTGATCCTGACCCCTTCTGCTCTCTGGACCTGCCTGATCCATCCTGATGCCCTACATCTGGTTGGAGCTACACATGCTACCCCTGAGATACCAGTGATCTTGACCTCCATCCTGATGACCTACTTCTGGTTGGAGTTCTCATCGGTTGAGATCTCTCGCTGCTGTTGAGGGTGGCCCCACATGGACGGCCTTAAGATCATTCGGATTGTTGGGGATGGTGCCATTTGGGGGCCGTGATGATGGCTTAGGGATCTGTGATTGCTGTGGTGGACAGTGGATAAGTTTAACAAACTGGACTTCTTGTGAAAACCGTGATGAATTTACTGGTTGCACAACTGCATTTAGTACACCATTATAGATGGTATTATAATAGACTTATAGTTGCACTATCCGTTGGCACCCAGATAAGAATGGGTTCCCTTTTGAGTCTCGTTCCCAAATTGGGTCAATTACATGGTGCACACCAGTTCAATTTCTAGCAAGTAGCTGAGGCCTTTTTCAATGCAAACTTGTTCCACCCACTTTCTACAACCAAAGTATGAAACATTAGAGCATAATCAGCAGCTGCCTGTTTACCTTGCCTCATGGAAAGCAGTCTGGAAAGCAGAAAGCAGTGTGGTTGAATGTAGCTGTGAATGCTCTCCCGGAAAGCAGGGCAAATCTGGCAAATCTTTTCCACATCTTTAGAAATCATTAGGAGCACACTGTTGAACAATCGTATTTCTCAAGTAAGGAGAGAGAGAGACTCATTGGGGTTGCACTTCCAGTATGCACTTAGCGTATGTGGTGGCATTGAGTACTTGGATATTGAGTGGCAGATGTTCCCCCTACATGTGGAGAATCTCTTTCAAGGCATTGGACATTTGCTGAAGCTGCTGCTCATGGACGCTGAGCAATTGACCCTGGGAGGTGATGGCAGTCTGAATTTGAAGCTCTGCTTAATCCAGTTTTTGAGGCAAAGCCTTCTGTAACAAAGGGCTCACAGAGGCAGAAAAAGGATCCATGTGTCAAAATATATCAGAGTTAGACAGTGTTTGGGCACGGAATCAGCCAGTTTTGTCACAGTTCTTTCAACCAAAAAAAATTCAGTTCATCCACAGATCATCGATCATTTCTTCTCCATTACATCCCTCAGATGCTCTATAGGGATTAGGTCAAGGCTTTGGGAAGTATTCTTTCAAAAGGTGGCTGCTGTAGGATCATTATCCTGCTTTAAAAAATCAACTTCTGTCACTTGAATAACTTGAATTACTCTCCCTCTCTACCCATGCTTGTTGATCCTGTTTTGAATACTTTGTGTTTTAATTGTTTAATCATTGATGCCTGAAGCAGTCATTGCTGCTATTTCTAACATCTAGCCCTGACACCAGAGGGCACTCTTCCACAAATATTAAAGTGTCTTCTTCACTTGTCTAGATCATGTCCTGTTTCTCTGATATATAAAGTCTGTGAACGTGCACTTTGATGTGAAGCCTTTTTGTTTGCCTGCAAATTGTGGTCTGAGATCTGAGCCCTGTGCAGTTCTAACAAAGTTCCTTGAAAACAATCTGAATGTCAAGTTGGAAAAGTGTGCAGTTGAGCAGTTGCAGAATACATAATCTCAAATAAAAGGACTGTGTATGTATGTATGCAGGTATGTTTTAGTCACATTATTTTGAGAAGCTGTATGGGTGCATTATCTGTTCTTGGAAAAAGAAAAATACTCTCTGAGATACAGCTGCCTTCTCAAAATAATCACATGTAATAGTGTACTTTTTAAGTTGCATGTTATTTTCTTTTTTCATTTTTACTATTAAGAAAAATTCATGTATATGTACTGTGAAAATTGCTGCTTACTACATAGTTCATGAAGTTGCAGATACATGCTAATAGCCATCCCAGTAAAGTTTTTGCACATTACTGGTGAGCTTATGAGCAGTTGCGATACATAATCTCAAACAAAAGGATTCTTCAGTGAGTGTCCTTACTAGAACCAGAAGATATGACCACATCACCCTATTGTATCCACACTGCATTGGCTCCCAATAAAATTTTGCATTTATTATAAATTACTATATATATTGACCTATAAAGCATTGAGTGGTCTCGTGCCATAGTACCTGAGAGAACTTCATTTTATGATCCACCACACTTACTATGATTAATATTTTCAGGCTCTTTGTTGTTTTTTTTTACCTTGTATAGTGAAGGCTACAGCCTTCTCTTACAATGCCCCACACTTTTGGAACAACCTTCTAATTAGTGTTCGGGGGTCAGAGACAGTCTCAGTGTTTAAGTCTAGGCTGAAAACATATTAGTTTAGTCAAGCCTTTTGTTAATAGTTTTTTCTTGGGCATAGAGTGTTTTAGTAAACTGGGATGTTTGGATGATGCAACTTCTCCAAAGCCTACTGGCTTGTATCATTATCTAAGCTACCTTCCTCCCTGCCAACTGGGGTACACCAGCCTATTCACTCATCCCTCCTTGATTCCGAGTGGCGGGGTAACATATTGCCTCAGACCAGAATAACGTTCCTGGGTCCCAGCTAAAGACATCCTTGGTCCATCACTCATTGAAGAATTCCACAGAGATCATCCTGACCATCTAGCACCTAGACCCAGGGGGAGTTCAGCTTTGGGAGATTCTATAACATATAGCCCTGACATTTCCCCTCCAGACCGCCAGTGTGCACCCCTGAATATTAAAGCATCTTTGTTTGCCCTGATCACTTCCTGTTTCTTTGCTATATAAAGCATGTGAACTTGAACTTCAATGCAGAGCCTTGCCATATATCTGCAAATCGAAAGAATTCTGAGCTGGGTCTTTGTTGTTGTTGTTTCTGGACTGATTTCTTATGTGTGACCTAGTCTTGTCTTGTGTCTTGCCTTGCCCTTCTGTTTTGACATAGTTCATGATGTTTGGTATTTTGACCCTGCCTTGCTTAATGACTATATTTTTGGATAATTGTTTTGGATCTGTTTGCTTAACAAGGGTGTTTTGTTGACAACCTGGACTGAGCATTGTGTTAATAAATGTCCTGTGCTTGGACCTGCTAGGAAGCTGGGGTCGGAGCACAGGGTCAGCCATGATACAGCACCCCGGAGTAGATGTGGTTAAGGGCCTTGCTCAAGTGCCCAACAGCAGCAGCTTGATAGTGTTGGGGCTTGAACCCCCTGACCTTGTGATCAGTAACCATATATACAGGCATATATACAGTCATTGATTATTATATACAAATGCATTGATTATAATTGATGCAAACCCCACAATACAAACATTTATCATAACATAAAAGGCATAATATTAAAAGGTCTGTTATGTACATTATTGAGTATGATAGTCTAAACTTCCTCCATTTCCTTTCTATAAAAATAAATTTAAGATGATTAAGAGAATTTTCATCTAGCCCTTATGGAATATTATTTCCAATTTTGTATTCAAAGTGGTTGGTCTCCAATCTTTTTGTTATATAATAATTTCCATGTGTCAAAACTACCAAATAAGAAATCCCATTTTCATAAACAAATTCTTATATTTTTATAAAAATATAATAAAATATAAAAAGAGAATTTGCTGTGGTATTTGATGCTGTTCCTAAAATAATTATGCTTTTAAATACAGCATATGAGCTGTTTTTAAATGTCACAAAATGTGCTGTCATATTGTGAAATGACACACGTGTGCGGTACAGGTTGTATAGAATCGTAAAAGCATGAAAAATGTGTGCAGTTGCTCAACACTGGCACATTCGCGATCATATTGCAAATCGGGCAGTGGCTGTGCATCAGTTAACCACAGGTACCAGCAAGTAACTGTTTGAGGCAATTACTTACATATATATGGATAGGTGTTGTAACAGGGATTCAAAAGTAAAGTCAAAATATTTCTGAAGCCCTCTAATGACTGGCTCCAGTACAATTTCTAACCCTGTCTATTACCAAGTTAGTGAATGAAAACAAGCCAAACTTGCATTTTAGGTTAGATCTCCACAGAATATTGTCTGGAATAGTGTTCTGTCATTTTAACAATTTCAGTTGATATCTTGATGCACTTGATATCTCTCCCAAGACCCTCATGAATGCTTACTTTTTAACACACACTTGAAGCTTTTGATAGTTCTGTAGCAAAGCCATGTCTTGCTCTGCTATAAACTGTTCTAACAGATCCTCAGTGGGGAGTTCTTTGCAGTTCTTGTCATGTGTTGCTCATTTTGATATCTAAGCTAGCTTGTTGTACTGATATTAGAACTAGAAAACCACATGAGTACATGAAGTAATGGCATAAACCAAGGCAGCTAAAATTAACCAAATTTAATAAAAACTTACCACTGACTGTGTGCCTCAAAGTAGCTTGGTAAGGTTAGCCAGTTGCTCCTGCAAACACCAGCAAAAGAAGGGAGGTGTCCACGACCAATATGGGCAGGGAACAGGTGGTCCCACAGTCCAACCAGCTGTATCTACTGTGTATGTTCTGTTCTGCAGGTCTCTACTGCATAGACTCTGGCTCCAATTTTGACCTACTCAAACTCAGTGAAGACCTTTCAGTTTGACCAAAAAAGGCTTTAAATGCCGCACAAAGGTGTAAATGGTGGCATTATGTCCACTCACATATACAGTCATTGTTTTGAGGTTAGGTGAAAATGTGTAAAGACATTTCAGTTAGGTACAATGGAAATTTCAGATTCAATCCTACCATGAAATCTGAGAAGCACCAGCATTATGCTTGCAGTCAAGCTAGTTAAATTTAAGGAGCCGGTTAAGCAGTGTCATTTTTTCTAAAGACACTGTTGTGATTTTTATGCACATTGTGAATTAAAGAAATGGTCTATCATGCCATATCTATGGCAGTCCAGAGCCATTACTACAAGAAATTTAGCCATCAGAACAGAACATTCTGAATGAGACAATGTTGTTTTTTTTAATAGACAAATTAATGAACTGTTAAGTACTTGGTGAAAAGGTTGGTCTTTCTTGAAAGACATTCCACCACCTGGGTGCCAGGATAGAGAAGAGTTTTGATGAAAGTTGAGTCATACTAGAGGCTAAAGGGGAGCGTGGTGCCGAGCAGGGTGTGATAAGAGCCTTAAAGTCTGCCAAATGCCATAAATGTAAATGTAAATTAAAGTAGGCAGAACTGGTCTGTTTTTTGGCTTAATTAGCAAGCATCACTTTTTAAAATCTGACTTTTTTTTTTTTTTTTTTTTTTTTTTTTTTTTTAAATATCAGTGTTATAAATATTACTATTTATGTATTCAAACTGCTATAATTTCTACCAAGAATGCAAACAAATCAAGCACTGTTAGTGTGGAGTCTAGAAATAGACACAAAGAAAAATGGTTATGGATGAAATTACTTGCTTTTATTACTTGTAATAATAGCCGAGAAGGAAGATTAAATAAACAACAAAGAAGGCTTGTGTGAGTGTAAGTCAGTCAGGTTAGGCACACTGGTGGTGAGTTGACTGGACCTGTTCTCTCAGCTTGTATTTAGTTTAGCTTTATCCTCATCAGGGTCAAGGTGGATCTGGAGCTTATAACAATTGCAATAAATGTAGTATATTTATTGCTGCAACAATAGCCTCTGTATTAATGTTAGCAAAATTACGTAGTAGAGAGGTAGCAGGGAGACATAGTGATATATACACCAAATCCACTTCAAATCCTCTCTTCCTATTACCCTGGCACAAGGATTAATTAGTTTAATTCATAAAGATCTCGCAAAGAATTGGCACCCAATCTGTTTACCAGATAACAATTACAACATTTTTGCCTTAGTTTTGGCAAAAAAGTTTAAAAATTTTTTTAGATCATATTGTTGATCAGGTTCAGTCGGGTTTTATGAGGGATAAGCATATCACAAACAGTATTAGATCTTGTTCAGTATTAGGTGTTGGATTTACTTGATTATCCATATGTATGCCCTGATAATACCTTTATTATTTGTCTAGATTTCTATAAAGCATTTAACATGGTAGAACATAGCGTTATTTTTTGCTCCTTAGAAAAATTAGGGTTCTGTGAATTTTTCCACAAATCTGTTAGGACTATGTATGAAAATTGAAACTGTTCAAAGAATTTGAATGTATGGAGGAATTTCCTGTTATCTATATCAATATCATTTGTTAATCAGTATTATGTCAATCAGTATCTATGCAACAGT
>CM075013.1:24146574-24162297 GCA_037576675.1 Pangasius sanitwongsei | reverse complement strand
CTCATGTTATCTTTGACTAATATTTAAATTTGTTTGATGATCTGAAACATTAAAGTGTGACAAACATGCAAAAAGATAGGAAATCAGGAAGGGGGCCAACACTTTTTCACACCACTGTATGTAAAGTGTGATGAAGTCAAAAATAGAATGAAATCTGGTAATGAAAAATGTTGTCAATGTTACCACATTATTTTTATATCAAACTTATTAAAATGTTAAAAAATATACCGCCATGATTTCCATACCGATGTATTCGTCTTCATCCACGTAACCGTCTCCGTTCTTATCGATGTCCTCCAATGTCTCCTATAGATCAGGAAATTAGATTGTCACACATAACTGTAAGCAAATTTAATTAACTTGTATTAGGCAACCATAATTAAATAACTAAATCTTCACTGATTTAACTATAATTAAATAAATATAATTAGATTTTCACAGTGCCATGCAACCAAAAATAAACTTCTTTCAGAAACACAAAATAAAGGTGACCGCTGCTATTTGTTAAAAAAAAAAAAGTTTCACACTGATGTTGTTCCAAGTTTGTCTCTTATTAGTGTGTATAGTGACCACTGCTGTGCAGGCCATGTGTACTTTCATGCTTTCTGATGCAAAGTACAAACATCTTATACTCATTGTCCTGTCATAACTGTTACACTGTAATAAAATCTAAATATAATAAAGTGTCAGATACTGCAATGTTTATATGAAACGCAGTAAATGAATATATATATATTTTTTTTAAATACAACGGATATAAAAAGTCTACAAAAGATAACTACTTTTTAACATGAGATTGAATGTGATTGGTTCATTCTGAACACAGCCACATCCCCAATTATAAAACGGTGTGCACACTTATGCAGGTGATTGCAACTTTTTTATTTTTTCCTAATTTTACCCTAAAATTGTTTTTCACTCAATTTTTATACGTTGTAATTTCACACTGAGGGTGGAAATAGTTCTGACATGATTTATCTTGGTTTCATTTTTTTACAACACGAAAACCTGCCATATTAACATGGGTGTGTAGACTTTTTATATCCAATGTATATGAAATATATATGAAAGATATATGAAAATGCTTTTCTAGCATTCATGTAAACGATACTTTCCTTAGTCTTAGCCCTCCAACTCAACATGCAACATCATTAATGCGTCTTCATGCAGGAATATTTTTTATTTATGCTCAGCCAATGAACAGTCAGGCTGAAGGGTATAACAACATTGTTAATATTACCTAGGGTATAACAGTTACCACGGACAAGCTGTTTTCTTGGACTACCAGCCATGGATGGCAGTGGCATTGTCAGGATTTTAATTAACTCCTGATAATACAGTGAGCACTTTTCCGTTACATTAAAAAAATAATTATCTTTAAAACTAATACAAAAGTTCAATTTATTAAAAAAAAAAAAAAAAAAAAAAACACTCCTGATTGATGCACAATTTGTGTTGTTTGCCACATGGTTGACTCCATGTTGTTCACTTACATAGAATATGAATGGTGAGCTATCACTTAGTCTCTCATTAGGACTTAGGACCAGGTGTCTCACTCACCAGGACAACAATGTCCCTCATGTGCTCAAATTCCTCAGGATGGAGGAAAGCAGTGAACTCATCCCTCTCTGCTCGTTCATCTCCATTCAGATCAGCTGCTTTAAATCTGCGCTCATCTCGTGGCAGCATCTTCTTAAAGCTGAACTGATCAGACGAATCTGCAAACTCTTCTGGGTTCGCTGCAAAATTACATCACTGCATTCTGTCATCACATTACAGGTTACATCACAAATCACCCAAATGCTTCTCCAGGCTTGCTGCAATAGTTAATCACTTTTTACACTATTATCATTATATCATCCTCACTTAAATCATTAAATAATAAAGATAAATTTATCTTGGTTGTCTGAGATTACATCAAATTATCAAATTAATTTTATAAAACAGACAGGACTGTTTAATGATGTTGCATGTTGAGTCGGAGGGCTAAGACTTAGGAAAGTATCGTAAAGATAATAAAGATAAATTTATCTTGGCTGTCTGAGACAACATCAAATTATAAAACACACAGGACTGATCCTAAAATCTGTTTTTTTAATAGAAACAAGAGAAAGTATTTTTTAAACTCTGGATTATCATATTGATTTTGTTTTATAAAATCAATAAAGCCACTCCATGGTGTGCACACCTTTACCTGTGATAAAATCACTGTAATGCACACACTCTTGTGTCTTTATTATAACACACTGCATGAAATTAAATCTATCACATTACATGTATACATTATATATGATTACACACATGATTAAGTTAAATTATATAACATTTAGTTCCTCTCCACTAAGCTGACTGCTTGTCTGTGTTCACTACATCAAATTCCAATTCATGCAATAGTTCTTTACACTGAAACCACTACTACACTATGCTAACGGCACGCACACTCACCAAGGTAATATCCATAGGTGGCCTGTTTGTACTCCTCCCAGGCAATCGCATTGTCTTTGTTCAGGTCGTAGTCACGCCATATTTTAGCAACGTTCTCATAAACATAGCGTTTTTGAACGCGTTTAATCCAAAGCTTCAGCTCGTCAGAGGTTATGAATCCATCAGCATTACTATCGATACGATCCACAATCTTACTGCAAATACACACACACACACACACACACACACACACACACACAGACACAGAGAGCAGAGTTAATCACAGCCTATGTAAAAGCACTTGAGCTGCTATGATTACATGATAGGTAAAAAAGGCACCTTTTTTTTTTTTTTTTTGGCTAATTTTACAGAGAAAAAAAAAAAAATCAAGTTTGAGTTTTCCCCAGTTTGCACCACTGCAAGAAAACAAGAAACCGAAAATCAAACTCTCTCACCATATAATGACCAAGCCACTGTTTTATACAGACTGAAGGAGTTTATAACAAATGTGTTTAGAGTTTTATTTTTATTCCATTTACACTTGTACTGTTCTCCTCACATGTACAAATGCAATTTAACAGCCAGCCAAACTCCATCCATAAACTACAGATGAGTCACGATTCATCTTAGTCTTTCTCTTTAATAAGATACCAGTGAAATGTACATTATGAATTAGGAGTAATGTAACTAAGAATTAACTTACAGATGATGTGTTTACAAACACAAAACAAAGGATGGCATCCAAAAATCGAGGAGAAACTCGATAAGAAATGTGCTCTACTCTGAACTCACTTCGCGAAGAACTGCCACTAGGTGGCGCCAAACCTATAGAAGTGACAAACTTGGAGCAGAACAACACTTACACATCAACCCTTACAGAATAACCTTACACATCATAACTGTTTCAATGCAGTGTCTTAGACACATATTGTATACAATACACCCTGCACTACCTAGATGTCCTTCTCTGTTTGTAGTGAAATTGCAAGCCTTTCATTTCTGTCAATTTGTTTTCTTCATTAAGGTTGATTCTGGACTGCCCATCATTTACATTTTTCAGATTATTTCTGTGCATTGTTGAATGGAGATCTTACAGGTCCCTTGATTTTTAACCCTGGTTAACATCTTTAATAAGCTCTCATTCTATTTCACCCCTCCTAGCTGCCGGGTATGGAAGTATTTTCCTGACAAATTTCAAAAGCAACTGTAAATTGCAATTGCATATTTTCGCTTACATGATCATACAATGTTTGCCAAATTTCAAATGGAAAAGCAAAAATTTTCAAAAATTACTTTTCAAATTTGCTCGGAAACTACTTCCATAGCCAGGGATGGTTTCCGAATAAATTTCGGAAAATAGGATTAGGCAATATTTATCGCCCCCCAAAAAAAACCTACACAAATGATTCTTGATCTCAATTTCTTTTTAGTTCTTACATAACTCAAATGAAAATAACTTTGAAATAAATTGCATTATTTTTATTAGATTGGACTTTTATTAGATTGGAAGCTGTAGATGTGCAAAAATAGTAACAGCACCATGTATAACAACTAGTGCAAACAATGTTTCTTTTAAATGAAAGATATTTAAAAGAACCACTCTATCTATAGATGGTGCTGTTACTATATTTGCAAAACCCTTCTTTCTGGTAAGTGGAAATGGGTGCCATGTTTTTCGTGATATAAAAATGCCACCAATCATTTCTTTCCCCCAGGGTTCTTCTTGTCATACGGAACAGCTCTAGTAACTGCTTCAGCTAATGCTGAATTTAACTCGTGGTCACAACTTGTACTTCCCAAAAAAGTAAAGTAAAAGCTAAAAGTGAAAGAAAACACCTCTCAAATTGAAATTCACACTTGTCAGCTTGGGGTATCCTTTTCAATTCCGACTTCCTTCCCTGTTTACGGTGTGACATCAGATCAACATGGCCACTCATAGTATCAGCTATAAACACAGTTTTGCTGTATATGCAAGTATTTGCTTTTGATCAAAACAGCATATTCGCTTGTTAAATCTAAAACAATGACTATACAGTTCACTGTTTGAGGAGACTGTGACTGACTCAACACAGTTGCCTAGCTTGCCAAGCTGCCTAGCTTGTTGCTAACAAAAGATGTTACAACTTCGTCTGTTGAACGCACTGAGGTCAAAAATGACATATTTCCGACCGGCGAATTACCTCTTGAAAAGTTGTTATTTTAACTACTAACAATTTAGTAGTTGTTAACTGCTAAATCACTGTTTTGGTAGTTATTAAATGTCACAGCATACAGAGGTGCCACTGTTACAAGAAAATCCTAGTAGGCAGAGATAATAATTTTTAATATTAATAATAATTTAAAAAATTAAATAAATAAATAAATAAAAATATTAAAAAGCCACCACTGAATTTTACCACAAAAACCCCAGCGCACACCAATGGAAGGAACAGCTAGACACTAACAGCATACATGAGAGAAGTTGTACTGGATAAACTGACATTTAACTGGAATTTGCATAAATGTTTGGATTGATAAGCAACCAGTTGAGCGTATAAACTTACTAAAGTAACAACTGTTATTAATATAATTGTTTAAACAATGATTTTATTGACTTTTCAAAGATTATAACAGGATACAAAACCATTAATATAGGACAGCTTATCTTTAATTATCTAAAGAATAGTCTGTCTTTATATTTATGGTTTTGTGTCCTGTTATTATCATCTTTGAAAAGCCAATAAAGATATTGCAATAAATGCGTTAAACATGAACAAAAACAATTCCCCATATGCATAAAGATTGATGGGGTAAACTTAAAAAAGAAAGGGGAAAGGGGAAAAGTGTACAATGCACAGTTCTGTACATCAGGTTTCACAGCACAGCAGGCTAAATATGCCCATAACAGCAGCATAAGATCATTCATCAACCAGCCAACCAGGAATGTTTCCCCATGTTTCCCCTTGGGGATCAATAAATTCCATCCATCCATCCATCCATCTATCCATCCATGCCCTTAACAACAGCTATTGTTTAGTACTTTTTCTAATGCAAAAGACTGATGTCATTTATAGGTCTAATACACCAGGTTTTTCATCCTTTAAACTTTTAGTGCAGAACTCCAAGTGATATATCTGGTGAAAATCAGGTACTGCTCATCAAATGCTTGAAGCACAGAAGCATCATGCTATGGAAGCATCATGCTATGGTAGGGAGACTGGTCAGAATTGAGAAAAGGCAAATGCAGCCAAATACAGAGGTTCTTAAAGAAAACATGCTCCAGAGTGAGACTGAGGTGAATGTTCACCTTTCAGCATGACAATGACAAAGCATACAACCAAGACAACACTGGGATGGCTTCAGGACAAATGTCCACTCAATTGTCCTTAAGTGGTGCAGCCAAAGGGCAAACTTGAAACCCACAGAATGACTATGGAGATACCTGAAGATGGCAGTTCATAGACTCTCACCATCCAATCTAATTGAGCATGAGAGGATCTGCCAGGAAGAATGGGAGAAATCCAGGTGTGCACAGCTCATCGAGACTTGCCCAAAAAGATTCAGAGCTATAATTCCTGACAAATGTGTTTCTAAAAAAGTGAATACTTAAGGTCTGAATACTTATAAATACTTATCATTAATTATTCAGAATTTTTTTTTTTTTTGCAATTTCTAAAATAAATAAATAAATAAAAAAAATAAATAAATAAAAAATAATGTTTTCACTTTGTCATTATGGGTTGTGTGTAGACTGATGGTGAAAAAAGTCCATTTAATCCACTTTAATTAATTAAACCTACAATGCAGTTATAAATTATGCAAAAACCTGAAGATTCAAGATCTTTATTTGCCATTTGCACATAGGTAAACATAGGCAGGTTCTCCTGTCTTAGCCCAAGATATAAAAAGATGTAAGATATAAAAATTAGGCAGTAGACAATACAAATAACACAGACAACAAATACTAGTAACAACAGATCACAATAAAAAACAGCAATACAATAAAAATATGAAGTACAATTTGTACAGCCAGTTACCTCCAGTGGCTGTATATTGCCTATTTTGCCTGTAGGTGAACTCCAGAGGGTCAGTGGCTGCAGGGATGATGGAATCAATGGATTTCAACACCGGTTTCTCCAGGCACTTCATGGTGACTGATGTAAGGGCCACCGGGCAGAAGTCATTCAGGTCGATTGCGTCTGACTTTTTGGGGATTGTACAATGACTGAATATTTGAATCGAACAACAGCCTGGGCCAGCCTGGTATTGTTGACCAGCAGTGCTCCAGTGTTTCTGCATAGATCCTTTTAGCTGTTCTGATGGACAGTGCATAACTGGCCTGCTTGTACAACTGATCATTCTCAGATCTAAAAGCAATGTTACATTCCCTAATCTTGTGTCTGACAGCTTGGTTGAACCATGGTCCTAAGAGGGACAAATATAGAGGTACACCAGATAATATAGCAGCTAACAGACTCTGCGCAAGCATGGATATTGTGGGTCTGTGGCTACCCTAAACAAATCCATATAAGTGGTTTCAAAGCAGTCCTGTAATGCACTGTGACCAGTGAACAGTTCAGCTGTGAGCTTCTTGGTATATGAAGGCTGCAGCAAGATGGCTATATTCTCAGACTTACTGAAGTCTGGCTTAGGGACTGCAATGTATGCCTTTCTGATATTGCTATAGCAGTGGTCCAATATATTTTGACCTCTGGTTGGAAAAGTAATATACTGTTCATATTGGGGTAGATATGTGTTTAGATTACAATGATTAAAATCAGTTACAGTTACAGAAAAATTCAAACCAGCCCGTCTAGCACCAACAATCTTGCCATGGTCCAAAACAGTGAGATCACATCTTTCCCCATTCTTGATGGTTGGTATGAACATTACCTGAATGTTAAGCACTGCACTGCTGCCTCACAATTGGGTGATTAGATAAGTGCATGAATGAGTAGGTGTTCCTAATAAACTGCTCAGTGATTCTATATTTTGACTGGCTTGGTTTAAGTACTGCTTGAATTTTTTTTTACTTTGATTTTTTTTTTTACTACCTGAATTTTTTTTTTAATGGAAATTTTTATTACATAAATTTTTAACCTAAATTTTCAAGACCTGCATTTCAGATGGCTAAATTCCGCACAAATATATATATATAAATATCTTAAGATTCACACTGAACATTTTCAGCTTTACATTTTCACTTATTTCCCCCCAAACATTACAAATTCAGGTTCAGCTCCTACTGACTGAGTTCACTCCATACTATTATATCAGAAACTATCTACTAACCCCATGTCATCATGATACTTTCTGTAAGGTTATCTATATTCCTACACAACGTGGACAATACTGTGCAGCTTCTCTAGAATATGACAGCTCATACTTTGGAGATTTTCATGCTTGGAATTACCAAACACATGCCAATCATTTACACACACACACACACTGAAAAAAAGCATGAAGTTAACGTTGTATATGCAAGGAGTAGGCTGTGTAGAAAATGCCTTCCCCCACAACTTTGAGCTGGAGCCGGGCCTGCTCACCTCAGTCTGTCTCTGCTCTCCTCTGGACTCAGCTGGTCGAATGTCTTCGCCTCTTCTTTTCCCAAAAAAGCTTCATGGTCGAACTGCAGGCTCTGCTGGTCCGCGTGCTGGTCCGCGTGCGGTTTCCGGCTAAGTTCGGCTTCGTGGTGAATTCTGTCCTTTCTCACTGTGGGCTTCAGATCCACCACACACAGCAGCACACACACAACACACACTACACCCAGAGCGTGCATGGCTATTAACACTGTCCAAACTGCCCAACGTGTTGTGTACAAACTACTCGCCTCTTACGGTGATTAAAGGTACAAAACACACCCCAGCGGGGCTCCGAGTGCCCCTGACTCAGCGCGCGCTCGGCCTCAGCACAGCAGATTTACAGCATGAAGAGGAAGAGCGCGGTTAATCACTAAACCTCTTATTCCGGGGCTTCTCCGTTAAACCCGCTTATATCACACGGTCTCTCACGCACCGAACCAACCTCCCTGCAGCTTTAAACCTGCTCACACACTCTGCTGTCGGCTGGTGTGTGCGTGTGCGCGTGTGTGTGTGTGTGTAGGGCGCCACGTTGTAGGGTGACGCGTAATCTCACGAAAACGCACCGCAGATTCACCTCGCACTCTGACCCACTTTATACATAAAGGTAGTAAAATAGGAAACTAATAATAGACAACATAAAATGATTAAAGAGATAAGAGAAAAAAAAAATACATGATTTCGTCTTTTACAAAAACTTATGGTATGCCGAAATGACGTCATATCTCTGATAGTCGAGTGTGTACGAGTTTACTGTATTATAGTATTAACAAAACAAAACAAACAAACAATAAATAAAATATGTAAACGACACATATCTTACACAGTGCGCAGGGACACAAGCAGGAGTGCTGCTGTACTGAATATCTGAAAGGCTTTAATGCAACAGTTATATATATATATATATATATATATATATATATATATATATATATATATATATATATATACATAAAGAAAGTTAATAGCGAGTAACTGACATTATAATGGTGTAATAACAGACACAATATGGCCAAATATTCTGTTTATTTTTGGTCTGTCATTGAAAATAGACCCCAAAGAAACCTCAGCTGGGTGGAGCATTGCGTGTTGCCATGGTAACGCACAGACGCAGTTACCCCAGCCCGTAGTAGTAACGGTGTAGTAACGGTTTCGGTGTAACAAGCTGCTGCTGTAATTGGAATATGATGTAGTGAACACAGACAAGCGGAGTGATACACACAGTGAACTGTCCCTGTTGTATAAAGAAACAATAACATATTAGAGCGAGCGCATTAATATAAATCTATTGCGCATGTTACAGCCGGAACTACTGTCTGAGACGCGTTCTTATACAAAAATAATGCACACCTTCTGACCAATCAGATTGGAGAATTCAGCCAAGCTGTGGTGCAGTCACACGCAGCGCCCACTGCATACCGCAGTGCAGTTGATTATGTGAATAAGTGAATTTACTGTTATATAACAAAGAAAAGCGTATAATCGTTGATCTGGTCTTTCAGTTGTGAAAAGTTTATTTAACATTTATGGCGTGTCAGTGCTTTGTAAAAGTCAATACGTTTCCTGACTCAGGAGTGAGTTCCTGTTATCACTTATGTTATAGCAGCTATAGGCCTATATAGTCCTTCCCTCATTAACTCTTTTTTCTGTTTTGAAGTAAATGAGACAAAAAAAAAAAAACCCAAAAAAACACACATTGTCATGTTACAGTGAAACCGGACACCGGAAACTCTTCTGTCCTGAAGACTGAAGTCTCACCGACATTCCGTAACATTGAATGAACAGTTAAAAAGTGCAATGTGTCATTCATTCATACATTAAAAAAAAAACTGTAATCAGTGGTATAAGTGGAATACAATCTGCAACATCCATATTAAATAACTACTCAAAATACAACATTTTAAACTTTGTTAGCAGTTGCAGCTGTACTTGCAGCACCCCTACGTCCCACGTACTTGCGTATAGGCAAGTTTCCTGCATAGTTTAGGAGAGAAATATCTCCAACACAGTGAAGAACTGGTATTGTCTTTGACCACCAAATTATTAAATGTATTAAAATAATTAGATTGTGGATTTAGACGTAAGACAGAACAGCACTCATTCCCAAGAAGATATACTAAATTTGATGGCAATACATCAAACAATTGCTGTTTGTATGTTACAGATGAACCATGTTGAATATAAAAAAATCTGGGAAGTAAGTTTTGCAAATGTGGGTGTAGCTAAATGGACCAAAAGGCACTTTTTCTGACAGAACTGAAAGAATCAGGCAAAAAAAAAAAGACTCGCTGTACACCTTTATTTTACAATATGCTTGTTTTTGTGTGGCTGAAAGATCCCAAAGGGGCCCTACCATTCAGGTTTAGTGGTGGTAACCCTATGTTATAGCTGTTTGAATAAATAAGTGCACCCTGCAATGATTCGCTGACATGTGACGGCCATATTGTTTACAAATGTCAACATGTTTTGTTTAATTATTGAAGGTCAGACTCTTGTGAGTATTTCGATGCCAACATTTTGAAGATATGGCAAAAATCTGAGGACTAGTTTGCAAAAGTATATTTTGCATACATATTATGCAAATTAAAATAAATGTGAGTAGGCGGGGCTAAATAGTCTAAAAAGTTCATTTTTATGACGCAAACTACCGAAGCATTTTTTTTATTCTGGGGTTATAATTTAGAACTACAGAAACATTGGAAGAGTTTATTATGGTAGTAACATACATATGTGTAATGTGACTAAAAACCAAAGGAATATGCACTGACTTACCCTATAGGAAATCATCCATGCGAGGGTGGTGTGACATGGCCCAATGCAAAGAAGAGCAGTCTTGACGTCTTGACGCATTACTGAGAAAACAATTATCTGACTATAACTACACCCCCTATGAATGACCACACCCCAAACTCTGAAGAAGACCTTTTGAGTCTTGTTGTGAACATAGTTTCAGGTGGATCCATGCAACCAATCATGAGTTAAAGCTGTTTGAGTAAATATGGCTCTGCCCAGATAGAATTGATTGGCATGTGTTGGCCATATTCTTTACAAATGTCAACATGTTTTTGATTATTTTTTGTAAATTATTATGTATATTAACTCAATATTAGCTCAAAGTTATAATACCACCTGCTGTGCTGGGATTACAGTTTTTGAAGCTTATGGAAAACATGTACATGTATTCTATGAGTGAAAGATACATGTAACAGAAGCAGAATAAAATGTAATTCTTTAAAAGAACCACCCTGAATGGATTCAATAAATTCATTACTCAGTGGTGGACAGGATAAATTTCTCGTGACAAATAAAAACACAGCTACAACATCCAATACAGTCAAATAATACAACCCCACAAAATTATGTCAGTAAGTATTTAATTGTCTTTGGTGTGTTTATTTAACGTATTTGATCAGTACAAAATTGAAACAAATTCTAGAAACAGTCTGTCTTCTGTCTCTCACACGAAAAAAGTACATAAATTCAACAGGTAAACAGAGAACCAGAAAATCAATATATCATAACTGCAGTTCAAGTTCTTTTCTTAACTGTACTGTAATCAGTTCCTCTTTCTGATTAATTCTGTAATCAATTCCTCTTTTTGAGCATTTGTGAAATTTGTGAATGTGAAAAATGTCAGAAAGATTTACCTGTGTATATAAAAATAAGACCCAAACAACCAAAAACAACAGAACCAAAACAACAAAAAACATCCAAATATTTTGTAGCTCACAAAATTGCTATATATGTTTAATGCAAACTGAACAGCAGCCCAGTTAACTGTATATGCTGTTGGGGGAAACCATAGTACTTCACCCATGAGGAAAGCAACTGGACTATGTGGTTAATAGGATGTAGCTTAGGATGTTTTGCCTGTAGTGACAAAACGCTGAGATTTCTTTCTGACCATCTGATACTGCTTACGTGCCACTTGGGCATTCTGGATGGCACTCCGCAATTTCTGTGGATCAGAACACAGAGGAGTTTTGAAAGACCACAATGTAGGCTTTATAAATAATTCCAGACAGTGATTTAGCAGATTTAAACTAAAAATATCATTGTAAATGTAATCAGTTACTGTGGTAAGACATTACATTTGTTGTTGTATGATAATGATAAACTGGTAAATCTGATCAGTACAAAGAGTTTTACTTCTGCCATGTCTGCTTCTTTAAAGTGTAGCACTCTCACTGGGGCCTGCCCATCCTTCAGGATCTTCAGTTTGTTCTGCTCCTAAACAGACAGAAACATGTGAATTTACATCCTTTTATTATGTGCACTAATGTATTTAATTCTTGTCAATTTGACACAAGTGTTTGTCAATAAACATATTGTGATAGATTTCATCATTTTGCACCTTGTAATAAATCTTCACATCTCCTCCTTCAACACATGGAGGCTTCAGGAAATTTTCAAACTGACACTCCCATTCTTTGTTAAAATGCCCAATCAAGTCAATCTCTTTGACACACAGCACCCTCCTGTATTAGGATAACATAAATGTACACATAAAAAATAAAAAGACAATTATATTGTTACTGTGAAATGAAATTAAACCTTTAAGCTTCTAAATTTTAGTCCAAAAGTTACATTTTCAGTAATATGTGAAATACCTGCTCAGTGCTTGTCACATATTGTAGCTTTCCATGACACCATGGAAACGTCAAAACAGCCACTACTTTAAAATTGTTTTATTCTTTTTAAATAATCATGTTATTTTCTATTAATACATCTTGGAATTCATGATATTCTTTTCAATATTTATGTTGTTTGTGTGTTTGAAAGCATAAAGTACCTATTGGTGACAATAATGTTGGTTTTTCTGTGTCCAGGATACTCATAGTGCTCTCTAAAGAACTCTCCATCAAGTTGTTTAATCTCTGACCTCTGAGAGGAAATAAAAAACAAAAACAGTCCAACAGATGCTTACATATAAGAATTCCCAAAGTCCTTACTCACTTCAGCAAATAGGGGGAAAAAACTAGTATCCAGATGAATTCTGTAAGTAAATTATCTTTCAATATTCTGATGAAACATTCTGACAACAATCATAGGCACATTTATTCCAGATGTCATGATAATTTATGACAAATCACTGAAGCTCACAGGTGAAGATCACAGGTTAACTAATACAATTACATTACACCATAAAACAAAACACAAAAACAGTAAAGGCAATCAAATTCCTTGCATCTTGTAATTTCTGAGGTATTACAAAGTAGGGCTATGTAGGAATGTACATCAGATATTAATTGGGCCATGATTAAATATTGATTTGGGTAAGATATTTAGATATTTACTCAGATATTTAAACACTAATACTATATTACCAACACAAGCAATAAAAGAAACTTTAAAATAAACATCTTTTCATTTAACAAAATACATATTAAAATATTGGACTCTTTAATTACAAATTATAATATACTTGTTTGCCATTGTTCATTAATAGAATGTGAGGGTGTCTTGTTACCATTTATATGTATGTATTAAGTGGTCTAATTCAATTTCTTCCGTGTGTTTTAAGGACAAAGTAGAATGCAGGTACATGTATTAACATTAATGACTTTTTAAAATGTAGACACACAAATATTTCAGTAAAAGTAAAAAACAAAAGTAAATGAGGTATTAAAAGTGACAAATATAGAAAAACTTGCAGCAAAGAAAACACTTGTTTTAGACTAATCAAAAAAGATTACAGCTATTAAACAGGAACAGTGTAAGACAGACACAAGGCAATAAGAAACTTTTCTACTGCATTACACACACAATAATTCAACTATCAACCACAGGTTAATTAAAATGACAGATCAAAGTGTTGAAGCTTTATTAGCATGTGTGCTTTAATTCAACAACCTTTATATCACTTTGCTCTATAGAAAATTTTAGATTTGTTGCCCCTAACCCATTATTTCTCCTCAGGCTGCATGTAAGAAATGAAAGAAAGGGGGGGAAAATAGGTAGGCAGGTCAAAATCCAGAGGAAGAATCAGCTCAACAAAGTAGTAAAAATGGTTTAAAATAAATAAATAAATAAATAGGTTTGGGACAAAACACTACATTCACTGTTTTCTCCATATATATAGAGGTTATCCTGTTCAAATACTTTATTGAGTGCACTATAATCAGCGTGTCACAAGTTTTAACTTTCTAGGCATGTTTAGTAGCAAATTCAGTCAGTTTTTATGAATGTTGTTACCTGAAAAAGATCATAGCCCTCTGACTCATGCTGGTTGTAGGGCCGGATGATGCCATCTTCTTGGATGAGGCGGACAGGTCGCAGCTTTGTCACTTCTTCTGTTGACTCCGCCGCCCTGTCATCATAATGTACAATCACTTACTATTCTTACTTGCACGATGGATTAGTAAGTTACTATAAACTACACTTTATTAGTTAATATTACTCGTTAATATGATTCACCCAGTCTCTGTAGCTTTTTTTTTTTATTTTTTAAATTTAACAAGTAGTGAAGCATTGGAGTCCACTGAGAGCGGTCTGAAAAAAACAAAAAGACATCCAGTGAGCAGCAGCTACATGGTCAGAAATGTCCCACGGATATGAGAGGGCAGTGGAGAACTGCCATGCTGGTCTGACTCAACACGAAGGCTATAGCAACTCAAACAACCACTCTGGTAGTGAGCAGAAAAGCATGTCCGAGTGCACAAACACATCACACCAGCTTGAACCAGGCTGGCCAGTCTCCTCTAACCTCAGCAACAAGGCATTTTCTCCTGCAGGACGGTCACTCACTGGATTTTTGTTTGTTTATTTATTTATTTAATTTTTGCATCATTCTGTGTAAACCCTAGATATTGTTGTGCGTGAAAATTCCAGGAGATCAACAGTTTCTGAAATATTCAACCAGCCAGTCTGGCACCAGCAAAAAATCCCACTGTCAAAGTAACTGAGATCACAAGCTCTTTACCTGTATCCATGTGATTTTATGCATTGCGCTACTGCCACATGATTGAACTGCACAAAGGATCAGGTGTACCAGTATATATAATATTATATATAACTTTATTAGGAACACCATTTTATTAGGAATATATACAACAAATAGCATTTTGCCGAATATTATTTTTTATTCAACACCTCACCTTTTAGGTTTACATCAGTTTTGGGTTTGTTACTTTCCAGAAACATCAGAAGAGCTCACTGACTTGTAGTCAGAATCTGCTACAAATCTTGGGCACAGTACTGCTGCTAGTCAAAATGTTCATTTAAGTATGATGAAATCATAAACAAAGAACATAAAAGTTAATATTTTTAAATTAATTAAATGACCCCAGAAAAGATGTGCACATGGTTTGCAGGGGCTATACAGAGGGGCGGCTCTGTAAATAAAAGCATATTTCTTTACTGAATTTCAGACCAGTTTGTACATATGAAGTATGGTATAGAAATACTGAAATATGATAGATATATGGCTTTATTTTGAAGGTAGTGTTAGGTCAGGCTACTGGAGCAAACCACTGATAATAGAAAAAAACAAATATTGCCACAAGAAAAAGACTGTAATTTCAAGTGACAAGTCTAAACTGAGGTGGAAAATCGAGAACGTAAGGCAGGAGTGGCAGCCATAACAAAGCCTAATGTGATGTGCCAGTGAAGAGATAGCTCCTGGAACATCAGCCCAGCAGGCAGAACTACAGGTTCAATACATAAGTCTATGAATGGATCATTATTAGAGTGATTATAATGTTTCTAGCATGTTATATGTTTGGCAACAGTTCTTTTAATC
>CM075013.1:24121422-24135508 GCA_037576675.1 Pangasius sanitwongsei | reverse complement strand
ATGTTTTACGCCGGATGCCCTTCCTGATGCAACCCTCTCTATTTATCCGGGCTTGGGACCGGCACAGAAGTCACTGTTGTGAGCTATTATGTATAAAGTTTTTTTTATATAGCCTCCACTTTCAAAAAGGTGTTAGGGACCATGATCATGTCTCCAGACTGTAGAAAACATTAAGTAGTACATGTGATGAGGGAACATTTTATTGTTTATACAAAATATATTTGGAAAAATATTATTCTGCAAGCCTTGATCAAACTCGCAGAAGAAAGGTAAATATTTCTGGGCAACAGGACACACCTCTCCGGCAACCAGTTAGCATTTGCCAGTGAAGTTTGGTTAACAGAGCAAACAGATGCAGTTAGCATGTGGAGGACCATGCATGAGAACATAAAAAGCATATCTGCGTTGTTGCACAAACACACGTTAATTCAGAATAATATGCCTTCAGCTAGCTGACTTTGTTTTGTCATTCCTCTATATCTTGCATACATTGGAATGAAATGTTTCTCCAGGACCATGGTGCAACACAGAAGAGTATGTAAGACTACTACATAAAGTGCAAATACACAACAGTGTGAGATGAGTGCTGGTCAATAAACACACTGAACATGGGGTGTAATCTGTAAACTGTTTTGTAGGGTAGCAGCAATATAGGCAGCAAAAATGAGTTCCATAATATGTCACTTCAATATTCAGTAGCGATTGCCTGCTGTGTTCAGTGTACACTATATGGCCAGAATTATGTGGACACCTGACCATCCCACCCAAATGTGATTCCATAATGTATAGAAAGTCTTTGTATGTAGCATTACAGTTTCCCTTCACTGGAACTAAGAGGCCCAAACCTGTTCCAGCATGACAATGCCCCTGTGCACAAAGCGAGCTCCATGAAGACATGGTGTGTGAAGGTTGGAGTGGAAGAACTCGCGTGTCCTGCACAGAGCCCTGACCTCAACCCCACTGAACACCTTTGGGATGAACTGTAGCACTGACTGCACCCCAGACCTCCTCACCCCACATCAGCGCCTGACCTCACTAATGCTCTTGTAGCCGAATGAACACAAATCCCCACAGCCACGCTCCAACATCTAGTGAAAAGCCTTCCCAGAAGAGTGGAGCTTATTATAACAGCAAGGGGGGAATAAATCTGGAATGTTCATCAAGCAGATATGGGTGTGATGGTCATGTGTCTACATACTTTTGGCAATATATTATACTTTGGATTAGTAAGTGGCATATGGATTCGAATTTGGGACTTAAATATGGTACAGAATGCAATGCACTAAAAGAAGTCAGTTACTGTGTCTTGTAGCTGTTCATAAAGTTACTACCAGTGTAGTACAGTGGTGTTCTGTAGCATTATGGCATGAAGCATAGTTAAGAACATTGCTAATGTTAGCCTATTGCTTATCACAGTAGTTACTGTCTAGTACGTACAGTCTGGTCCATAAGTATTTGAACAGTGACACAATTTTCGTAATTTTGCCTCTGTACACCACAACAATGGATTTGAAATGAATCAATCAAAATTTGATTGAAGTGTAGACTTTCAGCTTTAATTCAAGGCTTTAACAAAAATATCGCATTAACAGTTTAGGAATTACAGCTGTTTTTTACAGAGTCCATCCATTTTCACAGAATCAAAAGTAATTGGACAATTGACGGATAAGCAGTTTCATGACCAGGTGTGGCCTGTTTCCTTGTTATTTCATGACAAATTAAGGAATTGGTAGCTGTTCATGGGAACTCTCAATACGTGGTCCAAAGAGGTGTCGATGCAAGTGAAGGAGGCCATCATTAGGCTGAAAAAGCAATACATACCCATCAGAGAGATAGCACAAACTTTAGGAGTCTAGCCAAGTCAAGAACACTCTGGAGGAGGTAGGGGTATCATTGTCAAAGTCTACAATCAAGAGGCACCATCATGAATGTAAATACAGAGGGTTTACCTCAAGACGCAAACCACTGGTAACATTCAAGACCAGAAAGGCCAGATTAGACTATCCTTTAAAAAAAAAGCCTGCCCAGTTTTG
Source organism: Pangasius sanitwongsei (assembly GCA_037576675.1). Taxonomy (NCBI): domain Eukaryota; kingdom Metazoa; phylum Chordata; class Actinopteri; order Siluriformes; family Pangasiidae; genus Pangasius; species Pangasius sanitwongsei. The sequence goes on along the minus strand of CM075013.1, from coordinate 24,133,475 downwards.
GAACAAGATTAACTTGTACCAGAATGATGGGAAGTGAAGAGTATGGAGAAAGAAAGTAAGGGCCCATGATCCAAAGTATACCACATCATCTGTCAAACATCTGGAGGCAGTGTTATGGCATGGACATGTATGGCTGCCAATGAAACTGGATCACTGGGGTTTATTGATGATGTGACTGCTGATAGAAGTAGCAGGAATTCTGAAGTGTATAGTGCTATGCATTCTGCTTCATAGTACAGATGGATAATAATGTACCGGGAAAGCAACCCAAGAACTTCTTAAGGCAAGGAAATGGAATGTTCTTAAATGACTGAGTCAGTCACCTGACCTCAACCCAATAGAGCTGCTTTTCACTTACTGCAAGACAGAAGTGAAGGCAGAAAGACCCACAAACAAGCAGCAACTGAAGGTGGCTGCAGTAAAGTCCTGGCAAAGCATCTCCAGGGAGGAAACTCAGCATTTGATGATGTCCATAGGTTCCAGACTTCAGGCAGTCACTGACTGCAAATGATTTAGCATTAAAATAGTATTAATAGTATTAATTAAGTATTAAAAGTAATCCTTATAATTATGTTAGTTTGTCCAATTACTTTTGAGCCTGTGAAAATGGAGAGGCTATGTAAAAAATGGCTGGTAATTCCTAAACGGTTGTGTCACTGTCCAAATACTTATGGATCTGACTGTGTGTATATGTGTGTGTATACTGTGTATATAAAAAGCAATAAATATTATCTAAACCAGGCCAGAACTTACCCATCTAAATCAACAATGTCTTTAAGCCTATCGACTAGGATTTCGTGGTTGATGTTAGCAAAAGCTGTCCAATAAAACTAAAACAGAAACCCAGTAACAGATCGGTGGCCACTTTAGCTAGTGCTGTTTCTGTGCTATGATGCTTCCTGAACCCTGACCAGAATACATCATGCAATTTATTTATAACTCTATTTGTTGGGGCAGGGAGTTATTACATTATTAAATGACTACTGGCCTTAAAAATACCCTTAAAGAACTAGAAAGGTGGTCATGGCAGGTGTACAGAGGAAAGATACATGGGAAAGAAGGAAAGTGACAACTATGACTAGGCCCGTCACAATAATTAAGTTATTGAATTATTGTACGATATATGGACATGACCTTGATCATTTTTGCTGATCTCGATATTGCCCATTGTGTTTACATACATGTTTGTTTACATAAGAATGAATGTCACCAACATTTTAGCCATCCGTGCTGCTTCTGTCCTCTCGTTTTCTTTAGGGCTGTAAAAATAAAATTCGAACTTCGAATATTCGTCGAATTTAAAATAAAAATGCACATTTGAATGCAAAAACTGTGCATTCAAATTTTAAATGTATAGCAAGCACTAGCAGCGATTTTAATTAAAACATACTGTTGAAAAATGACAAGGAAGATATTAACAATGCATTAACAAGGTCTTTTGAAGAAGAAAAATCTAGAAAGAATGGTTCTAGTGTTTCAATTAATCCAGTCATAGCCAATAATGTCAGAGATTAACCTTAAGCTGCGTGATCTGAAGCTGAACAGTGAATGAACACCAGTAAACTGAAGCGCTTTACAAGCGGTTAATTAACTCCAAACGCATCCTATACACATATAAGATTATCCAGACGTATACATAACATAAACGTAATATTACAACTTGCTTCTGCACAAAATGACGCGAATGCACAAGTGAACTTCAACTTAATTAACACGCTAGGTAGAATAGTAAGTCATGTTGTGAATACGCTCTTTCTATAACAGTGCTGAAGATGCTGAGGAATGATTGTGTTGAATGCAGAACTGACACGTACGTTCGAATGCTGTTCGTAGACTTCAGTTCAGCATTCAATCCCACTGTCTCTTACTGTGCCTGTTGTCATGTTTTAGTAGTTATTGTACTGTCTTGTGCTGTTTGCACGTTTGCACGTGCACTTTATGCAGTATTGTGTAGTCTCATGTAGTTCTGTGTTGTTTTATGTAGCACCATGGTCCTGGAGGAACGTTGTTTCGTGTCACTGTGTACTGTACTAACTGACTAAATATTGACTAAATTTAAAGGCTATTTTTTTCAGAAGACAAAAACCATGTCTAAAAGCAGTGTGAAAATTAACACTGGAACTGGCCTGAGAGCCTAGTTTGAATCTTTTTTTTTTTTTTTTAAATAGTTTTATGATTTTATGCACTTTAGTTTAAAAAGAAATGCATGTTGTTAAAAGCCAGGTTTGTTCTTTGCAATATACAATATAACACGGTGCTGTTTGGTTTGTATATATTTGTTGCGCCCTCTTGTTGACTGTTGATTTAAAAATCCGGTGTTTGTTTTGACTTTCCAATTCTGATGTCTGAATATTCTTAAGAATTAAAAGTTCATTGCTCTTTAAAAGGGTATACTTGCATTATTATGCTATTATATTATCATTATATCAGTGGCATAAAATTGTCTTAAAATGACTATCATCATTTATCGCAATTATTTCTGGGACAATATATCGTCTAACAATCGTAGTTGTTGTGACTGGCCTAGCTGTGACTTCTAGGTGAGAGATTTAGGTATATTGAAGGAGATGCTTTTTGAGATAAGATTTATTTTTTTTTTTGTGTGTGTGTGTGTGTGTGTTTTGCAGAAGAGGATGAGTCTGACAGTTACTCGCGTGCATTGCTGCAATATTTCCTGGCAGAAGGGGTGATGAGTGGACACGAACTCTTCATTGCTTCTGCTCAAGATCACCCTGATGACATTGTAAAGGTAATCACACTGTGCTTTATAGTCACAATATGCACTTATCAGAGGTGATTCTAGGGACTGTGGGGGTGAAGAAAAAACTCTACAACAGTCAGTCAGATCAAGAACACCCTCCAGGAGGTAGGCGTATGTGTCAAAGTCAACAATCGAGCGAAGGCTTCACCAGAGTAAATACAGAGGGGTTACCACAAAATGTAAGCCTCAAAAACAGGAAGACCAGATTAGAGTTTGCCAAAACATCTTAAAAAAAAAAAAAAAAAGGCCCCTACAGTTCTGGAACAACATTCAATGGACAGAAGAAACAAAGATCAACTCATACCAGAATTATAGAGTATAGGGAAGTGAAGTAACTGCTCATGATCTAAAGCATACCACCGCATCTTGTAGGTGTATGGCTGCCGTTGGAACTGGTTCCCTTGTGTTTATTGATGATGTGACTGCTGACAAAAGCAGCAGGATGAATTCTGAAGTGTATAGGTCTATATTACCTGCTCACATTCAACCAAATGATTCAGAACTTATTGGACGATGCTTCGTATGAAGCATCGTCCGTATGGACAATGACCCGAAGCATACTTCAAAAGTATGATAAAAAGATATGTTTAAGGCAAAGAAGTGGAATGTTCTGCAGTGGTCAAGTCAATCCCCTGACCTGAACTGAGCTGCATTTCAGTTGCTGAAGACAAAACTGAAGGTAAACGCCTCAAGAACAAGCAGGAAGTGAAGACAGCTTCAGTTAAGGCCTGGCAGAGCATGACCAGGGAAGAAATCCAGGGAAGACATCTGATGTCTATGGGCTCCAGACTTCAGACAGTCATTGACTTTGGATTTGGATATTACACTTCAGTACAATCACTGAAAGTGTTAGCATTATATTCTGCATGCTAGATGTAGTGCTAGATCAAGGTTCCAAACTAGATAAACCATCGTTACATATAGGCTACAACAGAACACCCTTGGTAAAGTGTTGGCTCTTATACTCTATATACAGTTATATGTTGTATATGGGAGTTTTTCACTTTGAGATCTGACATTTTCATGGACTTCTTATCAGCATTCAGGGCCCCCCCTCAAAACTCTGTGCCTATCCTGTAGCTACACCACTGTGAACTGTGTATTTCTCAGTGTAGCAAATCGATATTTGTAGGGCAGTGATGTTGAAACAAACATTTTTCACTAAATGGAAATGGAGGTCACCACACAGTATATTGCATCATTTACAAAACCAAAATGGCTGTGTTAAATCTCTGGTGTAGCACCATTCATGGTGACCATTTCGTTTGCATAAATGATTGTTGTTTGAAAGCCATCTTTGAATCATTTTTAGTTAGTGGTTTTTGAACAACAATGACTTTATTCAGACAAATTCAGATGCTAATTAGAAAATGCTCTTTCAAACGTATATTTGCTACTGCACTTTCTCATTGCATTTGCATTTTCACTGTCGATGGGGTATGTCTGTCAATCAAATACTATGGGAGAGTTTCGCAGGAAGTGCACACAGCTGACATCACTAAAACAGTTTTAGTTACATATGGAAATTTCTATTGTTCAGCACCTCAGATGGTTCGCTTAGACACTCCATAAAATTGTGCAAGTCTAACAAATGATGAGCCATGCAGAATATACCACTCTATCTGCTTGATGGGAATATTTATCACTGGCCATCCTGGTCCCCTTGCTTCCATTCTTCCACCTAAAGCCTGTCAATCACTTGATATAAGGGTGGGTAATTGGGCAAAAATATAATATTTTTTCATGCCGCATCACAATCCACGATATGATCAAGATTAATTTTCTTGTAGTTTTTTTAAGACTATTTTGCAAGTTACTGAGCAGAGCAACCAAACTAATTTCCCTATTAATGTAAATATAGAGTAGCTCTTCAAGGAACCATCACCTTAAAGAAAAAGAATAACAGAGACACCTTGGGCCGAAGTACCTTTTAATAAAGTGCACTTCACAACAAAATGTGAACTGTTTCAAACTGTAAACATTTCTTTCTTTAAAAAGTGTTTAAAAAATGTATGTCACACTATTAATGTCTTCAGTATTTAAAAGTACAATAAATGGAAAGATGATTGACAGGTGAGTGAGCATACATCCATCCATTTTCTATACCACTTATCCTACACAGGGTAACGCCTACACCAGGGAACTTGGGGCACGAGGCGGGGGACACCCTGGACGGGGGGCCAGCCCATCACAGGACACAATTGCGCACACCTGTCTCTACACAATGCAGAAAAATTAGTTCATGCTTTTGTTACCTCTGGGTTGGATTATTTTAATGCCTTGCTGTCTGGATGTTGCAGTAGGTGCGTAAACAAGCTCCAGTTAGTCCAGAATGCAGCAGCGAGAGTCCTTACTAGAACCAGACAATATGACCACATCGCCCCTATCTTATAGCATTGGCTCCCAGTCAAATTTCGTATTGATTATAAAATACTACGATTGACCTTACTATAAAGAATGGTCTCGCGCCACAGTACCTGAGAGAACTTTTGGTCTTTTATGATCCGCCACGCCTACTTTGATCAAAAGGTGCAGGCTATTTATTGGTACCTCGAATAGTGCGGGCTACAGCTGGGGGTAGAGCTTTCTCTTACAAAGCCCCACAGTTATGGAACAGCCTTCCACTTAGTGTTTGGGGCTCAGACACAGTCTCAGTGTTTAAGTCTAGGCTGAAAACATTTGTTTAGTCAAGCCTTTTGTGAATAGTTTTTTTCTTAGGTAAAGGAGCAGATCTAGAGGGTTCACAGGCATAGTGTGTTGTGGTGAACTGGGATGTTTGGATGCTGTTGCCCTCCCACTCTCACTCTCTCGCTGCTGCTGGGGGTGGCCCCATATGGACGGCCTGAAGATCAGTGGGGTTGCTGGGGATAGTGCCACTTGGGGCCATAGAGATGGCTTGGGGATCTCATATGGAGAGTTGTACTGTGATGGCTTGAGAGTGCAATTGCTGCGGTATCTTTGGGGCTGCAGTTGCCACGAGCAGCTTTGTGCTCAGGACTCAATCAGTGGACAGTGGATAGGTTTAAAAAACTGGACCTCTTGTGAAAACTGTGATGAATTTACTGGTTGTATAATTCCACTATTTGTCCATATAGTATATAGTACACAGTTATAGAAGGAATTTATTTATATATTTATAATTGGACTATCCCCAGATGAGGATGGGTTCCCCTTTGAGTCTGGTCCCTCTCAAGGTTTCTTCCTCATATCGTCTTAGAGAGTTATTCCTTGCTACCATCGCTGCTGACTTGCTCATTAGGGATAAATTCACATATTTACAATTTATTTTGGTTTAATTTAATTTGAATCTATTTATTTCTGTAAAGCTGCATTGTGACATTGTTCATTATTAAAAGTGCTATACAAATAAAACTGAATTGAAATTGAATTGAATTGAATCCCAACTGTCATAAGGCTTGTGATTGAATTAGAATTATGTCTTAAATTATGCGCACTCACAGTATATAGAATAAAGAATAAAGACTTCACAGAATAAAGTCTGACACATAGATTGTTGTAGATTTTCATTATTAAAGTAGAAATGTAAAGTGTTTGATTTCTGTGCTGCAGGATCTTCCGTCTCCACTTCAGGATGAAGATCCAGAGTTTAAAACTGTATCATCATCAAATCTGGATCAGCAAGATGCCATGAAAATTGCCTGGCGCTACCAGAACCTTCCTAAGGTCCAGGTAAACACAATTCTACATGGAGAGACAGAGATGAATGTGTACAGTCAAAGAAGTAGTGAAAAGTGATGAATGGTTTTGTCTCATCCCTGATATTGTGTCCAGACTGTGCTGTCCTCTTCATCCCGGTTTGGTCATTATTATGACCTCTCCCAACATATGGAGCAAGATCTTCTACAAAATGCCAAGATTCACACTTTCTACCTGCATGAAGAGCAAACAGCACCTACACATCTCAGGTACATATTTCAGTTATAGACACCTGGCAAAAGACTCCTGGTTAAAACACCTAGTAACAAACACCAAGTTATAGCCACCTGGTTAACTAGTCAGTTTTCTCTGCAAATATTATTTATCTGCATCAGCATGCTAGATTAAGACTACTTTAGTCTGGAAATTCTGTTAGTCAGTCCCTGGACTGATCTGTTATGTCAATGCATAACTGACTTAATGACATCATGATGTAGGTTAAGGTTAATCTGACATATTGACCACAGAGCAGAGGTGGAAACAAGGCACATGGTTTTCTTTTTTCATGGAACAGCTCAAGCAATGTAGGTGTTATTTTTTTCTACGTCACCAATGAAAAGCAATACTGTTTGTGCATGTATTTCACGTTTTTTGCATGGGTAGAAAGAATGCATTATTGGATGTAATCAGCAATAATGTTGTTGTTCTTTCGGCTGCCTCATCCCTGCCTCATCCTGATGATAGACTAGTCACTTGGGGATCTGCATGTGTCCTCAAAACACTAGTGTCAGCAGCAGGAAAGCATGACAAGTTACAGGATGTGCAGAATGTATGTTTGATTCTTACCTTACACTCATTAATTATGCCCAGCAACCCGATAGACCTGTGCATCACGAACAACATGCAGGGGCTCAACCCCACAGTGATTCACACTCACTATCACATCACCCTTATGTCCTCTGATGCAGTGCAGGTCTAGTTTATTAAAATTGAGCACTTCAAATGACGGACTTCAACTGAACTCTTTGTCATGTTCCTCAATCCATTCTTGAACTATTTTTGCAGTGTGGCAGGGTGCATTATCCTTCTGAAAGAGGCCACTGCCATTAGGGAATACTGTTGCCATGAAGGAGTGTAATTGGTTTGCAACAATGTTTAGGTAGTTGGTACGTGTCAAAGTAACATCCATATGAATGCTAGGACCCAAGGTTTCCCAGCAGAACATTGCCCAGAGCATCACAGTGCCTCCTCCAGCTTGCCTTCTTCCCATAGTGCATCCTGGTGCTATCTCTTCCCCAGGTAAGCAATACACACGCACCCGGCTGACACCTTTCTATTATAGCCAGCATTAACCTTTTCAGCAATTTGTGCTACAGTCGCTCTTCTGTGGGATCGGACCAGACGGGCTAGCCTTCGCTCCCCACGACCATGACCCTGTCACCGGTTTACCGGGTGTCCTTCCTTGGACCACTTTTGGTAGGTGCTAACCACTGCATACTGGGAACATCCCACAACACCTGCCGTTTTGGAGATGCTCTGACCCAGTCATCTAGCCATCACAATTTGGCTTTTGTGAAAGTTCGTCAGATCCTTATGCTTGCCCATTTTTCCTGCTTTCAACACATCAACTTCGAGAACTGACTGTTCACTTGATGCCTAACATCCTATCCTACCCCTTGACAGGTGCTATTGTAGCAAAATAATCAGTGTTATTCACTTCACCTGTTAGTGGTTTTAAAGTTAAGGCTGATCGGTATATGTGCTTGTTGATCATCCCATTCTGGACTTAGTCCTCAATTTGCTGCTGTAACAGCCTCCAATCTTCTTGGAAGGCTTTCCACTAGATTTTGGAATGTGGCTGCGGGTATTTGTGCCCATTCAGCCACAAGAGCAATAGTGTAGTTGGGCTTTATAAACCTCACTTTGTACACAGGGGCATTGTCATGCTGGGACAGGTTTGGGTTTGGTACAGCATGCAAAGACAATCTAGATAATTCTGTGCTTCCTACATTGTGGCAACAGTTTGGGGAAGGCCCATTTGTTTTTGGCAGGTTTTCCCATTTCCCAACAGTTTCAAAACTGTTCCAGAATGCTGTTGCACACTTTTTCAAAATCTCTCCAAATTCTGCCCTATCACGCAGGTGCTGTGTTCTCTCCATTGGCTTCCTGAAGCTGTGTTGATGCTTGACTACAAAGCCAAAAACAGGAGCCAATCAAAACCACTTATCAAAGCCTCGTCTGTACACTGTGTACTTTGAGCTCCACTTCACTCACCATCCCTCAAAACAGAAGGAAGACATGAATGAAGATTCTTGTATATGCTGGGACCCAGGACATGGAAGGAACCAACGAACTGGCACATAATTTATTGAATATTGTTTTAATTGATTTGCGGTTATTTCTAAACTCATTGCAGCTGAAACACGCCTTCAGATCACACCTCTTCATTACTGGGAAGGATTCTGCAGACGCAATAAATATCATCCTTTACTGTAATTCTTTCCCCAACCTATCTGTTTATCAGTATTCTTCCTGTCTCACCCTCTGCCCTGTCTCTCTCTTCCTGTCTCACTCTCAGTGGTGTTCTTGGCCCCTACTCTGTGTTACTGCACTCTATCCAGTTGTTGATCAAACAAAACGGGTTTGATGGCTCAAACTCACAGGTCAGTACTTTTATTTGAAGTGGAATTGTGTGTATATATTTAGAGTCTTTGACTAAGAAGTACAAAAATATACCTGACACTTAGTTGCCAATATATGCTATAAAAATCCACATATATTCACAGTTTCAAGTATATCAGGTGGAGTAGTATTGTTGCACCTCAGTATCACTGCTGGGTTGAGCACAGTGATGCTGTTGTCAGAAACTGAATCTGAAGAAGAGCTCAATGATAAATAATACAAATTGTTTCTGGGAAGAGATTAGTTTTAGTCTTCAACTGTAAAACCTGTAAGATGCACAATCAAGGTAAGCCTGTCTAATAAATTGTATACACAAAAAGTATTCACACTGTGCAGAAGTCCCAGCAGTGTAGCTGTGTTTGATACATACATACCAGTGCTACCCACGTTGTGTCATCATGTCAGTATCACTGCTTCATAGAGAGTGATGCACTAGCTACATAATATCTAATCAGCAGTGGTCCTATAATGGTTCCCTTCCACTGATGGATGGGGTAGAGAGGGGCTAACTGTTTATATAGCAACAGATGTAACCAGTGTGTGTACAATATACACACACTGGTTACATCTGTTGCTAGTGTGTGTACAATATACAGTCAGGTCCATAAATAGTTGGACATTGACAAAGGCAAATTGCAGCACTTGTTATGTGTTCCCCCCCCTTTTAAGGGACCAAAAGTAATTTGCCAAGTAATTGGCTGCTCAACCGTTCCATGGCCAGGTGTGTGTTATTCCCTCATTATTTCACTTAAGTAAGCAGATAACAGGACTAGATTCAATTTCAAAAGTGGCTTTTGCATTGGAATCATGTTGCTGTTAACTCTCAATATGAAGTCCAAAGCGCAGTCACTGCCAGGGAAGCAAGTCATCATTAAGCTGGAAAATCTAAACAAACTCATCCGAGATAGCAAAAACATTTGGTGTGGCCAAATCAACTATTTGGTACATTCTTAAAAAGAAAGAAACACCGGTGCATTCGAGAACACCAAAAAGGCCTGATAGACCACAGAAAACAACTGTGGTGGATGAGCATTCTTTCCCTGGTGAAGAAAAACTCATTCACAACAGGTGGCCAGATCATGTCAATCACTTGACCTAAATCCAATTGAGCATACTTTTCCCTTGCTGAGGGCAAAACTGAAGGCAAAATGCCCCAAGAACAAACAGAAACTGAAGACAGCTGCATAAAGGCCTGGCAGAGCATTACCAGGGAAGAAGCCCAGTGTGGGGTTATGTCTGTGGTTCCACATTTAAGGCAATCATTGACTGCAAAGGATTTGCAACTAATTATTAAATATTACAATTGAATTTATGATTTTTAGTTTGTCCAATTACTTTTGGTCCCTTAAAAGGTGGACCACATGGAAAAACTGCTGAAATTCCTACACCATTCGCCCAATTTGGATAAATACCATCAAATTAAAGCAGAAAGTTTGCAGAATGAGCTCATATTCATTATCTAACTTTAATTCATGACTTTAACAACCCCAATATACTGTGGTAAACAGCTAAAATAACAATAACTTTCCCAGTGTCCAAATATTTATGGATTTGTCTGTATATTGAAACATAAGCAGTAGCGGGGGAGGTGAAGTGATGTATTAAAGCTTTATGTACACTTTGTTTACATTTTTATTCATTTATTCATTTTCCTTTCACTTTCCTGGTGGTGGATAGGCTTGTGCTGTATTCATGATTAGCCTCTTATGATTTTAAAGAAAGGGAAATCACAATAAACAGTTTAATCATTCAGAACCAATCACCTAAAAAAGATAGGAAAATCACTATTAAAGAGAGTAGAGGAGTGTGTAATATTATTCGATGTTTAGCCAGCTGTTATATCATCTATATCATATATCAGTAGAATGGTGTGATTTTGCAGTAATGCGCAATAAACAGTAAAAATCATAGTAGTACATTTTCTATATAATCCTTTCACAAAATGAGTTGTCTAATGTTCACATGGTTGACATTTTCACTGTTCTACTCTCAAAATATTTGAATGCAAAATATTTGAATGCAATATTTGAAAAAAATTGAAATATTTGAATTTGCAGTGACTGGTGCTGTGGAGCATCAGAGGGCACAAGTTAAAAAAAATAGTATTTAATCACTTTCTAATTATCACGTTATTTGCAATGTTAGATTTGAAATGTCATCATAGTTCTATTTAATAATTTAAGGTCACAATTTAAGGCTTTTTTCTCTTTTTGATAATTATCAACCAAAATGTTTTTGTGGCAACAAAAATAGAGTTAACTGATGTTAAAATACAGTCCAAACAAGGCTAACTTTTTTTTGCTTTACATTGAAGACATTTGGGTTTGAGATCAAAAGATGAATATGAGATCAGAATTTCAGCTTTCATTTATTGATATTTACATCTAGATGTGTTAAACAACTTAGAACATAGCACCTTTTGTTTGAACCCACTCATTTTTTAAGTAATCAAAAATATTGGAACATGTGACTGTCAAGTGTTTCTTGTTGCCCAGGTAGCCCATACCACAAGATGCAATCCACTCATCAGCAGTAAGAATCAGAAGGCCAGATTGAATTCGCAAAGAAATACAGAGATGAGCCAAGCTTAACCTCTACCAAACTGACAGAAGGACCAAAGTGTGGAGAAAGAAAGGCTCTGCTTATGATCCAAAACATATGAGCTCCTCGGTCAAGCACGGTAGAGGTGGCTTGGGCTTGCATGGCTGCTTCTGGAACAGGCTCACTAATCTTTATTGATGATGTAACTCATGATGATAGCAGCAGAACCAAGTATTAAGTGTTATTTACTTTAAGACGATCTGTTCCTATACTTTTTGCTCACCTAAACATTGGGTGGTCTGCCACCAAAGGTGGCATATTCGTCTCAAAGACAAATATGAGACGATAGATCAGAATTTCAGCTTTCATTTTCTGATATTTACACATCTACATGTGTTCAGCAACTTTGAAC
>CM075013.1:24103557-24121322 GCA_037576675.1 Pangasius sanitwongsei | reverse complement strand
TAAAAGAACTGTTGCCAAACATATAACATGCTAGAAACATTATAATCACTCTAATAATGATCCATTCATAGACTCTTTTGTATTTGCCTATTAAAATCTAAACAGCGACTTTTTCTTTTGGCCGGGCAGTGTACATACATACATAAACACATTTTCCATTTCTTACTTTAATGGGAGAGATGTGGAAGTGCTCAAAGAAGCTGAGGCCTGAAGTGTCTGTAATGGAGCTCTCCATCAGCTGTGCTTGCAGTGAATCCAGATCTTTTTCAATCAGCTTACTCTGCAGAGTAAGACAGTCACCAAGAACATACTGTCAAACATGTACAGTACTGTGCTAATCTTAAACACACATTCATTCACCCATATACAGTGCATTCGGAAAGTATTCAGCCTTATGCTAAAATTCTTTTTTTAAAAATTCACATCAATCTACACTCCATATCCCATACCCCAAAATCAACCCTGCTCGGGGAAAAAATTACCATACTAATGGGAGGTACACTATTAGATATTAGCCTGACTTAAACACTGCCTTACTAGCTCAAAAATAAAGCTATATTTCTGTACATCCAAAAGAAGTATGTGTTCATATATTAAACTGCTACTCACACAGATTGTGCATTCTCTAAAAAAACTCTACCTTACTCTATCTCTACTTTAGATCGGTGAAACTTAACTTCACCCAACGTAAACTATATCTCCTCAAAGTAAATCACTATGTATTCTGGGTCCACATGTGAGTAGGACCCAACCTTGAGGGATGAACCTTGTTCAGAAACTGCTAAAACTCTTTTTTTCTTTTGAGCAACTGCAAATCATTTGGTGGTTATTGCTGGCATCTTGACTTCTGGATCAGCTGACTTGACCATAGTTTCAGTAGTGCCCCCACAAGGAGAGATAAACAGAAAGCTCCAAAGGTTGGTTCACCTGAGACAAACACAGTTCTGTATGGGTAGCACACAAGTATAACTGTGGACTAGCAAATGTATGCTTGTATACATCCCAGACCCAAAGCACACAACAGCTAGGCACTACCCGATCAGAATATTCACAATGAACAGCCCTCTTTGGCCAATACTGTAGGGAGAACAGTGTTACCACCTCGTTGTTGATCACACCAATGCACCATCTTGTTTATATCACAAGCACAATTCTGAATAATCTGCTGGAAATTAACTTCCATTCATGACTTAGGATCTGCCCAACAGCTTCTGGTTCATAGTTCTTTACCCAGAGCCTCAGGACAAGTTTACATTATTGCGAGGCACACAAGGACCTAGTGGACCTGGAGTAAGCAACAATTACTGATACCTATGCCATGACTGCTCGATCTATCTCCTACAGTATGTGGATAATTTGCTTATCATTAGCCAGGACCGCTGGAATGCTGCAACAAACACTGTGCTCAATGATCTGGGGAAAGGAGGCTTCCAAGTAAACAAAATAATGGCCTAAATCAGCATCACAACTATCACCTACCTGGACCTGACTTCCACCAAAGGACAGAAAAGCATTACCTGACTGCTGAGACCTCCCAGTACCCATCATTTTTAGCCGTACCATAGTCAGCCACTTGCATGGCTTAAAGAGGTTGAAACCACTGCATCTTGGCCACTGGGAAGCTGCCTATGTTTGTCTTGTCTCAATCAGAGGAGAGGCAAAGTCCTAAGACACCCCTAAACATGAGCTGAACACATATCATTGGGATGTGTGTAATAATAAAAGAGTAAATAAGACTAATAATAAAATAACAATGAAACAAAACAAAAACAAGATACCTTCCACCCTCACCCTGGAACAGCTACCTGCAGCTCTGTCAATGATCATATGATCCCCAGCAAGTGGGACACCAGCAGACATGTGAAGGCCCACTTTGCCAGAAGATCCTTGCCAAAAAATCAATGCTCTTTGTCTTCCACACAGACACTTGCTGCAAGGACTAATTCCACTCAGCAACAACACAACTATCAGTTGTATTTGAACTCCTCAGGATATTTTGTCTATGGTTGCTCTCCTGCTTCACAGATCAGGAGGTCCAGCCACATGGCAATGCAGTAATCACAGAGGCCCAACCTGATAACGGGAACCTTCTGTCGCAGAGAGCCCATTCTTATCAGGCACCTAATTAGCAGTTCTCTTGAAAAGTTTTTGTCTGTGTAATCCTAGAACTCCTGAGGACAATAAAGTCATACACTGAGGTGTTTGTGTTTGTTTTGAATGAGGTGAGAACACACACACAGTCTTAGATTCAGTTAATCAGTGTATACTCACTAAGAAATCTATGTAATTAGGCATGCTGAATTGACCAATGGTGTTATGTGAAGAGGAGGAGTAGATTCCTCAAATCTGTATAAAAGATCAGTAGGTTTATCGCCAAATCTTAGTGTGAAATCTACTGAGTATCTAATGAGGTTATCCACCATAATACTATCCACCATAATACTATCCACCAATAAACACAATCCACACCACTGCATCGCAGTTCACTGGGATTCTGTTTATGTGAAATACATATTATACGCATATTATTATACACAAACTGTACTGCTTTTCAATAGTGACATGCAGAAAAGGTTTCAGACTGAAAAGCAAAACCTTCATTGCATTTTTACTTTCCGTTTTCTCGTCACTGAAAAAAAAAACCCCAGCATCGTTTTACTTTTTTTTAAGAATTAAATGCTGACATATCAGATGTGAATGTAATTCCCTGTTCTATTGCATTTCCATTTCATCAGTGTGCTGCACTCATACCACAATAAAATGCAGTCACTCTCCTCTCACAGCCCTAAGCCATCTCCACCTCTCCAATTACAGCCATGTCCCGAATATGGTTTAGGGCTGTGATTAGACAGTGACTGCATTTCAGTGTAACATGAGTGTAATGCACTAATCCTAGGCGATCTACCCCAGAATTCCCAACCAAGTATTGTGTAATCTCATCCTGCTGTAAACCAGTAAATGCCTGGTTCCGATTTGATTCTCCTGATCAATAGTAACATCTCACACACCACTGTATCCTATGTTACCTTCCAGTCTGTTTGTTCCATTGGTCATTAGTCTATTTTTATTTTATTATTTATTTATTTATTTTACATTCTACTTATTTATTATAGAATATGCTCTTTGTATGGTATAACAAATATATTTAATTGATTTCTTCTTAAAGCACTCAATTGTATATTATTATTATTATTATTAATTCATTCATTTTTATTTGTTTATTTAATTTTTTTTTTTTTTTTTAGAAAATAGTAAGTTAAATGAATGCCCTAAGAGAGTATAATGTGCTAGGCATGTTTAATTGAACCTCTGGCAAGCTACTATAAAGGCTACTGCTTGCATGATTAAATAAGTCGCTGAGTGAAAAGTGTTACTTTTTATACGGTACATGCTGAAAGCTAAATACAACCCTCTGAGACCAACAGTGCAGGCTTAAAGATAAGTAAAAGCCTCGGAGACAGCTAGGCCACATGTTAGTGAAAAGATTAATATTCCTGAGCTGATATAAACCTGGGAATGCAGTAGCAACTGAACAATGAGAGGGAGAATACCTTTCCAGGCTTTCAACTAAAGTTCATTGTTAAATCATTTCCATTAATTTTATAAAATGCATTTATTCATGGATTAAAGCAGAAGAAAAAACTACAATGTATCAACTCTCTACAAGTATCAGATATAAGATTCTGCATTCTGATAGGTACCTTCTGCTTGTCAGCCTGGATGTTGGTGGTGGGAGTAAAGAAAGCGAGAATCTCCCCCAAAAATCCCTGATCCATCTTTACTGCCATCTCCTGCACTAGTACCATGAAGTACCTTAACACACATACACAAAACATCTGGTCTAAACTCTAACTCATTATTTGGTACTTCTGCTACATGGAATACATGTGGAAAAGCACTTACTTAAATTGCATTACTTGACTGTGTTCGTTGAAGCGTGTAATTATGCTGACATCTATAAAGGGCTTTGGCTCTGAAAAAGCATAAAAAACATGCGTAGTTAGTTCCATTTGGTATTCTTATTTATACATACGTACATACATTCCTAAACCAGTCTCTAATAAAACTAGGGACCTGTACCTGAGTCCAGAACAATTGATTTGGGAGGGGGTACAGGGTGAAATACTGTTGGGAAGATGGCTCCAGTTAGCTGGTTATCCACCTGCAACAAATAGTTAAATTGGTTCCTTTAAAAGAAAAACAGTGCTGGAAGAAGTGTGTGTATATGTGTGTGAACTTAAGCCTTTACTTCTTTGTGCAAAATGAGGCAATCAGAATATTTAATGAGAGAAGCTGAACAAAATTTTTGGACTGTTTGTTAAATTAATGCTTCCTAACTCAAATAACACTGTAACCTGTAAACCTGTTTCAGATTAGCACTGATTAACACTGTTGACAACAAGGGACTAGTTTGCTACAAGAAGCGACACTACAAGCTTAACTACATTTTTTAGTAGTGTGGACAACCATGCCATATTTTTCAATGTTTATGAGTGTGAAAGATTCACACAGTAAAGGATACACATTTGTTTGTAACCTATGCAAATCAGATGAGAACACAAAGGAGGGGAGCTTTTTTTTTTTTTTTTGCCTTTTTTGTTATTGTTATTGATTACCTACCATTAGGTGGTGAGTATTTTCTGTTGAATGAATGTGATAAAGCAGTAATTCACCAAAATAGCTGTTTCAGTTGGGCATGATATCTGAACGCCGCTATTTAGTCTGGTAGTTAAGAGGAGAGTGAGCCATCTCTCTGCCTGTTGATTTGTTTTTTACTGTTGTTTTATTATTTGTTGTCTTTAATGAAAACTAAAACTTCTTATTAAGAGTGGTTTACAAATAGAAATGCAAAATCTCTTTGTTTTTGCAAACTCTGTACAAAGCATGTAAATTTTGTGCAATAAAATAAAATTAATTTTTAGGAATAATGACTTTTTATGGTTAGAATGGGCAGGGGCATCAGTTCTTGCATGTTGTCTTCGTAACTTTTCTTCAGTGTAGCATGCATCTGCACATTTAAAAAGGGGACCACAACCAGCACTGTGTACATTCTTCAATTCAGTATTAAGATCATACTTTATACTTGACACTTTTTTTTTTTAATCAAGTTTACAGCTTTCCACAATCATCAACCCCTTTGTCCGTGCATCTAGCAGCACGTGAGTTATACCAAAACAACCACTGTTGTGACATTTGTCCCACACAAGTTTCTGTACTTTTGACACATAATTAGTTGACACAGTTTTTCCTCACTTCTATTATTTTTTCATAATGTTCACAAATTTTGCATTGTGCTGGGAAGGCAAAATATGACCTAATCCAGGAACTTTGTAGTCATCTATCTTACTTTTATTTATATTTATCCTTTTTCCTAATTTACTGGTTGTGAAAAGCATTTTTCTTTGATCCTGCCACCATATGCGCATTACCTGTAGCCAGTGAAGCTGTGCTCGAAGGCTCCTTTGGTGTGGTGACTGCTTTAGCTCCACATGGATACCAGCCAGAAAGTTCCTCCGGATGATGCAAGCGTACGGGTGCCTCATCAACATGGGCATCCTTGTAAAGTCCACCTGAACAATATACACATAAACAATTAAACCTAGTCACGATACCTTTACAAGGTTTATAAAGGACAGCCCTATTTTGTCACCTCAAGCCCTGTTTCCAGCTTCAACCAGCCTGGCTCTGTCTTGCCACTGAGGTGGTTCTGGTAGGCCTTCTCCAAAAGACTGATGTTCTTATGGTTAAAAGACTTCCAGCGGTTCTTTGGTTTCATTTCCCAAACCACACCAGAACTAAACAGAAATTAAAATAAGATAATATATATCATATTATATATACAAGTATATATGCACAGATATTTTGTGAAACAGGTTCAGTAGTTTCTTCAAGGTGAAAGGATTCAGGTGCTGGGTACCTAGGTGAACCCCACCTAATCTGCCAAGATCCTTTATCAGATTAATGTGGATTATATACTGCATGTAAATTTTCACAGGTTTTAGATCTACATTTCTGGGTCTTTATAAACCTTAAATAAGTTTAAATCCTAAATTGGGGGTTGACAAACAGTATCTGTATAATTTTATTACCACAAACCACCCATACACCAGACAAAATGCAATTAAACCTAACACACTAGCTAAGAATGCTCAGCTACCGCATAAGGGGGAAAATGACAGGGGCTCAAGCCCTCCTGTGGTTTGTCTGTGTACATGTCTGCACTAAAACTCAGCAACAGACTTGTTACCTCTGAGTACTGTCCTGACGTTTCTGCTTGAGCATTTCATAGCTCATATTTCAACATTTTCTCACCTGGTAATGCCCATGTATGCTATTTCATGTCTATTGTCATTGTTGATGAGGGACAAGCCCAGGTTCTGTACAGAGATGTTCATTTCCTGTTGGAATTGCTCCAGCTCTTCAGCTTGGCTAGCTTTGGTTACCACAGCCACGTCTTCAGTAAAAAGCAAGATGCGCTGTCGGCCATCGAGGAACGACACCCAGTGTACCTGAGTCAGACTGTCATATGCAAACTGCCCACACTGGTCCTACAGATTACAACAAAAACATTAATATACAGTTAACATACAGAGTACAATGCTCATGTGAAATTGCTATTACTGAGTTCCTCTGTACAGGTTACAATATATAATATAAAATATATATATTATACCATATTGTTTACAAATGTAAACAGTTTTGGATAATTATTGAGGGTCAGACTCCCCCAGAGTATTTTGGCCACCAATTTTGTGAACATATTGTCAATTCTGCTATATGTACAGGACACACAGAGGATTGAAATTTCGTTTCCCTCAGACCCATGGTTTAAGAGAAACCAACATAACAAGACAAGTAATTTAAAAAAGTAAAATAAAATACAATAAAAAAATATAATAAAATAAAATACAAATACAATATGAAGCAAAGAAAAGTTTTAGAAATCGTTTGCAAAAGTAGGCATCATATATTATGCTAATTAGTAAAAAGAAACTCCCTCATAGTAGAAATTAACACACACAGACTAGATCAATTTGGCTGAAGCCAAGAAATAAGAGGGGAAAAAAATTAATACAGATGAGATGTGGGCCAAAACCTAAACCACTGTGCTATAGAACCACCAGTTGGGTAATTTTGTAATTTCATTTTTCCGCAGTTGAAATAGATTGTCTACCTCTTAGGATGCATGTCAATACTTGTCATGTCAAACTATTGGTTTTGGCTGCATAATTTGTATTAACAAAGAAAAATTATAATTAAAATGAATATAGCCACAATCTGTGGGTTTTGCATATAGTGCACCCAGTGGCCAGGTCTTGTCAACTTTGTGAAGACATGCCAAAAATTCTAGCACTAGTTCACAAAGGTTTCATATATTATGCAAATTTACAAAAAAAAAATAAAAATCTGTGGTGCAAATTAACTGACATGGCCAACTTACGGTTTACGAGAATCATATATGTGCCATAACATAAACCACTGCACAACGGCTCCACAAAGTGGCACAATTTCACCACTTCATTTAGTTCATTTCGAATAGTGGTTAAGATGCAGCATTTACATATTAAGTTTCTTGACTATGCGCTTCATGGTTTTGGATGCATGGTTTGTTGTAGAAGGAAAAAAAGAACAAGAATAAAAAATATAAATATAGCTTTAAGCAGTGCTCTGCAGGGTCCAAGCACCCATCACAAGCAGCACCCCCAGTGGCCAGTTTTTGGCAAGTTAAAAAGAACAATATAGAAACCATAGATGAAGTTTCTTGTGAATTGCTTGTGGGTTGCTAGGGCGTCGTGGTGGTTGGTAGGGCATTGCTATGCATTTGCCTGAGTGTCTCAGGTGGGTGCTAGGCTGTTACTATTTATGGGTGTGGGAGCATTTAGTTGCGTGGGGTATTTGTGAATGTAGCTTTTAGTTTTGGGGTATTTATGGGTGTGGGACATTTAGCAGTGAGGAGAACAAAAACAGTACAGTTTCAGCACCTTTGGTGGCTGCACCCCTAATAATGATTAAAAAGGAAAAAAAAACCTCTATCAAAAACATTAGGGTTCCTAAAACTCCTAATAATAAGAAAAACCCCAAAAGAGCATGATGGTGACAAAGAAGAAAAGAAAAGATAAGTCTGCTAAGTAATTTAACACCACTTGTGTGAAGATGTGTCAAAATCATAGTATTAGTTCACAAAAGTAGTTTTTTTCCCCCCAAAGTACACCCCACAAAATTTTTTGACAAATCAAAGCACCCACTCATGCAGTTTTCTTGCACTTGAAAATTCTTGTAACTTGAAACCAGGAAAAAGAAGAGAGCACCATCATCCAACATCAGTGCCTGATCTCACAAATGCTCTTTTGACTGAATGGACACAAATTCCCACAGCCCTGCTCCAAAATCTTGAGTAGGGGAAACTGCATATTAATGCTCATGATTTTGAAATGGGATGTCTAACAAGCTTATTATAGGTGTGATGGTCACGTGTCCACATACATTTGACCATATAGTGTAGCGAGCCCAGATGAGTGGGTGCAAGTTCAGCTAACTTTTAATTATGTGGGAGTCTGATTGAAGTTTCTTTGCAATTTTAACATAAATAATGTTATGCACATATAATGCAAGGGCTGATACAGCATATTACAGGCAACTGTTTTTGATGCATCGCAGTAAAGTAACATTAATGTTCTGGATTGATCTTGTCTGGGGACCTCTCTGTTATGAGCTGTTCCCAAAATGCTCTGTGCTATGGCTATGTAGCCCACTAAACTTTGAACTTTTAAATGTGCAGCCAGCAAATTTTCACAAATTATGTCAAAGCTTATGCTTTATTTTAACACTTAAAAAAAACAAAAAACAAAAAAAACAAAAAGCCAATTGGTTTTGAGATATCATGATAACAAGAAGATGGATGTATGGACATACAGACACCTAGATTGATTGTAGATAGTCAGAAAATTGGCCTTATGTTCCTATGAAAATATTATGTTCCAAGTAAATAACATCTCTGTATAATCAGGAAGGAAACAATTGAAGAAAACCTATTTCAGACATTTCAACTTGATGTGATTTTGTCACTGTTTGGGGCAAGGGCATAAAATCTATTGAATTAATGAATATCTAGGTCTGCACATTGGTCTCCGCAGTCTTCCTAGAACTAAAATAATAAATACAGTTTTTCTGATGTCAAAACAATTTATTATTTGTGCAAAACTACTATTTTGTATGCAGTATGCACATGCATTACATATCCATGTATATCAGACTAAGAATCTCAGTGCCTCTGTAACAGGATATAAACAGATACTGAATTTGTGCATTAGCATATGATGACAGTATGGTAACTAAATGTAGGCATACTATGTACATAAAGACTTTGATTTAAATTGCTATATGAAGGCTATAGCTACACATCAGACCAAATTTATAACCCTCACTACCATAAAATATTTATTTTGTTTCTTTTAATAATATTTTAATAAATTAACTCAAATAGTCTTATAAAAACTAATCATATGAGAGGAACTATACAGCCCTGAGTATTTTTTTCCTCACCTTGATCAGGTCTAGTTCTCCGCTGTGGCCCTGACATGTCCAGCACAGCTTCCGCACCCCTGCAGGATTGTCCCACACAAATAGCTGAACCTCACCTGGCTTCAGCTCACAGGATGCCTCACAGCCACTATACCAAAAACAAGGCAACAAACATGTACACAGCCAAAACAAAGAAGGAGTGATTATTTCTTTAGAAATAAAGAAAGTGTGCTTCTTTCTTTATAAATAAAGAAAGGGGTGATAGAGAAGAAAGATAGACCACCATAGCACTTAAAGGCAGAGCAAACCCATGTAGCAGTGCAGCAAGGGACCAATGTAAGAGTGTTAGCTGGGGAGTATAAAGATGACTCTATTAAAAAAAGACTGAGATCCTACACATCCACACAAAGGCAAATGTATGCCAACAAAAAAAGTATTAGAAGAGTTTAATTTATATTGTGTTCCCATTAAGCTGTTATAGACAGAGTAAGGGGTGCTAACCTCTGTCTGATTGTGATGGTAACCCAGGGAGTATGGTTCACCAGCAGAGCAGGAGCTGCTCCATCATAGTAATCAGTGAAGCTGATGACAGCGGAGTGGTCTGAGATGTTTACATCCACTATGATGCCTCCATACTGAAGGACAAAAACAAGTCTTTTTGGTCTCTGGGTTTAACTCTGTATAATGCTTTCTCTAGTGAGAGTGAAACGTTTGGTCTGACCGTGTAGTGAAAGAAAAAACAAATGGAATGTGTATAGCCCTATGTCTGATTTTTATAAGTTCATGTAATGGTTACAAATAGAAGGTCAGTAATGCAGTGTAAACCTACACACTACACAAAAATGCTTACCTGCTCCATGCAAAGCAGAGTTCCATTATCTTGTTTGTTAAAGAAGAAGGATTTGGAGGGCAATTCAGAACCTACTACCCGTATGCACAGTTTCTCTGTACTAGACTCTGGCCACAGAGGCAAACACTGCAGAAAATACACACATACACATGCTGAGTTGAGGCTCTATTTTCCTACTACCAAGTATGAATACTTCATAAAATCACATGTTCACTGTAAGTTCACTGTAAGGGTACAATTGTAAAGATCACATTTAAAAGATTTTCAAACCTCTGTGGAGGAGATATAGTGCCACTTGTTGCTGATATTACTGTTGTCATTTTGCACCTCCCCTACTTCTAGCTCAAAGGAGGATTTATTCACCAGAGTGTAAAAAGGGCTAAAAGTCACAATCCGTGTTAAGTTAAAACTGCTTAATTGTATACTGATTTCCACCTAAAAAAAAAAAAAAATAGGTTTGAGTCTACATATACACACACACACACTTAAATTGACACATCCAGCCACAAAATCTTACCAAGAAGTCCATGTTTTTATCTTGGCAACGGACACACCCATAACTGCCCACTGTATCCAGAGAAAAGCCATCTGACCAGGAACTGGTAGACACGCAAAGCTGCAGCTATGGAACAAATTGGGGGGGGGGGGGAGGAAATCCTCAACAAAAGAAAATGCATTATATATCTTTTGAATACATTTTTATTTTAGGAAAGATTTATTATCCCTTGTTTTTCTTCAAACTTCAAAATTTCAGATAATGTAAAATATTAAAATAACTTTTTCAAATAATCCACTGAAACATTCAAATAACTACAAGAATGTTGGCAGGGGAGGGGAGAGAAAGATTTATTTAGAATTTATTTACAGATTTTTTTCAGCAAAGTTAAAGTTAAGCTCAACAAGTATTAACTGTTTGATCACAATGTAAAAAATTGTTTGGACCTTTTTACACTCACTTTGTTCTTGCTGAAAATGTTTTTCTTCTTGAAGGAGAACAGGATCACATCTCGGAAATCAGAAGGGTGCTTGAGATAGATGTCATCAGCCCGGTATTGCAGCACACGGGCTGTCTTGTTTATGATCCAGTATGGGCTGAAGATGGAAATGATGAGCTGTCCAGCCATGTGGCTCACGTGTGCATACACATCTACAGTGAGCTTCTCGCTGGTGTCGCTAGTAAAGCAGACAGGGAACAACTCCGGCATGTCTGGGATGATCTTGACATGGCTGTTCCAGTTACGGCCCTGATACTTCACAAGCACTAACTCCATAATTTCACCACTGACGCTCACGTTCAGCAGATCAGCTGTGCTGCCTTCATGTAGCTCTTCAAACTCAGCTGAACCCTGGGAAAAAGAGGGGGTATTAAAAACGAAAACAAGGAGAATGAGTACAGAAAAACTAGGGTGGTGAGTTAACATTTTTATAAATGGATGCATTTTGATGTTTTATAAAAGGGCTTTCTAGTATATCTTGGAGGCATATACAGTTATGGCTGTAGGTGTTATGAGTAATGAGTAAGATATTGTTAATTTAATATATTTTGCTGTTAATGCTATGTACCTCCATTAGGTAGCGGAGGGAGTATGGAAGCAGGTTTCGAAGAGAAACAGCTGGGTGCAGGTGGATAATGTAGGCAGGGTCCCATTCTTCTTCACTGTGGCTATCAATGTGACACAGGTTGTCTGGCACTGCCAGTGTGTTGATGACAACTGGCCGTAAGCTGCTGTCCTTTGCTGGGCACTGCAGCAAGGAACGCACCTCTGAACTCACATGAACCTGCTCCTTCCATGCAATATATGTAGTCGACTCATGATACTGGCCCTCAAAAGGTCCAACAGGCATCAAGAACAAGTGACATCTATATCAGAATACATAATTAGATATTATTAGGCTATTTAATATAATTGAATAACCTATAGGCTTCATTGTAGACTAACTTGTTTTGCTCATTCTGTTCTCAGTCATTCTAAGCTCCCTAGACAAAAAAAATGTTGCATTAACCAATAACAGGGCTTTGTTTTACATGTTTCAACAGGTTACATACCTGTATAAATGTAACTTATACAGTCTCCTGCTAAAGTATTGTTATGGCAAGGTCAATTCTTTTATTTTTACTTTACACTGAAGACATATGGATTTGAAATCAAAAGATGAATGAGACGATAGCTCAGAATTTCAGCTTTCATTTCCTGATATTTACATGTAGATGTGTTAAACAACTTAGAACATGACAACTTTCGTGGCAGACGACCCAATTTTTTAGTTGAGCAAAAGTAAAGGAACAGATACTCTTAAAGTAAATGAAAGAAAATAACACTTAATATTTGGTTGCATATTCTTTGCTTGCAATAACTGCATCAAGCTGGCAACTTACTGATCACCAGACTGGTGCAGTCATCATTTGTGATGCTTTTCTAGGCTTGTACCACACTTTCTTCTAGTTGTTATTTGTTTTGGGGGGTTTCTCCCTTCAGTCTCCCCTTAAGGAGGTGAAATGCATACTCAATTGGGTTAAGGTCTGGGGATTGACTTGGCCAGTCTAAAACCTTCCACTTTTCCCCCCGATGAAGTCCTTTATTGTGTTGGCAGCGTGTTTTGGCTCATTGTCTTGCTGCATGATGAAGTTCCTCCCAATTAGATTGGATGCATTTCTCTGTAAACTGGCAGACAGAATGTTTCTGTAGACTTCCGAATTCATTCTGCTGCTACTATCATGAGCTCCATCATCAATAAAGATTAATGAACCAGTTCCAGGAGCAGCCATGCGAGCCCAAGCCATGACACATGCTTGACCGACCATGAGCAGAGCCTTTCTTTCTCCACACTTTGGCCTTTCTTTCACTTTGGTAGAGGTTAATCTTCAACTGCTGCTGTTTTCCTTGGCCAACCTGTTTGATGTCTGGTTATTAGCACACCAGTGGTTTCTTTTTTTCCAGGACATTCCAAATTGTTATACTGGCTATGTCCAATGTTTGTGCAAGCTCTCTGTTCGATTTTCCCTCTTTTCTCAGCTTCAAAATGGCTTGCTTTTCTCTCATAGACAGCTCTCTGGTCTTCATGTTGGTTTATCCTTTTTAACAACAAATGCAGTCATCACAGGTGAAACCCAGGGCTCAAACCAAGAGACATTCAGAGCTACTAATTGTTTAAACAATCAATCTAACAGGGCAGATTGATTGAGCTACAAGAAACACCTGTCAATCACATGTTCCAATATTTTTGATCACTTGAAAAATAGGTAGGTTCAAACAAAAAAGTACCAAGTTGTTTTACACATCTAGATGTAAATATCAGGAAATGAAAGCACAAATTCTGATCTATCATCTGACATGCATCTTTTGATCTCAAACCCAAATGTCTTCAGTGTATAGCAAAAACAAAAAATTGGCCTTGCCATTCCAATACATTCAGACTGTACTATAGTGATTCTCCTGATTTATTTAAGATTGTTCCTGCTCTGGAGAAATCATGGATACTTGAACATCATTATTTCCATCACCTTTAGAGGTAACCCATTTAGTAAAAAGCAATTGTTATTTGAAACTTCTAAACAGGTTTCCATTCAATCAGCCATTCTTCAGGATGCGGTGCATGACTGGAGTAAATACTTTATTAGAGCTGTATTAGAGATGGTATGATATTTCTTTTCCTTTTGTGATACTGATACTAAAACCTTGATCATCAACTGATATCAATACCCATCATATATTTTTTCTTAAAAATCTTAAATCTTAAATCATAAGCTTTAAAATATTAAAATACAGTGAAAACAATTCATAGCTAAACATGTCTTACACAAAACCACAGCTTTTACACAAAAATTACTTACTACATTGCAAATATAATAAATTATAAATATAAGTATAAATAAAAAAAATCTAATCCTAAAAACAATACAATCAAGCCTTTATATGCAAAATTTCCAGTTCCAAAAAAGTTTTTCCAAACCCGGTTCCTTTTCCATTTGTTACCGGATCGGATCAAATTAATTCTTTTTTCTCTGATATCCGATCCACCATTTTTTGCTGGTATTGGCCCATCCTGGGTATTGGAACGGTGCCATCTCTAATTTCAATGCACAGTGGTACATGCAAAAATCTCACAACAAGCATGTATTTCTTTGCACCTGTAAGAGTCCAGCGTGACATGAAACTCTTTCTCTGGTTCAGCAACTCCAACATTCACCAGCCCTCCTATATCCGGGGAGTACTTCAAAACGGCAAAAGGCACTGAGAAATGATTCTTAATCTATAAAAGATGAACAAAAAAACAAGACATAAGCAACTTTACTATCAGGATATCATTTAAAGCTGAGAATTGATTTGGTAATTCTGGTCATCAAATGTCTTACTTTACAAAATATACTTCAAGAACCTTTTACTTATGCTTAATTTGCTAATAACATCCACAAATAAGGGCATATGAATATTTCCCAAGTGAGACCCTATTAGTCTCCACTAGTGAACTCACTTGTTAGCAATATTAGTATTTTGGATATAATATCAAAGCAGTAACCTATTTATCAGCTTTGCATGTGAAATAAATTTATTTACCTGTAGTGGGGATCGCACAGTGATGATTTTGTTGCCTTCTGAGGCACTGATCTGCAGTAGCACAGATACAGACTCCTGAAGCACGGATTTCCGCACATTATAGAGTCTCCGGCCTGGCTTATCCACAGGAATGTTAGAGATCTCGCTGTAGCCTGTGGGCACTGCAGATAAAGTACATTATAACTTTAACATAAAACATTTACATTTGCCCCAAAACAAGCAACTATTATTTGCCAATTATTCCTTACTAGCACATCAGTTATGCTGTCATTATGAATAATTATATAAAAAATAAAAATAAAAATAAAATTCCTCATCATTATAGCACATTTATATAGAAATGATTCAACTACTAAATTATTCAAAGCATCATTCATTCATCTTCAGTATACGCTTCATCATGGTCAGGGTCACAGTGGATCCAGAGCCTGCCCTGTGAACACTTGGTGCAAGGCAAGCATACACCCTGGACGGCACAATAGACCATCCCAAGACACACACACAGACACACACACACACACACACACACACACACACACACACACACGTTCTTAGGATTTGGGAGGCAGGAGTTCAACAGAGTTCAAGCAACCTAAGTGGGGCTTATTGCCCTCAATGGAGGAAATGGTTTAGCACCCTTGTCCAGGTTACCTGCACCTGTGGGATTGGCCCCTTGGAGTCAAAAGCTGATGCAGGACTGTGACCTGGTAGTCCATGAATGTAATATTACCTAGTACATGGGCCTTGTATACTCTGAGGTAAAAACTGCTCCGCAAATGGTGTGAAGTCAATCATTGCTGCATGTAATAGCACCATGGATGGGCTCAGAAACTTAGCTCTTTCTGAAGGGAGCACGGGGTCTCTTTCTGAAAGGAATGTGCCTATGTCTGACACTCTCCCCCAAGAGCCAGGCATGTGATCTTATGTACTGGAGTCCCTTATGACCCCATCATTTGAGCCCATGTATTATGCCATACTGAAATGGGCTTCTCTAAACCCTCCTTCTTCGCTGACACATTAGCAAAAAAGTGCAAGAACTACATAACTTGGTCATAAGAGCACCTTGCATATGTTAGTGTCTGGATGACTCCAGAGTGACTTTCTTCTGAAAAGTCATATCAGCCACTTTCCATAACCAATCTAGTGACCTCACAGTGTTCCATGGTGGGGAACCCATTAAGCTTTCCTTGCTATGTCCAGTACACTCTCTACTATTTTGACTGGATGGCTGTTCGTCTGTCACAGGGAAATACACAGGAAACTTCCCTGTCTTAACAGAGACTGGCTGCCTGAATGGTGGATGTCATCAAGCCCCCCCAAAAAACAAACCAAAAAAAAAAACAAAACAAGAACAAAACAAAAAAATGGGTGATAGAAAATGCTGAAATACTGAAAAAGTAGATAACTTTTTTTGCTGTCAAATATAATAAAATATAACATGAAAGCAAGAGATTTAAAAATGAAAAATAAAAAAGTTCTAATCTAATAATCTATTCTAATTCTATCTCTAGTCTAATAGTTGGTTTGATTTCAGAATTTTGTGTAGCATGGGTAGAAGTAGCAATGGAGGTGGGAATACATACAGGTAGGCAAAGATGTCTAACTCTCATAGATTAATCCATTTTGTGGGAAAGGCTTTGCATCTGCAGAGGGTCATCTGCGCCCCTTTTGGTGAGATGATCATGCGTCTTTGCTAATTGAGCCTGGGGTAGAGGCTGGCTGATAACACTTCCCTGACTGCTCCTTAGTTCCAGCAGCCCACTGCTATGGCTGCAGTCAACAAACCCTGCGTTCTCAAAAGTAGCTTAGAGCAGACATAGTAGCTTGTTCCCATCTTCCCGGTGAACGGTGTGATGTCTGTGATATGCTATAGTGCAAGGGTGGTTATGGAAGTACGCATGTAGTCACTGTCAAATGGGTGGTGTTTTCAGCTGAAAAGCATCCTGTCGACAGCTCCTGTCTATCACTGATTATTTTCAAGTGGGGGCATCACTTAAGGCCTGACCCACATTGTGGACAAGAGGTACCTGGGTGTTTGTTTGAATGCATGATTTGTATGCTTGCAGCTCTTACAAGGCCTGCGGTCCTTCAGAGAACATCAAAGTACTGATTCAGCCTTTGGTAACCTACTGGTGTTACCAATATGTGGCCAGTCTACTTTGTTCTTTTGGCTTTGCATTTTCCAAAGCCTGAACACTCCTCCCTAAAGCATCTTTGGCCACAGGCCCAAAAAACAGCCCAGGCACGCAAGGCAGACTTCACAGGTTCACTTGCATGCTACCAGCAATGTGGACTGTGCCAGCCACACACAGAACTGCACATTCAGTTTTCTTTGAATGTTTGTGGCTAGTGGCCTGATTAGGTTGATACCAAAGTAGAAGGCAAACAGCTTGTGGCCATTCTCCAAGAGGTCCAGGCATAAAAGCATAAGTCCTCGGCGGTTCAGGCTGGAGGCAATGTGGTCTGCTGGGCAGCAGGTGAACTATTTCTGAGTGGGGTCGCAGAGAAATTGGTGACACAAGAGCCAAATATCGGGACACACACACTCCAGCTCTGTGAATACCAACAGTACCAGTTAACCATAAATGCTCTGGGTAAACCATAGATGTTGGCACCTCTGTTTCCAAACTGTGGTTTGCGCTGAAATCAGACTTCCAACAGGGTGTTGGAAGCTGTGTTCTTTGAGCTGAGCCGCTTTCAGTTCAGCTTTCAGAGGGGGCAGTTGTGGCCTAATGGTTCGAGAGTCGGACTTGTAACCCAAAGGTGAACCCGAAGGTCGTGGGTTCGAGTCTCGGGTCCGGCAGGGATTGTAGGTGGGGGGAGTGAATGACCAGCAC
>CM075013.1:24072943-24100162 GCA_037576675.1 Pangasius sanitwongsei | reverse complement strand
CTAAACCTTGTGGAAAGCCTTCCCAGAAGAGTTGAAGCTGTTATAGCTGCAAAGGGCCAACTCCATATTAAACCCTACGGATTAAGAATGCGATGTCATTAAAGTTCATGTGGATGTAAAGGCAGAAGTCCCAAAACTTCTGGCATTATAGTGTATGCACTCATGCATATATGTGAAAAAATATAAGTGAAAATATGTGAAAATATAATATATAAGTGAAAAAATGAAATAAATAAAATGAAATGAAATTGCCTGGATCTTGTGTGTGTGAAATGGCCTTTTGTATTAACCAATCAGGGACATGACTGAAAACATTATTTAGCACTGTTTATGCTTCTCTGCTGCTGTGTGCCGCTAGCAATGAACTCCTAATGTTTTAATGTTTAAGATGTTTTACCAGGTTACTTGTATTGTAGGAAGACACTGTATTACCTCTGTATGACACCTGACACCAGTATTAGTATCAATGCAACCCTAATTATAACAACACACATGGTGTGTTGATGGTCCACGATCACTGTACACTTGTACAGTGTCTTTAACCATTTTATATATTCCTGGAAGAGATTCAGTGCTATTATTCAGGGTAAGCTTTAATAATATATTATTATTAATATAATATTAAGTGTGGGGGTGTCAATAATTTTGAAAGCAGCACAAAAACATGTTAAAGGTTTTAAAAATATTGTTATTAAAATATTATTATTAAATATTATATTATTATTAAAATAAAACTGTTAGTATAGCACAAGTTGCTTATTTTCATGAAGGATCCCAATAGTACTGGAGTGGACTATGCAAAGATACCTACCTCTAGTGTCATATCTGCAGACACATTGAGCAAAGAAGACCAGTTTTGTGCACAGCCAGACAATGAAGACTCAGCCAGCAGCAGGGGAACAGTGTGGTGGCCCTGGCCGGACTCCAGAGTCACCTGCACCACCTTCACATCAGCTCTAAATGTCTGGACCTTTTTGCTGCTGTGTACCTCCTGGAATCTCTCAGTCACCTCAGCTGCAGTCTCAACATCCAGAAACCAGAAGCTGCAGGAGTAGATGTCCCTTACAGCCCATAGTGTGCTCAGCTCAACAGGCTTCTGATTGACCACCTCCTCCTTGGGCTTAGGGGTCATGGCTGCAGTGATGGTCAGGACAGTGTTGAGGATGATTGGTGAGATCTGTGCAAAAAGGAAAATGCACTAAACATTTCAAAGCAATTCTACACCAGGCAAACTCATCTAAGTGAGTTTGAGTACACAGTTCTACTCACTTTTACAATGACTTCATCTACAATGACAGAGCCAGTGAAAGGACCACTGGCTGAAATTTTGGTTTCAAGGATAACAGAACATGGCCTAAGCACCTGGTGAAAAAATATAGCATATTAAAAGATACTACAACAAATATAATTACACATATTAAGAAACACTTTAATAGTGAACAGTTAAAGAACAAATAAAAAATTTACAGTGGTTACGGCCTTGCTGTCCTTATTCCTTATGAATGGGCAGGCAAGAATTTTGAGACCCTTAAGGTTGACTTTCATGACCTGAGCTGCCTCTTCAGAGACCAGACTGAAATCACACTGGAAAGAAGCCACTAAAGCAGGAGCATCCGCTTTCATTAGATTTGCCACAAACACCACCTCCGGATCTATCACAATGGCACGCAGCATGGTCTTCTGGGCTGTGGCTACAAACACCAAGACACGAATATACAGTAGGTCTTTCTGAACTAAGACAGAATCTCAATATACTTATCTCAGTATGTGAAATAATGAAAATACACACATGAGTTATTAAGCACACAAATCATTAAATGTCTATTTCTTTTTATTGCTGATGAGCTCTAAAAGAAACTCAACTGTGGAACCTTGGTACAAATTCTCCCAGTCAATCCCAGGTGTTATTCAAATGCAAAATACAAACAGTAAATGCAGTATGGGAAATAGTGTTTGGTTAATGATTCTATGACCTTCCAGTACCTGCATTCAGTTCACCCTGGGCCATTTGCTCTGAGATCTGTTTGAGTGGGAGTGGTCTTGGTTTGTCTGACACTGTGCTCTGAGACTTGGCCAGAGCATGGATGAAGAAGTCAGCCACAGCCATGAGAAACTCCATGCTGGCACAGAGATACAGTTTCTGGAACACAGCTACCACGGAGCGTTCATCCCTGTTCTGTGAGTATGTCAAATCAATCATGGCATCTGAGCTGTCATCGCGCTTTTCCAGCATTCTGACCATCAAAGAGATAAAAAGATACTCACCAGTTCAAAACAAAGTGTCATCTTGCAAAATACAACACATTATGTGAGTATTTACTTCAAAAGGCATGTGGGATGTATATAAGTAGATCTGTGTACCTGGATGTGATTCGCTCAAGGCTGCTCCTCCTGTCATCTAGGGTGCAGGTGGTGAGAATACTAGAAACCTCCAGACTGCTGTCATTGAACAACTTACCAGAAGCAGTTATCTTATGTAACATAAACGCTCCTATACACAAACTCTCATGATGCACACCAGGCTATACACAGGTGAGAGAGAGAGAGAGAGAATATCACTCATGACAAATGCAAGCATATAAACATGGGCTGTGATTAGTAGGAACACCCACCTGTGTGGGATCATTGTTGTATAGTACCAGACCAAGTGACTCAACATTGAAACTGAAATTCACAGTCTCCACCAGTTCATTCTCTGCTGATTTGCTCTCTGGCTGTCTTCCTACAACATTCTCAGAGACTACACATGCACAGACAGTACAGTATTCAGAAGTGGGCTTAGAAGCATGGAAGAGTATTAAAAGCCCATTTTAAAAAAAAGTTAAGACTATTTTATAAGAAGCTGTGTATCTGTTACCATTATGTGTGCAAGATCTGGTAGGCACATTTGCCTGTTTTATTCCTGGATCTGGGCTGATGTATGGTTGAATGCTGCTGGCCTCTCCAATGTTTTCCATCAGAATCTTTAATAAGAGAACCAGGTCATCCTGACTCAGAGCTACCTGCAACAAAATAAGAGAGGACCTTTTAGCACTGACTCTATAGTTGCTGTAGTCCTTGTGTACATATTGGAGATCTATAAAATTTTGACCTTTAAATGTAATAAACTAAATCTAATCATCATAGAATAACCATCCATGCCACATACCAAAAATATTATGTTTGAACTACATTAGAAATTGTCTAGCAGATATTCACAGGTGGAAAATAAGGACTCACTTCCATGGGCTTCAGATCTCCATCTACCTCAAGGGCAGCCATCTTATGGTACCAGGTAGCGGCAAGGTTACGTCTGACTGACAGGACCAGGTTCACTGGTTGTAGAAGCTCAGAACTAGGTTTATTTACATCTTCCTCCATAAAGATTCTAAGATTATTATAAAACCCATACCATATTAAAAAAATGACAGCAAACACTCAAACTGTGCCAATAGTGATGGACCAAGAAAACCTTTTTCACCTGGACAGCTTAAGCTGGGTTAGCTCCAGGTCAATGTTATCTATGACAGCAGGCAATGGACAATTCTCTACTGGAAGCAGAGAGAAGCTGTTCCTCACAGTGATGAGACCAAGGTCGACCTCCACAGCATTGTGAGACATGGATGACTGAGGGATGATGATGAGTGGGGCCTTTAGTCTAATGTCCATGGAGATTCTGAAACTCTTCTGAGCAAAGTCCCTTACACTGGACACTGCTTTTTCCGCTGCCTGTGCTGTG
The DNA here is from genome assembly GCA_037576675.1 of Pangasius sanitwongsei. Classification (NCBI taxonomy): domain Eukaryota; kingdom Metazoa; phylum Chordata; class Actinopteri; order Siluriformes; family Pangasiidae; genus Pangasius; species Pangasius sanitwongsei. Next base: position 24,096,444 of record CM075013.1, on the reverse strand, counting down.
GCCACACTTAAAGCCTCCTTGGCCATTTGAAAGCTATTAGTGAATTTCTAGCATGGATACATTCAGAAAGAATCAGAATTAATGGGACTCAATTTTCTTTTTGGAACATTCTACACCAACAATCCTAATGATGCCAAAATATTTCTATGAAAAATAATAACTCTTTAACAACAAAAATTCTTAATAATCTGTGTAATAATCTGTGAATTTTATTAAATAATTGCAAAGTGTTTAGCCAGTAAGTGTATAATTAAAGTTCAAACTTACCACCAATATCATGACAAACTTCTGTAGATAGACTACTTGAATGCAGCCCACATTGAGCTTGACCTTTCCATCCACTTTTGAGGTGTCTGTGTATCCCTCACCTTCTGTGGCTTTAGGGCTTAAACTCATATTAAAGCTGAATACTTCATCATCCACAATACAGACAACCTAGAAAAAAACACAAATACTGTACATGGTGAGCAAGGGTGCATAAAACGTTAGATTCTAATGATAGCTATCCTGTATAACGTGTCTAAAGAAAGTCAGGCATTAGCACTGATGACTTACCTTTTTGTGAACTGCTTCTGGGTCTAAATTAATGACAACAAAATCATGCAGTCTAGCAGACATGTGTGTTTCACTTTCCTTCATCAAGAGAGACCCATGTAGATCTAGATGGGTGTTTGAGAGAGATTTAATGAATGTTTAGTGGCACGGCGATCGTAGCTGATGATAAGGCTTAGTAAGTAGTAATCAGACATTCATCCAGTTCTCAAATATTGTACGTAAATAAAATATAAATTTTTAGATATAATAGATGCAACCACAAAAAGAATCTGAGAATTGCGGCAAATTGTGACTTTTAGCATAACAGGTACAAGATTATATAAATCTGACCCCGAATCTTCATGTCAGCAATGTTGCAGTGCTGGTCACATAGTAACATGTTGAAGGCCCCCAGCTGCACAAGGATTTTCAGATCAATGATGTCTCCTTCATAATGGCACCTCACTGCAGACGGAACAGTAATAAAGATGCTGCTTCATGTATGTAAATATTAAAATGTAATCAGTAATCAGTCAACTCTATAATTACTAGCACCCTTCAGGAGAATGAGCAACAAACACAATTTTTAATTTCCCATTAAACAACTGGAAAAAACTATTACTCTTTGCTTTAACAAATATTTTAAAAAGATTTTAATATAATAGTATGTTCTCTCAAAAAACCCATTTAAAATAATTCATAAATAAAAACAAACCGTCATCCTTCCAGAACATTACTGGTTTTAATTCATTTTTATATCATTGAATATTCAGGTCATAAGCCTTGTACCATGAAGAGGACCTCAGTAAGTGAGATTATTTTTGTAAGTGCAGGTGCAAGATGGACAGAGGAATGTCATTGCTATGTGTTGTTAAGGAGGGCTAACTCTCATAGATATGTAAAGTACAAAAACTTGTGACCATTTTATGTTTAAAAATGAAATCCACTGGAGTGTATGGCTGCCAGTGGAAAAAGTTCCCTTGTATTTACTGATGATGTGATTTCTGACAAAAGCAGCAGGATAAATTCTCAAGTGTAGGGCTATATTATCAGTTTAGATTGAGCCAAATGCTTCAAAACTCATTGGATGGTGCTTCACAGAGCAGATGGACATTGACATAAAGCATGCTTCATAAGCAACCCAAAACTTTTTTTTATGGGAAAGAAGAGGAATGCTCTGAAAAGAGCAAGTTATTCACCTGACCTGACCCAATTAAGCATGCATTTTACTTGCTGGAAAAATGCCCCAAGAAGAGGCAGAAACTGAAGACAACTACAGTAAAGGCCAGGTTAGAAATCCAGTGTCTGGTGATGTTCATGGGTTCCAGACATCAGACAGTCATTGATAATTTAATTTATGATTATGTTAGTTTGACCAGTTACAGTTAAGTGCTGTAATTCCTATACCGTTCACCCAATTCAGATCTTTTTTTAATTTCAGCTCCAATATACAGCTCCAATATACAATAACTGTGGAGACAGTTGAAATAACAATAATTTTGCCAACGTCCAGATGTTTATGGACCTGACTGTATGCACTGGAAGTAAATTTAATAACAAAAACGAAAGTGTACAAATATTTATTTCCCCTCAATGTACAACCTCTTAAACCTCTACAGGACAAGGCCATACCTAATGGTCACCTTTGCTCTCTCACTAGCCTGACAGGATGCCAGGCAGGATACCTGACCCTGACTCCTTCTACCCTCAGTAATTGTGAAGGCATGCCTCTGCAGAGAAAAATGTATCTGAATATTTTTCAAGGGCACAAATAAACATCACCAGTAGTTTCTTTCCTGACTCATTGCTGCCACATTTCTAACAGGATTTCTAACAAGTTTTTTTTTATCTGCTGAGGATAAACTGGTGTGTGCTATGATGCAAGCACAGTCATACAAGTTTGCAAATGAACTAGAAATGTTAACTGTTTAAGAGATTTTTTCCTTCAGATATTTTGAATGAAGGTTAACAAATAATGTCTTGTGTCAGGTAATAAGTATCTGTTGACTTTAATGTGTGCAGCTACTCGGTATCGTGACGCTATTCCATTATGCACCTTAGAGACCAAAGGCACAGTGAAGGCTTTGATCATTTTTTTTACTGTTTTTGGGCTACCCAGATATATCCAGACAGACTAGTGTTCAAACTTTATTTAAACTTTATGTCTATTTTCTCAAGTAATTTGTAATAAGTAAATTGCTTGCAGTTAAATATTAAATGTCTAGTTCTCATCACCCTTAGTCTCAAGGTTTACTTGAACATTTTCATCAAATTTATAAATCTAAACTTCAGGACTACTTTTTGGATTTTGGTAATGAATGAGATGAGGAACTCCGTTTTTTGTTATTTGCAATTTGAGAAACACTGTAGGAGGCCCTTGGATTAGTCAGGCAGAATTGATTTTCAGTTCTACCATGGGCGGTCCATTGAAACTGTTCCGACAAAAGTTGGTGGCATCAAATACAGGTGGTTTGGACTATGACATTTCAGTTTATGAAAGGATGTCCTAAGCATGTGAGGTGGCAAAATTTTCATTCGCCTCCTTTCATGCAAAAATCTCAGGTCATTATATTGTAGAACATGTGTTAGTTGAAACAGGGAACTTTCAAAATAATTTAAAAAAAAAATTACTCACTGTTATTTATGTTTGCTCCTTTTTAGAGGGGTGCAAAAAATATGGAGTTGACTTCTAGGGTTATTGCAAAAAATTATAGAAATATCCCAGTAATCTGCTTTTTTTCTTTTGCTTAAAAACAGTACTAGGTAAACTATTTCCTTTCCCCATAAACAGTTAAAATCAGGGTCAGTTTAAGGCCTGGACTGAATTCTTTAGAGACTAGGTGTAAATTGATTTGCATTACTGTGAGTACATCAAAGGAAGTATGTATCTTTGTGCTAGTGCATGCACTCATACTGGATTTGGCTGGGGTAGCTTTTGTTTCTTCATTAATCTTGCTCTCTTTCTCAGGTGAGGACAAGCTACTACAGGACAGGATAGTAGACATGAAGTCCATGATAGAAAGAAGAGCCTCAGTATGCAGAGTCAGGTCCAGAGAAGAGAAAATAATCTAAACACACACACACACACACACACACACAGATGTTCGAATAAACTTATGTAGTAAATTTAATTACTACTTATCTAACTCAATAAAACACAATGAAACTATAGGATAACCACTACAATATCATTTAAACAATGTATACGTACATTCATCTTCTGTTGTGTATTCTCGAAAATGGTAGAAAAATTAGGCGCATCACGATTAGCCTGTATGACAAACCACAAGTTTGAAATGGCACAATACATACATGTCAATTATTATGTAATAATGAGTAGGATACTAAAATAAGGACACAATTGTCCTTAATATACAATATAAAAATAACAAAGTCAATGAATATATAATATTGCTGTTGAATATATTTTTGAATATATAGAGGTTTGGGGGTTGTGGCTGAACACTCGTTTGTGAATGGAGGGCAAAGCCAGAAACAGTGAGTGGTAAGGATCACACATTTGTGCAGAATTCGGCTAATGAGTGTTCTGTGTCTCAGTAAGCGGTAGCAAGGATAAAGAGGGGAGAGGGGAGAGCCACGGGAGAGAGAGAGCATAGAGCCATGTGTGTGCAATGAGAAGCTGAAAAGCAAAAGTAAAAGAAAGTGAGAAATAAAGAATCTATGTGAGTTGTCCTAAGCCTGCCTCCCGTTTCCTCATTCCTGAGCCAACCCAGGAACGTGTCACACTGGTGCCGAAACCTGGGAGTCTGAGGAAGGTTCGCCGTCATGGAGTCCTCGCCATTCACTGAGATTGTCAAGACCCTCGCCAGCATCCACCAGACGCAACAACAGGCCCTCCTCGAGCTGCGCATGGAGCAGGAACAGTGCTTCCAGGCCCTGCTCCAAGCTCAGGCAGAGGACCGGCAGGAACTCCTGCAGCAGCCCTGGTGGCTGCCACAGCCATGCCCCACGTCACGCTCTCGAAAATGGGACCACTGGACGACTCAGAAGCGTTCCTGGAACTACAAGCCTCAGTGTGTAGCTGTGGCTGGCCTGACTCAAAGTACGCAGTCAGCTTGCTGCCGCTCCTGTCGAGGGAAGCCCAGCTTGTGGCCCAGCAGCTACCAGTTGCAAAAGTGCTGGAATACCAGGACCTAAGGCGGGCAGTATTGCAACGGGTTGTAGCAATGCCACATTTGGGGTTAGTTTATATACTTGCATTAGACTAATTTTTTTAAATTAATTATAATTTATTATTAAATATGATGATGATAGGTTATACTAAGTTACACAGGACACTCAGGCCAAGGAGGAAATGACCCAATTGTTGGTCCCGAAGAGCCATCGGGAAACGTTATTCCAGGTGGGTCACCATAATCCGATAGTGGGGCACTTAGGGCAGGAGAAAACACTGAACCGTCTCTACTGGCCAGGCACTCGTGGCGATGTTCGTAGGTGGTGTGGCATGTCATGAATGTCAGCTGGTGAATCCGCCAGCCACCCCAAAAGCACCATTGCTCTCATTACCCTTAATTGAGGTCCCCTTCTAATGAATTGGTATGGACCTTTTCAGGCCATTAGAACAGACTGCACAAGGGCATCACTTTGTGTTAGTTTTAGTGGACTACGCAATGTGATACCCAGAAGCAGTGCCTCTCCGCAACATCTCAGCACGCAGTGTTTTGGAGGCTCTCTTCCATGTTATCCCGCGAGTTGGGATCCCTAAAGAGATCCTGACTGACCAGTGCACAGCCTTTATGTCACACACTCTTCGTGAGCTGTACAAATTTCAGAGGATCAAACCAATTCTTTCCAGTGTTTACCATGCGCAGACGGATGGGCTGGTCAAAAGGTTTAATCAAACACTTAAGAATATGATTCGTAAATTCATTCATGATGATGCTCGGAATTGGGATAAGTGGCTTGAGTTCAAGATGTCCCGCAAGCCTCCCACAGGGTTTTCCTCAATTGAATTATTGTAAGCCCATGAGGCTCAAGCACAACAGTCCCGACTGTACGGGACTCAGCTAACGGGTACTCAGCTACGGGATTTTTCACAGGGAGATAAAGTGCTGATATTATTACCCACATAGAGCTCCAAGTTGCTCGCTAAGTGGCAAGGGCCCTTCAAGGTCACACGGCGAGTTGGGGTTGCCAACTATGAGGTAAGGCAAACGGATAGAGGCAGGGCGGAGCAGATTTACCACCTCAATCTCCTTAAACCATGGATAGAGGTGGTTCCCATAGCTTTAGAGATGGTCATTCTGGAGAGGGAAGAGTTAGGACTGGAGGTAACTCTAAAAATGGCGGCTCGATCCACCCCGGTCCCTTGTGGAGACTACCTCTTACCATCCCAAATCACAGAGGCTGCCAAGTTGCAGAAGGAATTTTACAATTCTATGTAAGAAAAGGTGAAAAGTGAAAGTAAAAGAAAGAGAGAAAAAAAAGTCTATTTGAGTTGTTCCAAGCCTGATTCCTGTCCTCATTCCCTACCCAACCCAGGAACGTGTCACAGGGGTTATTTGGGGGTATTTGGCTTTTAAAGGGAACTCTCCTATTCTGCCACAATTCCAAAACAGATTAGCAATGCCTTATTGCCTTAAATTATTTTTGAATGTTGCGAGGTAATCTGCAGATTCTGGGGTAAAATGCTCAGAATGTAGAGGCCAGTTCATTGCTAAGTAAGAGTTCAATATCAAAACAATAAGGGAGGAATATAGAGTAACACAGAGGGTAGAAATAATCCATACCTTAAAATACTCTACTTTGAGGAGTTCAGCTCCCTGTTTTGCTGAGGAGCTCAGGATGCAGACAGGCTCACCATGTAAATCTAGAACAGTAGAAAGGAGAGACATTACTGTTTATTCCTGACATCAGTTATTTACACTTGGAAAAAATTAAGCTGCTGTAACCTTCAAATTAATGACATCAATACACATGCTCACAGACAGAGACAAAAGAGGTCTGAACGACAGCTGTGCAAAACAAAAGATTTATTTTCAACTGTAATTAAAATCATAAATTCAAGTGCAAGGATTGTGTTTTGAACACAGTGATGGACATTTTTTCAAAACTGGATTACTGAGTAAGACTTTGGACAAAAGTTTGGAAAGAGTAATCAGTTCTGTTCCTAAGGATTTGAGTCTTATTTTTAAGCATTAGACAGTTCCTAAGTTATGAAACTGAGAAAACTAATTACAAAAATACACAATATGGCCAAAAGTATGTGGTACCCCAACTAATTATAGACTTCCGGTGTTTCAGCCACATCCATTGCTAACAGGTGCATAAAATCACACACATAGCCATGTAATAGACAAATGTTAGCAGTATAATGGGTTATACTGAAGAGCTCAGTGACTTCAAATTTGGCACTGTCATAGGATGCCACCGTTGCCACAAGTCATGAAATTTCTGCCATGCTAGATCTGCCCTATTCAACTGTAAGTGCTATTATTGTGGAGTGTCTAGGAGCAACAAGAGCTCAGCCATGAAGCAGAAGACTCACAGAGTAGGGTCACTGAGTGCATAGCATGTAAAAATCGCCTATCCTCTGCTGCATCACTCACCACAGAACTCCAAACTGCCTCTGGAAGCAACATCAGCACAAGACCTGTAAAGCATGCCACCGCTGGAGCAGTGGAAACATGTTCTCTGGAGTGATGAATCATGCATTACTATCCGGCAGTCTGATGGATGAATCTGGGTTTGGTCGGTGCCAAGGGAACGCTACCTACTAGAATGCATAGTGCCAACAGTAATGTTCAGCAGTGGAGGGATAATGGCCTGGGGCTGTTTTTCAGGGTTTGGACTAGGCCCCTTAGTTCCAGTGAAAGGCAATGTTAGTGCATCAGCATACAAAGACATTTCAGACAATTGTATCCTTCCAACTTTGTGGCAACAGTTTGGGGAAGGCCCTTTCTTGTTCCAGCCTGACAATGCCACTGTGCACAAAACGAGGTCTATAAAGACATGATTTGACGAGCTCGGTGTGGAGGAGCGCCAATGGCCTGCAGAGAGCCCTGACCTCAACCCCAACAAACACTTTTGGGATAATTTGGAACATGGATTATGAGCCAGGCCAACATCCAACATCAGTGCCTGATTTCAAAAGAGCTCTTTTGACTGAATGGGCACAAATTCCCATAGACACACTACAAAATCTTGAAGAAAGTCTTCACAGAAGAGTGGAAGCAGTTATAACTTCAAAGGGGGGCAAGGGGGGATAACTCCATATTAATGCACATGGTTTTGGAATGGGTTATCCAACATGTGTGATTGTCAGGTGTCCACATAATTTTGGCCATATAGTGTACCTTCACTGACTTCTAAGTTTAATTCACTGCTCTATAACAATTAAAGAATAGCTCTAACAGCTCACTAGTTTTTATTGAAAGGAAGGTCTTAAACTCTCAGTCTATAAAACAGTAACATTTGCCAAGAGATTCTCCCCTGTGTCAGCACTTAAACTAAATGTTTTTATCAGTAATTTCTGCACTTTCATGTTCATTTGTTGTATTTTTCACTTTCCCTTTATGCCACCTCTTCATTTCTTAATTTATTTATCCATGTAGGGGCTAAAGATATATGCCTTACTCAGCCTGAAGTTAACATTGCAGAGGTGTGTAAATTAGCAGAGGCAATGTCTGATGCCGTAGTATGCTCTGGCCCCATCCAATGGAGCTTAGAGCAGGTTATGGTCACTGAAATGCTGGATGTCTTGACGGTGCTCCGCAAACAATGTGGGCTTTATAGGTCATTAGAGTAGTTTTGAGAGCAAGGCTGGCCTTCTAGGGCAGGGCAGTATCCATCCCACTCATGAAGGTGCTGCTCTCATTTCTTGTAATATAGTTCATAGTCTCAGAGCAGGCCTAGATATTCGGCGACAATCCAGAGTCAAGGCCTGAACCTAGAAATACTCACCTAGAAAGTTTTAGTAACCTAATTGACATAAAATTTGATCATACTGAATGTATAGCCAGCATCTTTGATCTAAAGCTAGGAGTGCTAAATATTAGATCTCTTACATCTGAAGCACCTATTTGAAAACAAAACTTTTACTGATCTGGGATTTAACATACTGTGTTTATCAGAAACGTGGATTAGACCAAATGAGTATGTAAATAAAGTTAGCCCTCCTATTTGAGCAATGGTGTAACATATTTTGATTTCGCCCTCAATTTAATACTGACATCTGTATTAAATATAGAAAACATGGTTAAACTACCCCAGTCTGAAGCTGCGATCATGATCAGTTTCACTAACATGTGCATTATAGTGCCTCCTACAGGGAATTTAGACAAAAATTCTTAGAGTCCCTTAGGACAAGGTCATTCACTCTTCTACAGGGTCAAAGTCAAAATATGTTACACCATTGCTCAGATATGCCCTCACTTCTTGTTTGGAAACTTCACTGTCATTTGAGCATTATGGACAAACCATCCATCATATCTAAAATCTGAGAAACAGATTTGTTCAGGTTGGTGTCACGAATGCCTCTTCCAAATTTCACGGTTATTTGACAAAATTTGTGGTAGAAGAAGCAAAAATAATTGTTCTTAAAATTCAAAATTGCCAACTTCCTATTTGGGAAAGCAAAAAATTCTTTAGATCACGAACACTCAGAAACTTCAAGGGAATCAATAGAGACAATCATCTTGATTTGATGTTGTGCAGTTCCATTTATGAGCAGTTTTGCAAATTTGCAGATTATAGCGCCACCTAGAGGTGAATTTAGACACATTTTCTTGGAGACCCTTAGGATGAGGTTCTTCAGTTATCTACCACATTTGGTCAAAATATGTCACACATAACTTCACTTCCTGTTTGTCAGCTTTACCAGCAAATTTGTTTGCATGTTATGGACAAACCATACCATATATCTAAAATTAAAAAAAAAAAAAACTTTTCTCACAATAGTCTCACAATACTGTGATTCAGATTTGGTGATAATAGAACAAAGAAAAAAAATTAAAATGGCATAAAATTCAATATGGCAGTATTAAGATCATGGCATGAAAGGCATGACAGGAATCAGAGGAAAGTGGATTTCCAGTGTATATCCAAGTTTGCACTATTGGTGGCACTTGAGGTCTTGAGTGGCATAAACCAAAACTGCAGTGAAGGTAGCTAAAACTGTCCTCTATCACTGTGCTAAATTTCATATAAAACATACAAAGCATTCTTTGAAGAAGAAGAAGAAGAAGAAGAAGAAAACCTTTGGTGCTTGGCCCCCTAATGAAAGGACAGCCTTCTTAGCTATAGAAAGGCTAGGAAAATGACCACAGTAGATGCACAAAGTGTGTTCACAAGTGTGTTCTTACTTTTTAAGAATGTACCAAATAGTTGATTTGGCCACACCTAATGTTTTTGCCATCTCTCTGATTGGTTTGTTTTGATTTTTCAGGCCAATGATTGCTTGCTTCACTGGCAGTAAATGTAGGCCTTTTATCTGCTTGTAAGTAAAATAATGGGAGAGTAACACACGCATGGTCATGGGACAGCTGAGCAGCCAATTCTCCAATTACTTTTGACCTCTTAAAAAGGTAGCGGGCACATATAAAAAGTGTTGTAATTCCTACACCATTCACCCGATTTGAATACCCTCAAATTAAAGCACAAAATCTGAACTTTGAATTCATATTCATTATTTAATCAACTACAATATACTGTGGTAGACAGCTAAAATAACAAAAAAAAAAAGGTCAATGTCCAAATATTTAGATATTTGTTCAGTTCACCTTTAGCAGCAATTACAACTTAAAGTCTTCTTGGGTAAGGTTCTATAAGCTTTGCACACCTACATTTTGGCAGTTTCTCCCATACTTCCTGGAATATTCTCCTAAGCTCAGTAATACTGTATGAGAAGCATCTGTGAATTGCCATCTTCAGGCCTCTCCACAGGTGTTCTATTGGGTTTAACTCTGGGCTGTAGCTGTGCACTCAAGGACATTCAGACCCTTGTCCTGAAGCCACCCCAGCACTTTCTTGTTTGTTCTTTTGTGCTTTTTTGTTTGTTTGTGCTTGCTTGTTCACTTTCTTGAACTGTTGAATGTATCTGTATTTGGATGCATTCATCCTTTTTTCATCCATTATTCTGAGAACTTCTCTTTCCCTGCCACTAAGAAGCACCCCCATAGCATGATGCTGCCACCACCATACATTTGGTGAAATTCCTGCTAAATGGGTCTGTCGTCACCTGCCTGTCCGTCAGCATATTGCAGCTCCTTTATATATATGCATTTCAACGCAGTCTCAGCAGAAGTGTCTGCACACTGCCGTGGAAAGTACAGCTTTAGATATTCAGCTAAGTAAACTCCAAATAATACTGTAAAGTGTTATAATAGTTCACATTCACTCATTGTCTTGAAATACATGTTACAGAGACCAATATGCCCCAGATGAACTTGCTTCCGATTTGTGCTTGATTTACAACAGTTACTGTGCTTGATGATATTAATATCCATGAGAATACTGTACAATGTTAACTCTGCAACTCACTCTAAGGGTCATATACTGGATCTTATGTGTACATCCGGATTAGGTACTGTTGATGTTAATTATATCGATTTTGCTTTCTCTGATCATAAAATCTTAGACTTAACTTTAGTCTCCCAATCTCCATGCCTTGTACTAAAAACTGCTTACTTACTGTAAACTCAGTTCTGTGGACCCTCTGTATTTTTCTGCTTCACTAAGAGCATCTGTTTTGTCTGAAGCACTATTGTCTTGTTGTCCATCAGAAATCTGTTGTGCCTATAATAATTTTATATCTCAAGTACTTGAGGAACATGCTCCTGTTAAGACAAGGTTGGTTCCATCCACTCATGTGTCTCCATGTTTCACTCCCGAACTTCGAGCAATGAAAGCCAAAGGACGTTGGCTGGAAAGACTGTATAAGAAAACTGGACTTGCTGTGCATTCAATGATCTATACTGAACATCTACACAGTTATCGCACAGCTCTTACTACTGCACACTCTTCTTATCTTTCTTCTACTATTAAGAATTCCAAAACCCTTTTTGCTATGGTAAACAAACTCACCAGTCCCCCTAAACATACATATCTCTGGCTTTGATGAGATTGTTAATGGCTTTCTTCAGTTTTTCACTAATAAATTAAAATCAATCACGGCATCTGTCAATGGTGACACTTCTCAAACTTATGATTCACACACTAAATTATTGGCAGAACACAGAAAACACTCTTTCTCTGCTTTCACTGCCACTACTCCATCTGCTATACATGAACTGATTATGAAGTCTAACATTACGTCTTGCCAGCTTGACCCTGTACCGACTGCTTTACTTAAAATGTGTGCTGCTGATATTTCACCCAATTTGGTAAATTGTAGTTTAGTATCTGCTACTGTCCCTACAGAATTAAAAATTAATGCGGTCACACCCATCCTTAAGAAATCAGACCTGGATCACTTAAATACGAACAATTACTGGCCAATCTCTAATCTGCCTTTTCTGGCAAAAATCTTAGAGGAAGTAGTAGCCTCTCACTTAAGATCTTTCTTAACTACTAATGATCTTTTTGAACCTTTCCAGTCTGGGTTTCACCCATCTCACAGTACTGAAACGGCTCTCACTCGGGTGGTAAATGATATTCTTCTTTCTATGGATTCTGGGTTAATAAACATCTTAATTCTCCTTGATTTAAGCTCAGCATTTGATACTGTTTGTCATGATATTCTCATTTCCCGTCTCTCTGATATTGGAATCTGTGGATATGCTCTTTCTTGGTTCATTTCTTATCTCACTGATCGACAATATTACATCACCAAACTAGGTTACAAGTCCACCACAACTTTACTGACACAAGGTGTTCCAAGGTGTTTGTTAGGCTCATCTCTGTCATTTGTCTCTCATATTGCTTTTGTGGTTAAGAATTCCTTTTATCACTTGCGTAATATCGCACGTCTCTGTTCCTCCCTCAGTCTGGCTGATGCAGAAACCTTGGTTCATGCACTTATAACATCACGTTTGGACTACTACAATGCCTTGTTAATTGGCTTACCAACGAAATATCTCAAAAGATTACAGTATGTACAAAATGCAGCTGCCAGGGTGCTAACCTCGACCAAACATAGTGCCCACATAACTCCCATTCTGCACAATCTTCACTGGTTACCTGTTGAATCATGCATTCAGTTTAAGGTTCTTTTACTAACATTTAAGGCTCTAAATGGACTCGCACCACTGTATCTATCAGACTTCACCCATACTTGCCCATTCGGTCTCTTAGATCATCTGAACTTGGCTTATTGTCAGTTCCTAGATTCCGAATGTCTACTATTGGTGGCCGATCCTTTTGTGTTGTCGCTCCCAAGCTCTGGAATTCACCCCTACCCCTCTCACTTCGTAATATTTCCTCTCTACCTGCTTTCAAGTCTCAGCTTAAAACATATTTATTTGAAATGTATTTTCAGTGAATCGTATGTTTAATTGTACGGTATTAATGGTATTGTATTGATATCAATCTGTTAAGCGTCCTTGAGCTTGTGGAAAGGCGCTATACAACTAAAATTTCTTCTTCTTCTTCTAATCTTAGCCACACTAATACTGTTTCCTTAGTTGCATGCTGATTAAGGCATGTATAAAGATTAACACTGTGGTTGCAATGCCCATTGCAGGCCACAAATAAAACTGTGTCAACCCAGCCTGGTGTGCATCATTGATCAGCATGGGTGAACACCCAACACAAGGGTCACACTTAATAACCACTACTGTTATGGTGGTTGAAATTAGGCTACTAGTTTGTATATATTTTGGAAAATAGAAACAATTAAATTTGGCCAGTAAAAAAAATACAGTCCTTCACATTTCTAGTTGAGACCAGTTATGAACTTCTGTGATGTAGCTGAGGTTGAGGAATTGTTAGAGAATTCACACCATGCTGACACTACAGGCTTTTCTAACTCTGTTTACTCTGTTTAAAAAATGCAGATATGTGGCATTGAGTTACACCACAAATACACACACGCACAAACTTGCATGCAATCACACAGGCATAATTTTAAATTTAGATGTGTGAGAGACATTGCATTACTGAAAAGAATTAACTTATGTTGAATTTAATTGTGTTCTACAAACCTGGAATATCTGGGCACTTCACAGAAATGGTCTTGATGTATGTGGTGGCCACCATGTCAAATTTGTGAACTTTGGTGTCAATTCCAAGCTCAGCTGCATGCAAGACCAAAAATGGACACTCAAACCCATTCTTTGGCTTATTCAGTGTCAGCAGAACCTGCACAAAAAAACCATTTTGCTTAAACACTCTATGCAAAAGCTGCCAGCTAATAGATAACCAAACATGTGAGTTAGATCTGTTGCTGTACCTCCATGATTTCAAACTTGAGGAGAACACTGACAACATTTTCACTTAAGTTTCCACTGGTAATTGCTGGGTGGCTTTCTGTCTCCACAGGAAGTGTCTCTCTGAGTGCTTCATTTGTTTCAGGTTTATCTATAAAAATATATATGGAAGGAATATCTATAAAATCTGTGCAGGAGGGCGGTTATGATAATTCTGGTAACAGAGCAGAAGGTGCATTTTTACCTTCAACTGTGGGTTTCTTTGTGTCAGAAGATGCCATTCTGTTACCTTCTTCAGTGTTTTCTGCTAGAATCCTCATCAGAACACAAAGGTCTTCACAGCCAATAGTGATCTATAAAACCAAGAAAAACAACATAGTGGAGGAAAAATTTATTCCACTCTTAGGCACTTTCTGTACTCCAGCTGCAAACTAACCTTTTCAACTTTTTCAAAGAAAAATTTCATTCATAGGTAGAAGTCTTTCAATCCATGTTAACATAAATGAAAATGTCAACATAAACACAGAATAGGTGGAACATTACAAACTTACATTCATTGATTTTAGCAATCCTTTGACCTCTACTCCAGGGATTTTTGTGAACCAGGAGGCGGCCAGATTGCGTTTAACCAACAACTCCAGGTTAATTGGCTGTAGAATTTCCAAGTGTGGCTGAGGTGCCTCATGCCTTAGAACTGTTCTGGAAACAATATAATAAGAAAATGGTGTTGGCTCTGACCGTAATATTTTCCTCAATCTCATTCATTCATTTAAACAAATTGTTGATGCAAAGTTTAGTCTGTATGCAACTTATGAAAATTACATAGAATCAGACAGATGGAGACAAGTTCCCCATGAATATGTTAAATGGCTGAGAAATCTGTTTTAGGACTTTTTTTATTGCATCACTATGATGTGCATCATATGAACAGGCTAGTGCTCTCAACTGAAATGAATTGGATGCACACAGCAAACTTGCAAGTAGGTATTTTACATACGTGCTCAGTGGTGCCAAGTGAACTGTGCATGTTTATTAAAATAACACACTATAATCTACAATGCCCTTCAGAATTATTAGCACCCTTCATAAAATGAGGAAAAATGACTTTAAAATAAACAGAAACTCTGCTGTTGTCTTTAATCGTGTCCTGTTTTGTTGGGGTATAAATAAGAGGTCTCACACATGTAAAATTCCAATGGATTTCTGGATTCTAAGATGTCTATTCCAAATAAGAATGTCTATCACATGCCTGCTACCCAATAGGCACCACACCTGACCCCACCCTTCCTCTTGCAGGTGATGAGCCCACAAGATGGCTCCATGTCTCCAGTTTTGGCAGAGGCCAACCACGTTTTGTGGGTGGCCCTATCACCAAACGCAAACATGTGGACAACACCCCAGGTCTGGATCCAGTGGTGGGACCTGGGCAGTGAATACTTTGCCTATTTTTCTTTTCACGGGGGTCTTTAGGATCACTCTTTGTCTGACTTTTCCCCTTAGATCCATTCACCAAGGGTGGCCCTACTGGGAGCACTGAGATCCCAGTGACATAAACCTGAGGTTTATCAAAGTGCAGAAGCCCCTTCACTGCAAGGTCTGGTTCCATGAAGGGGGAGGGATGCTGGATTGGCTTTCCATGATAGGATGAGGAGCTCCATTATGACTGAGCTTTCTCCCAAAGTCTGGGAGAGTCTCAGAGTAGCGCAACTACCACTCTTCTTAATTGAGAGGAGCCAGCTGAGGTGGTTTGGGCACCTTACAACAATGCCTCCTGATCAATTCCTGCTAGAACTGTAACAGGCACATCCCATTGAATGGAGATCCCTGGGCTGACCCATTGGAAAGATTATATCATCATCATAGCTGGCCTGCAACCCCTAGCTGCAATTTGTGGCCAGGGATAGAGAAGTCTGGGTTGACCTTCTCAGCCTTCTGCCACTGTGACCCTCACCAGGAAACGCAGAAGGTAAGTTTAATTAATGAATGAATACCATCTATTATCTTGGAAAAAATGAGAGAACTTTCAACACAAAATATTCTGCAGCTAATGGATATAAAAATTACATAAGCAGTTAAAAATATCAATAAGCACAATTAAGGGCATAACAAAGTTTCACATGTCTGAAACAGTTGGAAATTTGCCAAGAACTGGAAATTTTGAGCACTTTGTCCCTCTACACAGTTTCAAAATCCAATGCCACTTTCATAACAACAAGCTGTTCAGAAATGTTGCAAGAAAGAACCCTTTCCTGAGTGCACCCCACAAATGCAGTGCCGGAATTTCACCAGTCATTAGAACTACAATTGGCATCAGGCCTCACTGTAAAATATGGTGGTGGATTAGTGATGCTTTGGGGCTGTCATGTGGGTGGTGGTTCAGGAGCTCTTGTGAAGACAGATGGCATCAAGAACTCTATCAGACCTTCATGCCAATATTTCAGCTCAAAACCTGGATGCCTCTGCCAGGTCATTCAGACAGGGCCATAGAGCCAAACATACTTTCAAATCAATGGAGAAATGGTTAAAGAATTATAAATCAGTGTTTTGCAATAACCTCTCAGTCTCCAGATTTGAACCCTACACATAATCTGTGCTCTGAAGTGAAGTGGAAAATCCACATGCACAAACCTATAAATAAAAAGTAGCTTTAAAATGGTCTGCATGAAGGAGTGGACAAATGTCTACAAATGTCTCCTATTTTCTTAGACAATACTGTAAGACACTCACAGCTGTTATTCTCTTCAGGCCAGGCATATTTTGAAACCAGTTTATACTACTTATAAAATATTCTTCTGTTTTAGAAAACCATGTTAAATGCAGCTATACAATGTTACTTACTGCATGTGTTATTCTTTTTATATATTATCTATTTTTTTTGATTCTGCTCATTTTCATGAAAGGTCCCAATAATTTTGGATGGTACAGTATTGATCTTTCTGTAAGACTTCTAACTGTTTTTAATTGTTAACATCTAACTTTACTAAGTGAGTACCTACTGCATACAGCAATAACCTATATTTTGTGTACATAACATATGATGGGCATAAGCCCATACCACCCCAACTGTAAAGGTTAAGAAAGCTGTTGGAATTTTTTTTTTTTTTTTAGAAAAGCAATGGCTTAGTAATAGACTATAACTTATACACGGTTATACCCAAACAGTCAGAAGTGGAAGTGATTTGGTGCAAGTTTAGTCTGTATGCAAACTAGTAAAAATGACATTGGATGAGCCAGATGGAGGCAATCCCAAGTTCCAAATGAAGGTGTTAAATGCCTGTAAAGTTTCAAACCAACATGCTGCAGCAATATACAGTCATGAGCTGCATGCAAAAGCAGGTACCTAAGTAAGGAAACGTGAGAACAGGCTTTAGATCCTAGCTCAGAGCAAGCAAACAGTGCAAGTTACTTTACATGTGGAAATGGACATCCAAGAGAAAAGGACACAAAGAACAGATCTATAAGTACAAAGACCTTTGTCGTGGCAACACAAATGATTATTGTGTAAAACAATGTAAATTCAAAACACATTTAGAGATTGTTAAAGCAAAGGCTGATGTGGTGTGGTTGAAACAAACTGTTACTGACTGGGATATTTCGACTGGGATATACCATCTACTGTCGACAATTCACACAGGCACACACATCCATGAATACGGTCAAATTGTGTTATATGTTTGTATGTAGTGTAATATGTTTGTACTAACAAATATGCAATGTCAATTGCATCTAGGTAATTCATCTTCTCTCCACATAGCTTCTCATAAAAATATCGTATGTAGCATTTACAATAAGTAATGTGTTAGGCTAGACCCAGCAGTATCAACCAACAGTCACACTCCATCCCCACAGGACAGTAAGTTAAAACTGTTAATGTATACTATATGGACAAAAGTCTGTGGACACCTGACCATTACACCCATATGCGCATTTTGAACATACCACTCCAGATTTATTCCCCTTTTGCCATTATAATAACCTACAATCTTCTGGGAAGGCTTTCCACTAGAGTTTGGAGCGTGGCTGTGGGGATTTGTGTTCATTCAGCTACATTAGCATTAGCATTAGTGAGATCAGGCGCTGATGTTGGTGAGGAGGTCTGGGGTTCAGTCGGTGTTCCAGTTCATCCCAAAGGTGTTCAGTGGGGTTGAGGTCAGGGCTCTGTGCAGGACACTCGAGTTCTTCCACTCCAACCTTCACACACCATGTCTTCATGGAGCTCGCTTTGTGCACAGGGGCGTCGTCATGCTGGAACAGGTTTGGACCCCTTAGTTCCAGTGAAGAAAACTTATAATGTGGCAACAGTTTGGGGAAGAACCACATATGGGTGTGGTTAGGTGTCCACAAACATTTGGCCATATTGTATTTATGCCGTGTAAATATTTTTTCCTGTCAAGTATCCACTTGTTTTTCAGTTTCATTCAAGATAACTTATAGCAGCAGTGGCAAGACGATAATCTATAAACCTGTAACTTATTATAGCAAATCATCAACCCACCCCCGGCGGGTGACAAGTTCTATCTTTCTATTGGATTTCTTTCAAATTCACTTGCGTTTATAAAAGGACTTTAAGAACAAGCTTCGCAACAACCCTCTTGTGTTCCATTGCTTAAGCAAATTGTAAGGTCAAAATGATCAGCATTCTGTCACTGCCTATTCAACTTATCCCCATTTATGGTGCCTCGCATAAATATTCATCCCTCTTGAACTTTTCCACGTTATGTAGTACTGAAATAGACTTAAATGGGATTTTTACCATTTGATTTAAACAATATATCTAACATATCTATACATATCTGGTTTATATAACCACAAATGCAAATGCTAAAAATAATCCCATTTCCAATTTAAAAAACTACACATGATAAAGATTTAGAGTTAAATTTACAAAATACCATTGACTGATTGCCCTATTAACAGGCCTTTGACTTCCATTGTAAGTGTGCTTTAAGTAAATGGATTTACTGTACTTTTCTAAGTGCAAACAATGTTGCAAAATTATGGTCCATTGTAATTGCACATGTGCTACAGATGCAGTTGATAGGAATTAGGTTAACAACACTGGATTATTCTTTTAATATGGTATTTGCCATGTTATGTAGTATTCTGTAATGCAGTACCTCTCAGCCTTAATGCTTTGGAATAATTCAAGATTTTGTGCTCCCAAGCAGTGTAACCGCTCAGTAACAAATCCAAACTCAGTACTACTCGTATCCTGGCCAAACACATGTCGATTTACAGACAACTTCACATAAAGTAGTTATTTGAAGGTTGCTGGGCAGTGCCTAGCTTAACACACGTTGGTTTCCATCTTGGCCAAACACATGTTGGTTTCCATACAACTTAACATGAAGATGTTCTTTGACGGTGCTGGGCGGTGCATAGTGAAAGGCACAAGCGGGCACTATTACCACATTTTGCTTAGGCTGTATGGTGTTCATGGGGGAAAAGGCCAAGCTAAGTAACTCTATATAATGGTCTGCACTATTTCTAGTCCATCCTATATATCCTGGCTCCACACACATGGTGCTTGGGCAAGAAGGGTAACCAAAATTAGCATTGCTGCTTAGCATAGTAAAACTCACTTGACAGTGAAAACAACAAAAAGCATAATGGTGGTTAATTTATTGAAGTGTGTTTAACCACACTGGTGGAAAAACAAAGAAAATTATATTTTTCATCAAATAATGAATTGCCAGTGTTTACTGTGGAGTATGCGAGAAAAACACTGCACCAAGAAACTGCAATCTAACAGGCATTATCCTACGACTAGCATACAAGACTAACCTTATAATCCTAGATAATCCTTTAAGCAAATTAAAAAATTAAGCAAATATACATTATAACCAATACATTTCCTCAACAATACCTTAATAATTTGAGGTGCGTGAGTTTAACATCTATGGTCTCCACTACAGCTGGGAGAGGAAAACCCTTAGCTGGTGTCAGAGAGAAGGTGTTGCTCATAGTAATGAGACCCAGATCCACCACAAAGGCATTCTGGGACATGGAAGACTGAGGGATGATGATGAGTGGGGCCTTCAGTTTGATGTCCACTGACAGTCTAAAACTCTTCAGAGCGAAGTCCTTCACACTGGCAGCTGCTTTCTCCGCTGCCTGTGCTGTGGCAATGCTTATAGCCTTCTTGGCTGCCTGGAAGCTATCCACAAATGTCTGTGGAACACAACAGAAAGTTATCAAGTGATCCACTGCACATTTTATAGATGTGTGAGAGTAGAAGCTATGGCTTTGAGTGGCAGTTGAGGTGGTCTGTGAAAGGGACAGGATCATAATGAGATGGTCTCATTAGTAGGGTAAGGTCATGCTGTAATAACTCTCTGAGTTCTGATAACCAAATTTACAACCAAGTTGCAAAATCTAACAGGGATGTTAGAACAGTTTCTAAGATGAGACTAGTTTTATTTTGTAAAGGAGAATGTATGATAGCATGGTACCAAAACAGTAGAGAATACTATGTAGCATAAAGCATTCTTTGTGCTATGATACTAAATTTAGAGCATTTAGATTTAGCATCCACTGAATTAAAAAAAAAAAAAGTGGTATATACACAAGCATGCAAATCCATATAAACCAACAAATACAGACTGGTGCCTTCCAAACATAGACACAGACCCTAACTACAATTAAGTGGTTAAGATCAAAACACCACCTTCATTATTTCATAATGAATAATATTATGTATTGTGTAATATAAAATCATTTTCTTTTACAATTAGCTAATTAACATAACATAGTGTAACCATTATTGGTAGAGATATACTTAATACTTAAAGTCACAATTTAGAATGTTTTTGTGAGGGAATGTGTGGGGTATATTAAGAGTGAAGCTGCAAAGCGGAAAATGGCTTTTAAATGCTCCATGCCCAAGTCTGTACCTCATCAGCAGAGGGGTGCTGATAGCTAAAAGAGTCCTGGAAACAAAAAACACATTCAGAGACAACAAGAAAAAAAAAAAAAAAAAAAAAAAAAAAACAGGAAAAGGAAAAAAGTTTCTTCCTCAACATCAATTTTATTGGTTTTCTCTGACTATCTAGCTCAATATTATTAAATAATAATATTATAAAATAATAAAATAATAATATTAAAATAATAATATATAATTATTAATGTCTGCCTTCATGCTGAAATGCTACGCATTGGTTTTTTTTCATACACCTCAAACTGAAAACCTGCAAATCCTTCAGATCAGCTGTAACTTGGAACTCAGAACGCAAATAGTGGTGACACGCTATATGATGCAGTTTCTCTGTCATCTTGTTTATCACACTAGCATACTTTTTAGATCTGAGAGGTGCGAAAATGATATATAAATAAAATCTTTTATTAATGACATGAAACAATATGTATTGTTTTGATATTTTAATTATTTATCATATTAGCAAAAAAGCTGTCACACAGACCAATATCCTCTGTACTGCAAATGATCACTCTGTATAATCACTGTCCATTAAAAGAAAAATTTTTGTAACAAGCTTCAATGCTTCAGTGTGTGTGTGTGTGTGTGTGTTTGTAAAATTCTTCTCATCTCACCAGAAGAGATACAAGGAACTTGTGCAAGTAGATGATCTGGATGCAGCCTAGTCTCAGAGTGACTTTGCTGTCTACTTTTGAAGTGTCAGAGTAACCCGCTCCTTCTGTGGCTCCAGGGTACAGACTCAGCTTGAAGCTAAATACCTCCTCACCCACAATAGACACCACCTTGTAGCGACAGAATACACAAACACGTTGTTGTTACCCATTTAAATTCTTAGATTTACTCAGGACAAAAAGCAAGGAAAGTGAAGTTAAACAACTGATACACAGAAAATGGGCATGACTAAATTTAAATTGAAACAAGTGTGTAAACTTGTTGATTGCAGACAATCTTCTCAAACCTTTTTATGTATGGTTTTCGTATCCACGTCTATCACTACAACGTTTCGCAGACGGGCAAACACCTCTGTTTCTTTGGCCTGGACAACCAGAGAGGCATCAATCCCTGAAACAAACATATAATGTCATTACTATGGCAAAAAGGTCAGTGAACAAATACCAAGTCAACTATGTTTCACTGGTTTAAACAGATAGGCATGGTTTTGAACCTGTGCAAACCCAAAAACTCTGGTTTGGCACAAAACCATAAAGGATTTATTTCGCCAATACAATTTATGTTTCATGGATTGTGATTTTAGAACTGAACATATACCTTGAATTTGGATATCTGCAATGCTACTTCTGTCATCACAGATGGTCACTCCAAAGGAACCCAGCATGGCGAAAAGCTTAAAGCTCACCGCCCCTGAGTCTTTCGAACCTGTAGATACTGACAAAGGATAGTCAGCTCTATTAATATTACATGTGCTCTCCTTTCAGTAGTTTAGCTATAAATGTCTCGCTAGCAGAGTAAGGAACATGTCTGTTCATAAGCAAAATCTATTATTTCACAATGTAATGCCTATACTGAACACAAAAATTACAAGAAATTTCTGGTGTACCGAAACAGAAGACAATGTCGAGGTTGTGATTGGAAGACTGTGTCAGCGCTGAAGATGTTCTTTTTAAACTGGTGTCATAAATGAACAAATGTTAAGTGACACTACTTGGGTGGCTAAGGGGTGATGTTTCCCAAACCCATGTGATTCTTTCCTAACAAACTAAGTGTTAGGAGGAGGTGGGCCACCGCTGCCATTTTTCATCAAAATGCATTATTTGCTATAAAACAAGATCTTAGTGCCCCTAAGGACGACCCGCCACTGTTATCCCTTATAATCTGTTATACTGAATCAATCATCTGAAGAGTAACTACACTGCACATCAAATCCAGTGCAAATACCAAGTTAACAAACAAAGTTATTGTTATTTTACCCATGAAATTAAATAATTTTAACTTAAATAAATAACCTGAACTTGAACTAAATAATGAATGTTTTAAATAATGAATTTATCATTTACATCTAGAACTTGATTTATTTTTATGGAACCTTTAAGCAAGTGAAGCAAGCCATCATTAGGCTGAAAAAAAAAAAAACATCAGAGAGATACTGTAGCAAAAATATTAGGTGTGACCAAATCAACTGTTTGGTACATCCTTAAAAAGTAAGAATTGGTCAGCTTAGGAACACCAAAAGACCCTGTGGCCTGCTGTGGTAGTTGACAGAAGAATTCTTCCCCTCATGAAGTTGGCCAGATCAAGAACACCCTCCAGGCGGTAGGTGTATCTGTGTCAAAGTCAACAATCAAGAGAAGCCTTCACCAGAGTAAATGCATAGGGTTTACCACATAATGTATTGCCAAAAACAAGCATAAAAATGCCTGTACAGTTCTGGAACAACAGATAAGACAAAGATTAACTTGTACCAGAATGATGGGAAGAGACAAGTATGAAGAAGGGAGGTAGCTGCTCATGATTTGAAGCATGCCACCTTATCTTATGGTGTGGGCATGTATGGCTACCAATGGAACTGGTCCTTTTATATTTATTAATGTGACAAAAGTAGTAGGCTGAATTCTGAAGTGTACACCGATCAGCCATTACATTATGACCACCTGCCTAATACTGTGTTGGTCCCCCTTTTGCTGCCAAAACAGCCCTGACCTGTCGAGGCATGGACTCCACTAGATCCCTGAAGGTGTGCTGTGGTATCT
>CM075013.1:24046930-24065624 GCA_037576675.1 Pangasius sanitwongsei | reverse complement strand
TTTTCTTTTCTCAATGCAAACCCTGGCTTGTATATAGTTATTGTATGATATGTATGTTGGCTTTGTTTTTCAATAAATAAATAATCAAAAAAAAAAAAAAAAAAAAAGAAAGCAATCCAAAACAAATTCATAAATTAAGACAAATAAGACTAGCTATTCATTGCATATATTGCAAATTTTTATTTTTTCAGACTGTGCAACTGTTTCATTTACTCAAACTGTCTGCCTCAAAATGCAAAAAAAAAAAAAAAAAAAAAAGTCATTTTAATTGCAAGAAAATCAAGCCTGGTGGTTATACATACATTAAGGGTCACTGCATTAGATACCTATATATATATATATACCTGATTTGCTGTAGAGAACTTGCACACTGCATAACTCCAATGAGAATCTCTCATATGCTCTGTCCATGATCTCTTCCATTGATGAAAAACTAGCAGATACTTGTTCAGGACTGCTCTGGTATATGCTGTTAAGCTAGGATACACATACAAATGAATGTCCATGAATATGCATAAAGAACACAAACTTTACAACAGAATGCATGTTTTGTTTGACACTCACTTGCAGGCTACCAAAGTCTATGATAATGAGGTCTGATTTGCTATGGTAGAAACCTGACTTGGGCAGCAGCAGGTAGGAGGGCTTCAGGTCAATCTTCAGCTCCAGAACCTTCCGTGTCTCAATAATATGAGACAAACCTTCAGTGGATAACAGCAAGTCAAACTGGGTAATTAATATAATCTGTACTTTGATTGCTGGGTGAAGAACATGCTTGATTTATCTAACTTCCTAGTTTTGCTATCGATAATTGTCATGTCTCAAGAGAAGAGGAAAAACATACCACTGGCTGTCTTCTCCTTTATTTCCTCCAGTTTGCTGAGTGTGGCTGATGTGATTACTTCCAGGTCCACACCCTTAGCCGTTTTAAAGAACTCTACTAAGCTGTTAATTGTCAGCTATCAAAAAAAAACAAACAAACCAGTACTTTAGTTTTTAAACATGTAAAACATTCACCTCCAAGATTATTGACACCCTTAAAAAGAACAGGAAAATATACATTAAAATTTTAGAACTCAAAGAACTGGATAAACTGACATTCACTGAATGTTTATCTTTAGGCAAAGTATGCCACAGCCATGACTGGGAGCAAAATTGGCTGTACTCTCTGGGTAGGAGGGGCATACCCTCCCCTGTCAATCACAGCAACACTAGCAAATCATGGGCATCTGTGAGTTCATGTATGAGGAAGATGGCAGATAGCACTTTCCTCCCAGTGCTGCCTCATGCTACCTTGGTTGGCTTCATGTGTCTTGGAGGAAGCACAAGTTAGCTTTACCACTTCCCAATTGTATGATGGGGAGAGCTGGCCAGTGGGATGGAATTGGCAGGTGACAAAATTGGGGAGACTGGTCAGAATTGAGGGAAAGACGAATGAGGCCAAATACAGAGAGGTCCTTGAAGAAAACCTGTGCCAGAGGGCACACAACCTCACAAAGATGCAACAAAGTACTGAATAAGGAGTCTGAACACCTATCTAAATAAAAGATTTCAGGTTTATGATTTTTTTATAAATTTGCAGAGCTTTTTTGCTTTGTCATTATGGGTTATTGTGCATAGATTGATGACCACAAGGTAAAGCTAAAATTAAAAACACAACAAAGAGTGCAAATGTATGAATACTTTCCATTTGTGTTGTGTGTTTTAGTGCTTTTCCCAAATCCAAACCCAGGACTATTCACTATTCAAGTAGGAGGAGCTCTCTGAACATAGTCAAATGGAGACTAGTGATGGATATTAATGGTACAGTCCACACCCAAACACCGTGTAACAAGTGTAAGAATAATCTAAACTCTAGTAAAAATACAGATTGCAAACTTTGTCAGTGTTAAAATACAAAGAGTTGCTCCATTTTGTGACCCAATGGAAAAGTGAAACAAACCAGCTGAGAGTGCACACTCTGTTCTTGGTTGAAGACTATAAAGTAAAATGGCTGAAGCAACCTTCTTCCCTCCCACTGTTCCACACACACACACACACACACACACACACGCACACACACAGAGATGTATATGAATATGAGCTTTTAGTAAAAGTCTGAAGATGAGTGAAACCTTGATAATTCTAAGGATATCGATAAAGATTATGTAAGCTTTTTGTCCTCATGTTATAAGTAATAGCCAAAGTCATAGTTGTTGTACAAGACCATTAAGGAACATGTCAGACTTTGTCTGACCATTTTTCCTGGTGGCTTTGTGCAGCTGATTAGACACATATAGTATATAATCTTGTTCGGGAAAGCCCT
Source organism: Pangasius sanitwongsei (assembly GCA_037576675.1). Lineage (NCBI taxonomy): Eukaryota > Metazoa > Chordata > Actinopteri > Siluriformes > Pangasiidae > Pangasius > Pangasius sanitwongsei. The sequence continues at coordinate 24,063,319 of CM075013.1, read as the reverse complement.
ACCTTCGGAGTCTTTCTACATATGGTTCCGTATTGTATGAAAATGCTATCCAGGATACTGAATAAAGAAGGCTGATCTTTTCTCTCAAAGATTGTGAATTTTTTTTCTCTCACTTAGATTTCTGCCATGATACTCAGTCACAAATGGCTTTCTATTGAACATATAAAGCACTACATAGTGTGTATGACTGTTATACCCCATGTAGTCAAGAAACACAGCGATTTGGGAGGTGGCCTAAAATGATGGTTTTTACATTGCTGTTGAAAATTGCTGCAGAAAATTGCTAAACTCTCCTTTAAAAATTATTTTAATAAGAGCCATTACCAGTTACGCTATTTGACAACTGCCTTTGGCCAATCACTGGATATTTTTTAGCTCAAAATTTTTGGCACTTAGTGAGCATGAACATTTAGGCACAGTGGAAACAACAAAAAACTGTGCTCTACTTGCAACATAACCATCTGATGTAAAACCGGAATTTGTGTGTGTGTGTGTGTGTGTGTGTGTTGCTCACTGCATCATAGATGATTTCCACAGGTTGAGAGTGGACATGGAGTAGCTGATCCACTGCAGTGTCCTCTGGGTTAAGCTCAAACAGCACACTTAGCAGAGAGGAGTTTAAGTTTCCCACAGATGCTATGAGAGATGGTGTAATGCCCTGCTGCTGCAGCCCAGTCACATACCAATGTTCCAGACTGGCCTCCACTCTGACAGCACAAGTACACACACACACACACACACACACACACACACACACACACACACACACAGAAAACACACATACACAATGCATTTGACTTGTATAGCTATATGCTGATTGATATTAACTGACCTACAGTTCATTACATTCATACACATAATTAAAAATATAATATGTAAATAATAGATTTCTCTGTAAAGAATGGCTTTCAACAGTGAAGATGTGGGGATGTTAGGCATACTTTATAGCCTGTGCTCCAGGCCTTTGGGAGATGGTGGTGCTGAGGCCAATCATCTGCACTTTAAGAATCTCTGGAATACTGGCTTCCTCACGCACAGTTACTGATGTCTGTAGGAGCTTGAAGTTTATGATCACTGCTATGTACTACACACATATGCACACACAAAATGCAAGCAAGGTGAATACCAAATCAATAGCGTATCAAAATAATTTACATCTAATGCAGTACATAAATGTGCAAGGTTTATTATAAAATTACTGACATAATCTGTAACAGGCATATCACTAGCCCAGGCACGTGGTACATTCAGATTATGTGACCAGGCAATAAGGTTTTAGCATTAGAAAAAGTATTTTCAGAAAGCCACTGATCTAGCTACTAAAAAAGAAAAAGACTATTGTATGTAGTGTAAGGTACTGGGGAGGTTAAAAAAAAATTATCAGGATAAAAGAAAAGGAATCTTAAAATTATGCTTTGAATAAAAGTTAGCATAGAAACAGTAGAATAACAATAGTAATGCAAGAATACTTGATATGTAGCTTACGACATTTTTTTCCCCCTCCATGCCTGGCAGTAACCTATACAGATACGCTCCTTAGTGACTTGTTCAGAAACTCATTCATGAATGACATGTCTAGTTCTAGACATACTGGACACCGGCTACACCGAGTTGTTCCTTCTACAGGAATTTGAGCACTCCAATACACATCCCTAGTCTGTGTTAATCAATTTAGCTGGCTAACTAGCTTGCCATATTTTTGACTCAAATTAAGTTAGCTACCACTTTTTAGAAGGGTTAATTAGCTTTCACTAGTCTAGCGTGCTGTATATTCCTATATCTATTCATAATTTTCACCCCTAAATACACAGTAGCTTCTATTGCAGTGTGTGCTTTTTTATTTCCTGCTCTAACACACCAAATTGGAGCCACTGTCGAACATACACCCAGATTTCTGCAGAAAGCTGCTTTTTGATCATACTCTACTGTTAAAATCACTATACAAATAATCTGAATTGAATTATTTGATTATACATGATTGAACATATATATGTCTGATACAAACATTTTTGGGTAAGGCCAGGTTGGTAGAATTCTCACTGTAACCAATGGCTGTATATAACTTGGTCTTCTCTTCGGTGGTCATGACAGCATCTATACCTTTTTAGAGAAACACAGGCAGAAATGTGCACACACACACACACACAATGCTAAGATTTGTACTTATTCACACTAGTCACACATTATTCACTCATTTTTAGTACCAGGAAAATGAGTATTCTTCAGCAATAATAGAATAATGAAAATCATAAAGCTGGAAAGTGTAAATTGAAGAACCCACTTTCTGGCTGTTTGTCCTCCTCTTCTTGGTCTTTCTTTTTTCTGTCTTTTTTTCCAAAGAAGCCACTGAATAATCCACCTCCTCCATGGTTTTGTTTTGCCTTTTTGGCAGCAAGCTTCTGACCTGATCGAACCACCTGAGAGAGACAAGCAAAGGCACAGAAATATCAAATGTAAGAGCTCAGAATGGTCAAAAATACAGGCAGTTTATCTTTACAATAATACTGCATGTAATATTTTCATACCTCCATCTGTGCTTGTTGTCTGGCCAATGTGATATTGAACACATCTAGAACTTTCTCCAGTTCCTAAATTTTAAATATGCCAATGTAATAAGATATACTGTTTATATATTATATTGCATATAAAACTCATATATATTTTTCTGTACCAGGATCTGTTTTTCTGTGTCTTCCCTGAGTTTGCCGTGAGTCAGTTTGGCTTTGTATGCCATCTTGTAGGCTTTAAGTCTTTGTCTGTGCCCTCTGATATGTGTCCAGCTCCACATCTGGTTAAAACGCCTAATGTGCACCTCCAACACACTGTTGATGCCATACATCCACCTGAAAAGCGATGACAGTAGAGAATGTTCCTAATTAGAACAGGTTTAAACTAATGAAATTCTAATAACAGGATTCATTTCACTAAATAAACAAACAATAGGCTACTTATTTCCAATCAGCGTCAATAGTGTTTAGTACTCACCACTGCCTAGCATGTTTGTTTACAGGGACATCTGGTCTGAACTTCCTGTACGGACCATTTTTCACCATGCAGTCTATTGACTCCAACAGCTCCACCACAGACAGATACTACAAGAAATGGTATTCAATTGTCCTCATTTAACTACATAAAAAACAGTCATTACCCAGTGCATGGCATAAAATGTTGTTTGTTTGATGAGTCCTCAATGTAACTGTGTTAATGCACTGGACATAGACCAATACCTGTGGCTTGCTAAATTCAATAGCAATGTTCTGCACCTCCAGGTGCAACTTTGCTTTGGGTGATTTCAGCTCAACGTCAGCATTTGGGTTGATGCAGATCTTGGCAGAAGCAAAAATGGGTTTGAAAACTGAAAAGTGTAAAATTGCACATGATTTACAATTGCCATCATTTAAGAAGATAATGGCAAATATAAATTGCTTTAATTCAGATTTCAAACGATACATACTATATTCATAGCCTTTTAGTTCTTCATCTTTGCTGCTGATTCCTGCTTTTAGTTTGTCCTGCAAAATATAAAGAAGCAGAAATTAAATTGAATCACTCTATTGAATGTATAGAGTAATTCAGTTTTCAGAAGAGCTCTACAAATACAATTAACTGTAATATTGACTGCAGTTTTGTTTACATACATCCCTATTAAATTAATCATGAAAGTATATTGTTGCTACTTAAAATAAAAACTGTACAAGACTGCAATTGTGACTCCACAATCAACACTACAGGCCAGTGTGATTATTTAAATCAGAAAGTGTCCATGATGGAAAAACATATTAATGGTGTGGGAGATAGAGTCGGACAGGAAATTAGCAACATCGCAGGTATGTTAGGACAGGTATGTAAATGCAATCTGTGTAATAAGTTAAACTGTTTAAATATTTGCTTTTACATAACAAATCAAGTAAACACATTTTATCCCGTAAGGAGCCAGGTAAGGCATCCAATACCTTGGATGAACCACCCTTGTAGAAGTCTATGTAATGCTAGCTATCTCCCGTGCATGATAACAATGCTAACTAGCTAACAAACTCGCTCTCAAAGCTCATGAGACGAAAGCGCTTTTGACCATTCTTACAGCAGCAAATCAGTATAGGCTCTTTTTTTCAGCTTTCACTATTGGTGTTAGATAGTTAGCATTGTTAGCTGCATGGGACACCATGGGACATTAGCCAACAATGATAAACACTAGCTAACAATTATAATGACAGCTGAAAAATGCATAAGAGCTCATTACAAAAAAAAGACAGGGTGCTGAAGGCACTCTTGACCATTCTCATAATTTAATATGAGCTTCATTTCATGTTTATGGTGTTGTAACTCAAGATTAAGTTAAAAGTCTGAGTGGGCAACACCACAGGTTATGCTGAAATGCTAACACCAGGAAACATGGGACTTTGATACCTGCTCTGGTAAAAACGCTGATGTAGCAAGAGTCATTGGGTAACATGACTAGACAGTAAGCTCTGGATAAATGAAATGTAATAGCTTGTCATAAATCGTCAAAAGTATTAAATGGACATCTGCTGTGGGGAGAGCAGTACTGTAGCCATTTGATGCTTAAATTCACCGATATAAACTAGCCTATATCCTATATCCATATGGTACTTTTATAATCTATATAATGAAGTATGGCAATGGCCTTAAAAACAGACTAAATCACTGCTTAAAAGTGATGTCATGGAGGGCTTCCGAGTGGTGCAAGCATTCACCCTATCATCGGGCAATCGCAAGTTCAAATCAGCCAAGGCTGGGAGCAAAATCCAAGGGAGCAAAATTGTTTGTGCTTTCTGGTTGGGAGGGATGGCATATTCTCTCTCTCCCTGTCAATCACAGCAAAACTAGCTACTAGTTTGTGATCTCATGTATGCAGAAGAGGGCAGAAAGCACTTTCCTCTAAGTGTGTTATGCTAAACAGCATGAGCAGCAGTTCAAAGAAAGAGTTCATGTGTCTCAGAGGAAGCATGTGCCTTCACCCTGTCTGGGTCATAGCTGTTGTATGATGGAGGAGAGCTGGCTGGTGGGTGGGAATTGGCAGGTGTCCAAATTGGGGAGAAAAAGGAGGGGGGGAAAGTGATTTAATGATAAACCTTTGTAACACTAATTCCCATCAAAATTTCCAAATAAGTTCTCTGGGCATGGCTTTGTGTACAAGGGTGGGAATGGGAAGCAGGTCCATGGAGCAAAAAAAAAAAATTTTTGAAATCCACCTACTTAACTAATCTTGCCTTAATGCACTTTTAACCTTGTGTCCTTCCCCTCGCTTTCTTGCCTGTAACTGTTGTCATCCACTGTAACACTAAAAGAAGCCCTCTGGTCCCTCTTCATTTTTTCCTCCCACTCTGTCTGTCTCACACATACAACAATATAAGCAAATGATGAGCCAAAGGATAGGGTGAATAAACCTTGAGCTGAGTTAGAACTACTGTCAGTATAACATAACATAAAGCTAGTTTCAGCCTAAAGCGTCCCATTAGCCCTGTAAAATTACACCAACAGTCAAAAAAACAGAGGATTTATTTACTATCAATTGACTTCTGATTTAGTATCCTTAAGATAGTCACATTTAGGTATGTTCTTGTATTGCTTATGTAATTTTGTCCTACATGAATTCTACATAAATTTTAGTGAAAAGAAAGACCCATGTGATAAAAAAAAAAAAGAAAAACATGATAATGAGCTAGGTAACAAAATTCGCTTTTAAGAACTAGCAGGTACTCCACATGCCATTGCAGAAATAGAATTCTGCTTTATAAACACATAAGGTAACTGTCTAGCTGTCTAATTTGTTGACCCTGAAATGTCCTTAACAGGTAGAGCACTAAGATCATCTCTCCCTTAGGAGAATTACAGGACTGGTGTGTTCCACCAGTATGGCTGCCACAGACTTCAATTCCCATCACTCACCCTCACTCATGCGTTCTCAGTCACCAGACTTCTAAACATACACACCTGTTCCCAATCACACCCGCACCTATACCTATCAGCCATAACATTAAAACCACTGACAGGTGAAGTGAATAACATTGATTATCTTTCTACAATGGCACCTGTCAACATAAAGACAGTTTTAGCCTATGCAGAAGTAAGGAACTGACAGCGAAGGAGGAGTCATCTTCAGTAACATAGAAAGTCAAAGAGAAGACAGAAAAACTTTACCACTATCTCCTCCCAAGGGTCTCTGTAGAAGATAGGACTGTTAATATTCCAGTAGGCACACAGACACCCCAGACTACCCAGCTGAAAACACACACAAACACTTTTGGCTTACTGCAAAAAATCATTCAGAATAGGTGTAAATTAATTTAAAAGATGGCTTCAATTAGACAGAAGTTTACCTTATAGATAATTTTGACAGCTTCGTTTAAAATACAAGGCCTCCAGTTTTCATCTGCTGTCTATGGGAATAAAATTGTTGCATATAATTTGAAATGTTAAGAATAATGAAGTATGTATGTTTGTAGGTGTGAGATAGGACCTGTAGGCTGAGTTCAGATAGAGTCACACCCACGGAAAGAGGCTTCTGAGGGTCCGAAACCTGATTTATATAGGAATACCTCAGATTAAAATACGCTCAATAAATAATAACATAATCATTACTTTAACACAAACCTAATATCTAGTGGATGAACAACCTATACAGACAGGATACTTACATCATCCTCGTATCTGATGTGAATGCTGCTGATCTTGACCTGAAGGTTTTTGATTATTTGTGTGAACAGTTTCTCAGCAAATGTGTCTTTCTTCTCATCCGGAGGCTTCTCTACAATGGGGATTTACTTGGAGTTAACAAAAACTATATAATTATAATTCTAACCTCTAGAAGTCTTAGTCATGCAGGACTGGTAATCAGTCAAACAGGACACATGTAACTAGAAGTAATCTGGTGAATTCTGTGCTACAGAGGGTGAGATCACCAGCACTAAACCACAATCACCTACCTGGTTTTTGGTCATGCTTTTTATACATCCTTAAGTGTTTTTTGTGATTTTTATGTTTACGTCCTTTGTCTTACAGAGTGTAGCATTGAGAGAGAGAAAACAGTCAATACAGCAGAGAAGGGAAAAGATCATACAAACAACAGACATAGAGAAAAAGCACACACAAGAAGCCTGCAATCAAACTGAACACTGAAATACACTCACATGAAAGAGGCAAAAACCAATTCATTTTATTAAAAAAAGAAGAAAAAACAAAAGTAAACATTTATTGTACTGTGCTATGTGAATCTAAAACTACTCATCTCTACTGTACACGTACATATAATCAATCTCGCTAAAGAAAATAACCATTAGAATGTGGTTCTGTACATACCACGTGTGTCCTTATACACATAACTCTCCAGATTAAACACAAACTCTCCGACTTGAGAGTCTGCAACCAGCCACGCAAAGCATGAAGCAAATAAATACATAGTAGTTAGCATTAGAGAGTGGGGTAAATGGATTAACAGGTAAATAGGTAGGTAGGAGAGCAGCAGTACTAAAAAAATAATGGTTTACTACGCAGTGGACCATTTAAGAACAAGGTTAGCTTGGTGCCAAATCTGCACTAGTTAATGAACAATCTTCTGCATCTCAATTTAGGTGATTTGAAACATATAGTATGTAAATAAAGTAGTAGTAGTAAATAGTAGTACTAGTAGTGAAAGTAATAGTAGTAAAAAAAAAAAAAGGTTTTGGGGGCCCCACTTCTGCATACTTGTCATGAGATGAGGTATTTACCTCTGCGTGCCACCAGCAGCAAGGCCTCCTCAATGCGTTGAAGCTCCCTCTGTTTAGCCTCCTGGAGATGGCGCTCTTCTTTAGCTGCATCATACTTGATCGCTTCAAAACACATGAAATTATCAAGCTATTTGCATAAACCCGAACACACACAACTTCCCATTAGGCCTGTAAAATTATACAAACAGTCAAAAAACAGAGGATTTATAGCATTTGATCAGTTTATCACAGAGTAAGAAGGGAAAAGAACAGTAATGAGAATTGAGGTGGAGAGTGTATGGCAGTAAACACTGCATATGTCCTAATTTGGTTATACAATTCTTGCAGAATTTTGTTAGACTAGATAGTTTAAAATATCACCATACCCTTTATTATATATATATATAATATACATAATACATAATACAAATACATAAATTTTAGTGAAAAGAAAGACCCATGTGATAAAAAAAGAAAAACCCTCAGGAGAATTACAGGACTGGTGTGTTCCAACGCTTGCACATTTACGCACACTCTTTTATGATAAACGCACGTATAAAGACACAAAGAGCTTAATATTAGTATACCTGAAGTTTGAAAATGACATTTTTAAATTAAAAAATATAAATATATATTTTTATCAGAAATACTTTCATAATTTACTGAATCTATAAACTCAAGCAGGGTAGTACGTGCATCTGTCATTCGGTGCTGAACTCCAGTTCCCAGAATGCCTTGTGGCCTACAGATATGGCTGCCACAGACTTCAATTCCCATCACTCACCCTCACTCATGCGTTCTCAGTCACCAGACTTTTAAACATACACACCTGTTCCCAATCAAACCCGCACCTATACCTATCAGCCATATCATTAAAACCACTGACAGGTGAAGTGAATAACATTGATTATCTTTCTACAGTGGCACCTGTCAAAAGATGGGATATATCAGGCAGCAAGTGAACAGTCAGTTGTTGAAGTTGATGTGTTGGAAGCAGGAAAAATGGGCAAGCATAAGGATCTAAGTGACTTTGATAAGAGCCAAATCGTGATGGCTAGATGACTGGGTCAGAGCATCTCCAAAACGGCAGGTGTTCCCGGTATGCAGTGGTTAGTATCTACCAAAAGTGGTCCAAGGAAGCACAACCGGTGAACCAGCAACAGGGCTTTAGGCGTCCAAGGTTCACTGATGCACGTGGGGAGCGAAGGCTAGCCTGTCTGGTCCAATCCCACAGAAGAGCTACTGTAGCACAAATTACTGAAAAAGTTAATGCTGGCTATAACCGGTCAGAAAACGCCTACAATTGGCACATGAGCATCAGAACAAGGCAAGCCGACAGAGGCAGTGTGATGCTTTGGGCAATGTTCTCCCGGGAAACCTTGGGTCCTGGCATTCACTTGGATGTTACTTTGACATGTACCACCTACCTAAACATTGTTGCATGCCAAGTACACCCCTTCGTGGCAACGGTATTCCTACTGCAAAAATTGTTCAGGAATGGTTTGAGGAACAGGTGGAGGAACAGGAAGAATTAAAGTTGTTGACTTGGCCTCCAAATTCCCCAGATCTCAATCTGATCAAGCATCTGTGGGATGTGCTGGACAAACAAGTCCGATCCTTAGAGGCACCTCATAACTTACAGGACTTAAAAGATCTGCTTCTAACGCCTTGGTGCCAGATACTACAGCACACCTTCAGAGGTCTTGTGGAGTCCATGCCTCAATGGGTCAGAGCAGTTTTGGTAGCACAAGGGGGATCTACACAATATTCGGCAGGTGATTTTAATGTTATGGCTGATCCGTGTATATAAACAGACTATGAATATTCAGCCAACTGCGAAGTAATGCTCAGTGTATTCTTGCCTGACTTACCAAGTCTTTTGTTATCTTGCTATTCTGGTTTTGACATTTTTTGTTACCTGGTTTCATGATTTCTGTTTTTTGCCTATTCTATGTGGTTTGCTGTTAGCCTGAATCTCTGCCTGTTTCTGACCTCGATTTGCTTAGCATTTTGGATTATTTACCTGTGTTTAATAAATATAATCTGCAACTGCAACCATCTCTGTCACTTGATAGCATCACAGTAAAACTACACTTGCACATGTCTACTACTATGGCAAACTTACTTACTGTTGGACATACCTATGTTCTTCTGTTTTGGTAAAAAAAAAAAAAAAAAAAAGTATAAATCTCGGTCCATTTAAAAAACTGTGAGCAAATCAGATAGCAAAAAAATCATAGAGCAAAAAAAAAAAAAAATAGGGTTTTGTGCTGGGCTTAGTGACAGTAAAATATGTGTCACCCAAAGGGGTTAAAAACTCACTTGTTTCAGGAACTACTAGGACATACAGACCATCCAAGGTAGCAACCACAGCTTCACTGTAGAGATTCTTCCAGGGGATTTTTAGAGTTAGCTTGCCTAGAAAAATGGAGTGAAATTGTAGTGAAAATGGTTAATGTTACCCTAATAAAGGGGTACAATACAATGCAAACACACGAACAATAACATACCTGGCATTTCTAAAACAAATTACAAATCATGTTTTAACAGGCCTTCTGATTAAGAAAATGCATTAACCTAATACAGTCATGTCTGTAATTTTTGGCCCCTTTGTTAAAAATAGATTTTAAAAATGGTTATGAAAAATGCCATGGTGCTTAATTAGCTTAATCTCACAAAAAAGAAATTAATCTTAACCTTTAGTTTAATATATTTAGATTTAATCTGCATCATTTATAAGAGAACAAAAAATGTTCATCAACTTTTTTTTTTTAACAATATCACACCACATTTATTAGCACCTCCACATTTAGCACTCAGTACTAAATATATTAGTATTTAAATACATGTGCAGCCTTCTTTTGCTGGACTGAGTCTTCTTCAATAAAGCTTGATGAGAATTCAGAGCCAGAAATTCAATAGAGAATCTCTCCAAATTCTCCAGTGTACAGGCTCAACCCACAGGTTTTCAATGGGGTTTAGGTCAAGAGGTTAGGTAAGGTATTTTGAAGGAAAAACAGCCCATCACAGATCATTCACCATACTTAGCACAGATTAGATTAATTTCTGTATAATCATCCTACCTTTTAAGGCAAACTTACCATTTGTTGCCAAAAAGCTTTATTTCTGTCTCATCTGACATTAGAACCTAGTTCCAATTAAAGTTCCAGTGGTGTCTTGCAAACTCCAGGTGCTTATATTTGTAGTTAGACGAAAGAAAATGCTTTCTTCTAGAACACCTTCCAAATAGTACACTAGCACGGTGATGGCATTTAATTGTAGATTTGAAGACTTGTTGACCCTCAAATGCTACCAACTTCTGCAAATCTCCAACCATGATCCTTGAAGAAATGTTTGCCTCTCTACACATTCTCCTCGTTGTCTTCTCTTGTTGTTTTGAACTTCTTATTTATTGCTCTGACTGTGCATAAGAGCATTTTGAGATGTGTAACTTTGTTAATAAGTGAATCTATCCCCTGTGTCAACTCATATTTATACCCCAGTGGGTCATGGATGACTGCTTAAGAGTTATTAAATGCTCAGGTGAACTTAAAAAGGGAAAATATAAATGAGATTCCATTACATTTTGTCCATGATTTCTAGGCATGGCATTAATTGTGAAATGTGGCTTTGTTAAGGTATTATTTTTACTACCCTTTTATTTTCTTAGAATAGATTTACTAGAATTAAATGTTAGATTTCTCTCATATTCTCAGTGTAAGATTAAGCTATTTAGCAGACTTTATATTGTGCTATCTAAAACAAAGAACTTGCAATGTTAGCATGCCTATCAGTGATGAAACATCAGTGTCTATTTACCTCTTATTATCAGACTAGGATAGTGTTAAATATTTTAAATGGTTTTCCAAAGTCACAAAACTGCATGGACACAAATACCACCAAATACATGACCACATGCATGCAAATGGCATACATTGAAAATAAATTTTGAAAATAACGTAAATTTCCCCAAATTTTCTTTCATATTAATAAAATAAGGAAAATTAATGAAGAAAAGCAATTCATCAAATCATGCTGACAATTAGGTTTGGTTATAAATCTATCACTGCGAGACTATAACAGGCATAGAAAAGGCATAGTGTATGTTTACAATGACGTTTCAAATGAAAATGAGTTGTTACCAATTTGCCCAGCCTTCACTTTAAATGGAACATCCAGTTCACTCTGAAAAAGACAATATTTTTAACATGTTAGAATGTAACTAATACATTTATACAGTATGTTATTAGTGAGTTACCCTTAATACAGAAGGAACACCTCAGTACAGAACAAATTTAAGCTCAAATTTAAAATATAATTTATATTTTACTTGTTTATATTGTTTAAACACTATTAAACTAAGAGTACAAATGCATGCAATCCTAGCCAGTAACTTAAATGGAGACCGGATTGTGACATTAACACACTTAAACACTAGTTTGTATATAACTGGTTCTATGAACACCGGATGACCACCATGGGTGGTGTCTAACACCTGGATATCCTCTTTCTGCATTTGTACACGCATGCCATTGGCTACAACAAAGTCAGGAAGTGATACTGACATCCAACTGAAGGGGTACACATCATTTTTGGAACAGTTTCCACCTGAGAGCATACAAGGCCCGCATACTTGGGGTTCTAGCATTCAGTAAGATCATTTCTTGGACTGCTACGTTGAGCTGCCCACCAAGTGTGCCCAAACCCACAAGTGCAGCTAGTATGGCTGGGGTACCACACCTTTCCATTCACCTTCAACAGTAGATCTGCCTTGGGAGGAAGTTGCAAGGACATCCCAACCACTAGGGAGATCAGCAGTGGGAACCAGGGTCTTGATAACCATTCCAGGGCCATGAATAGAACTATGATTTGCTTGCTGAATTCTGTCTACCATGGGAAGAATCAGCAAAGTAGGAGAATACATATAGTAGGCCACAAGGGCTAGTCTGTCTTGTCCCTGAGGGCTGGTCAGCTCTGCTAGGAAGAATCATGACTCAATAACAGCAAAGAAATCCACTTCTGCCTGGCTGAATTATCCCAGATCTGCTGCACCACCTCTGCTTGCAAGCAGCACTCCCCTGGTAACATGCACAGAGAGTATTTTTCAATCTTGTGCCTCCTTGATTCATGTATATGATCACTATGTCATCTGCATGGATCAGGATGAGACAGTGTTTCAGAACAGGTGGAGACCCATCTCTGAAAATCCCTTAGTTCCAATACGCCCAAGGAAACCGCTGTAGCTACAATCCCTGCATCCTCACTAGAAGACATAATCAGATGTGGTGGCCTGCACTCATTTTGCTGCAGAGCAGTGTGGCGTTTGCCACACACCATCGCATGATGGTGGCCATCATCCTCCTTGAATCCAGCTGTATGCCAATAAATTGTGAGATGTATTTTGATGTTAGAGGGCTTCTGTGTGTTCACCTTGAAACCAAGGTTCAAGATGTGCATGAGGAGATGTTGTGTATGTGTACATGCTCCGAACAGCCTGCTTTCTGGTGGGACACAGGAGTTTGTTGTCCAAATACAGGAGAATCCTGACACCTCTGGCCATCGCCCTTGAGAAGACAGTCTGCATGCATCTCAAAAACACCTGTGGGGCTAGAGAAACAACTTTGAGCTGGTATGCCTGGCCCAGGAAGACAAACCCCAAGAAGCACTTGTATTCTAGGGCAATGGGAACATGAAAGTACATATGAAAGTGAATAACTTTCAGGAACCAATTCAGTCCTCTCAGATCTAGAATAGGACAGAAGCCAACATCCTTTTTCTGAACAAGAGTATATGTTGCACAGAACCTCTTGTTTAGAATAGTGGGGTACACCTCTGTGACATTGTCATTAACATCCAATGATCTGATGTGGTTGCTGTCTAATGGGTGACGATTTCGGCCACTTGCAACCCCTGCCCTTCAATGGTAATGGTAAGCTCTGTGAGATTCTTTAGAAGTGGGAGCAGCCCAAAGGGTGGACCAGAGCAGCAGGGCATTTATTAAGGCCTTTGGTGCATGATTTGTATGCTTACAGTTTTGACTGTGGACCTTCAGTTGGAGAGCTGATTTGACCTTGGTAACCTACTGGTTCCACATGGCCCATTTACTTTTTTCTGCTGGCTCGGTGATTCTGAAATTCTAGGGCTTCTTTGGCTGCAGGCCCAATGAGGAGTGGAGGCTCATACATACAATGAGCATACTTTACAGGTTCACCTTGTATGCTTCTGGGATCCACAAGGTGGATTGTGCCAGCCAAACTCACAAACCAGACTTGCAAACCAGATTGGCAGCTTTCTCAACTTTACCAACATGCCAGGTGCCATGCTGTCAGAAGCAAGGCTTTGATCAACTCCATAGTGGTGAGATTGGCCTCTAGTGAATGGAGCAGCTGCTACAATGCTAGCAGGAATATCACCAAGAAATTCTGTCAGCAAGTCATACATCATACATTTGCAGTCTGCAGTAAGGCAGCATACCTTAGAATATACCTTGGTAAAACTACTAGCAATGTGGTGCAGGGGTCCAAATGGGGTATGCAGTTTAGGCCAATCCTGACAGCACCCAACACCCTTGTCAAGGCTCATACCACAGGACCGCTTCCTGCAGCTGATGACAACTTAATCCTGCCACATTAATTCCCTACAATGATGTATATCGAGTTCAGTGGTGACAGGCAAACGGATGAGCACATCACATTTGTAGTGTGAACGCAAGTGCATCTCGATGCATCCCAGACAGCAACGAAGGACCAACTAATCGCCTGCATCTTTGCCCTAGCTGGAAAATATGTAATCATTGTGATAACCATTGCGTAGAAATAGCAGACAAATAAATTAAAAATAAAACATTTGAAAGTCCATAGAGGTACTTGAAGTATGATTCATTTTTGCCTGAAAATAAATGGAAGACAGGCATAATACATGTGCATGACAGCCTTCATCCCCACGGAAATGATGTATGGAATCTGAACACAAGTGGTCACTGGAGACGCATTCATAATGCCAGGTGTGAACGGCTATGCATCTTGACTGTCCACTTGTGATCTGATCACCCAGGACGCACGTTATTCCCAAGTGTGAATGGGGCCTAAGTGAGCAGCTCATCGGGTATTTGGTTAGCAGCATAAGGGTGATGGAGTGACATGCACTCGCTGGCCCTGTTAATAGCAACATTTCCAGAGGATGAGAGGGAAACAGAGGAGGACCCATGTTCCTGACTCTGACCATAGTCACAAGCTGCACAGGATAGCTTCAAGATTTACATGGGCCCAGCACGCGCACAAAGGCAAAAAGAGAAAATGGAAAAAAAAGTGACGTGGCATGAAAGTATTTTTATCTAATACTATGACACTTCATTACATGCATAGGGAATGAGAGGATATCCAAGTGTTAGTAGAGGTGAAAGAACATCTCACTGCAACAGATTTTGCATCTATATTGATACAGCAAGCACACCACAAAGTTTTACGCTATCCAAAGTGCTACAAACATTCCCATTTTAAACAAAGTACTCAAATATTATGACAGAAACCTGAACTAAATATTTACAATTACATTAATTCTAAAATTGATAAAGATGTTTTTGGAATTCTGCCTACCAAAGTGTTCTCCTTCACTCTTAGGTTTTCCAGAACCACATCACCTGTAAAGAAAGGTATTTAGAGTAATCAATATACATATAAAACCCAGTTACAATTTTCGTACAGCTCAAATTCAAGAGCTAGCCATTAAAGCACCAATGAAATGGTACAAAAGCCATGATTTTATTCTGTATGTTGACATACTTCGGTTTGAAACAGGAAGTCCAGGAAACAGTGCATTGAAAGACTTGGCTGATTTCCGCAACAGACGACAGTGTTTGATATATGCCACACCTTCCACTAAATCTAAACAGACTCAACAGTGGCTTAGCAGATAAGAGACCAAAGTTTAAAAAGAGTTTGTTTTCAACTGTGTAAGACTTCTCACACTGTCATGTCCAGTATCCTACAGCAAGCGGACTTCCAGCCAGTGGATTGGTCCTGGGCTGTTTGTTACACTGTGGTAGAAACCGTAGTGCATATATGAATATGAGAATTTGCAGTAATCACCTGGGGCCTCATTTATAAAGAATGTGTACACACAAAAATTAGTCATAAAAATGTGCGTACGCAACCTCCCAGGGATTTATAAAGAAATACTTGGCGGAAAGTTGAGGGTATATATTTACAGAAGATTTGACCCTCAACTTTTTGGAAACAGCGGGAATTAGCAACACCCTATGGATATGTACGCCATTACAGCTGAATGTAACGTGTGAGAGCACACTTCGTATCAAATTATGCAGCTCCATAATAACTGCATACAGACATAAGAAGCATTAAAGCATAACATATATAATGAGTCGATTCATTTATTTGTGAAGACTGGTTAATTAGTCTGTTTCTATGCATTGATATTTATTGCTCCATTTAACTATTTGCAGTCCAGAGTTTGTTTAATCCCTATGTGACCAAAAGAGTAAATCATTATGCATTGGTATTAATTGTGGGTAATTATAGGCTGCAAACAACTGTGAAGTAATTTTACACATTCACAGATCTACTAATAGGCTACATAATGATATAACAGGGCTTGAATTTCGGCGCGGGATTGCGGGGATTGCGCATAATTTAAACCATTCCCGCAAGTTTAACTTTTATAA
>CM075013.1:23998108-24018848 GCA_037576675.1 Pangasius sanitwongsei | reverse complement strand
ATTGTGGTGGTGTATAGAGCCAAAAATGTTAGAATTGTGTCGATGTCCCAATATTTATGGACCTGACTGTATACATTTCAATTGGCTCCCTGAAATAAATTCACCATCACTGGAAAAACCAATGGTATAACAGCGTAAAAAATAATTAGTAACCATTTTTGAAAAATCAGAAATAATTCCAGTTTCTGTATTAACACCTATGGTGTTTAAACAGTATCGTAACTGAGAGCATGAGCAGAACAGTGTTAGATAGTGTTAGTGTTAGAGTCAAAAATAGAAATCACTTATTCTGTTTCTCATGCTTATCAAAACAAACTCTCTAAACAGTGTTTAACTGATAATTTGTATAAATCTGGTGGCTAACTCTAGCTGAGTTAGTTGGACAAAGCTGAGTTAAAACAGGCAGAAAGCTGATGAAATAGCTAGGGAAAACAATACATGATTTAGCTTCCAGCCCCAATACTAATGGATAGACCTCCCTGCTCAACCACTCAGCATTTGTGTGGTGCACACAGCAGAATTTTGCAGATGTGCTCATTATCTCCTCTGCATGCCTCTTCAAGCTCCCTTTGTCTGCGTTGTGTAGATACATGCATGTGCAACTTTGCAAGAGTATAAATCAGCTTTACATAGCCTGGACAGTCAAGGAGTGAGTTGAGAAGCTGCATGTGTTGAAGAATGGGGAAGGCAATGGACCTTAGAGGAGAGATGATTTAACTATTTATTTTGAATAGTAAAATAGTTTGACAATATAGGCAGTAGTATAATTGTACTATAGGCAGTGTAATTGTACAGTATAAATATATTTCTGAATTCAGGTTTTGGTTTCTCCTCTTCTTCAAAAAAAACTCTCAGTATTAAACAACGTATCTTTATGTACTTTTCACATAGGGTCATACTCAAGCAGTGCGTTGTCTGGCGTTTAGCCCTGATGGAAAGTGGCTTGCTTCAGCCAGTGATGACAGCACAATTAAGGCAAGAAATGGTGCCTGTTTAACACTTCGATGCTTTTAATTAACATGTAGACCTGCCCCCGGGTATTGTCTATATATATTATTATTCAGTGTGCTTTTTTGTGTGCTTTTATTTTTCCTACTCTAGCTTTGGGATTTAACGGCTGGGAAGATGATCTCAGAATTCACAGCACACACCTCAGCGGTTTCTGTTGTCCAGTTCCACCCAAATGAGTACCTTCTGGCTTCAGGGAGTGCTGACAGGTAGTGACTGTAATTGAGTACATAAGAGAACCAAAGTAAGGTTGTTGCTTTCTAAGTTATTACATTTTAGTTAACATCTTTCATTGATAATTGTTTGCCCATTACTTCTGGTTAGTATGTAGCAGTTATAAAAGCCTCCTATGTGAATACACAAACCAGAAGAAGAAAGAGAATCTCCACAGGTTGTATGTATCAAACAGTCCATTACATTTTCATCCATCATCAATATATTTTTTGCACATTGCTAGCCTCAAAAAGCATTATGCATTATGTCCTCAGGCATGCTACTTGCCTACTTGCAGTGCTCAACGCCTACATGAGTTGTCATTATATAGTAACTACCCAACTAACTTGAATACATTTAAGATGCAAAGCACAAGGTATATGTTATACCAGAACCTATTTGCAATTGGGATCATTGGCTCTTCAGGTTTCCCTGTATTTCTCCAGAAAAGGCACAGGACAGCTGGCAAAAGTAGGTTAGTTAATTAGAATCAGAAAAAATTTTATTTCACTTACAGTTAAACTTAATTTTAGCTTCCTTACACAGATTAAGTAAAAAAAAAAAAACAACAACCAAAACTTAACGATGTACAGACAAAAAAAGTACTCTGTGGTGCAGTATGTACAGATGGACAGTATGTACAAATGAAACAGAAGTACGAACAATGTCACACCAGTATGTATAGCTGTAAGTGCAGAATTATGAATACTGTATCATATGCAATATTCATATATTGCTTTGTTGTGAGGTCACAGTTCAGGAATTCAACATTTTGTGGTTTGGTGTATATGAAGGGCTACAGCTCAGGGAAAGAAACTGTCTACTTCTGTAAGTTTTTGTTTTTTTGTTTTGCTCTCTTGGCTCTGCTGGAATATACTGTATGTTGGTGAGGGAGGGCAGGTCACAGGCACTGATCATCTCTGCAGATTGAATGATGCATTGGCATTTGGCTTCTCCTGTGAGGTAGTAGAACCAAACCAGACACTGATAGAGTATCCTTTGGTGGAAGTGTATGATTGTGGTAGGTTGAAGTTCCTAAACTACCGATGGTGTCAGTGTTATAATCCCATGTGAGGTTAGAGGAAACTGTTATCAGAGATTTGAATAGCTCCACCTGAGCTACTTATGCATAGAGGGGATGGTGAGTAGAGTGCTCAGTCCAAGATTATCTATGGTCTTCAGAATGTTTAGCTCTTAAGTTGTTACGACTGCACCAGGACACAAGCTCAACTTGCCCAATTGCTTATCTCCATTCTGTATGAGACTGATGATGGTTGTGTCACCTGCAAACCTTGGAATCTTTCGGAAGGATCTTTGCAGGTTCAGTCATGGGTGTAGACAAAGGAGAGCATGGCTGATAACACAACCTTAAGGTGACCCAATGTTGAGGGTCAGAGAGTCTGAAGTTAGCTTCCTAGTCTCACATGCTGAGAAGCATGTCTAAAAGCCTGAGATCCACCAGCAGGTGGAATTTGTTGGAAAAGATTGCTGTGTATCAGCTATAACATTAAAACCACCTGCCTAACATTGTGTAGGTCCCCCTTGTACCACCAAAACAGCTCTGACCCGTCAAGGCATGGACTCCACAAGACCTCTGAAGGTGTTCTGTGGTATCTGGCACCAAGATGTTAGCAGCAGATCCTTTAATTCCTGTAGGTTGTGAGGTGGGGTCCAAGTAACATCTACATGAACGCCAGGACCCAAGGTTTCACAGCAGAACATCGCCCAGAGCATCACACCTCCTTGGACCACTTTAGGCAGGCACTAACCACTGGATTCTGGGAACACCCCACAAGACCTGCCGTTTGCTCTGACCCAGTCGTCTAGCCATCACAATTTGGCCCTTGTCAGAGTCGCTCAGATCCTTACGCTTGCCCATTTTTCCTGCTTCCAACATCATCAACTTCAAGACCTGACTGCTCACATGCTGCCTAAAATATCCCACCCCTTGACAGGTGCAATTTTTTCACTTCACATGTCAGTGGCTTTAATGCTATGGCTGATCGGTGTAACAGTGAAGGGATCATTGTGTTAAAGGCAGAGGCGAAATCATCATGATTCTGACGCAAACATCTATGGTTTAGCTGTAGCATTAACTATTTTTAACCCCTTGCTATGGTGATATAGGACATAGGATGGTATAGGAGACACCTGAATACTATGCTGTTCTGCTATTCTCATCTGAAGCAGTGGTCAAACTGAAAGTAAATAAAGTTATTTTTGGATCCCATATAAAGGAGGGGGCACATATAAAAAGTGCTGTAATTCCTACACCATTCATCCGATGTGGATGTAAATACACTCAAATTAAAGCTGAAAGTCTGCACTTTGAGCTCATATTCATTATTTAATTTAAACTCCTATCTGTTTCACTATGTCTTCATGTCCTTTCTTTCCTTCTTTTACATCTTGACCAAAAACTGATGCACCTCTTGATGGAAATAAATGTTGTGATATTATATCCATCAAGCGGTGCATCAGTTTTTGGTCAAGATCTTGTATTGACAATGAAAGAGATGAGCACTGTTTAAAGTTTCCTCCAGCATGTCCCAAAGACTTTCACTGAGGTTAAGGTCAGGACTCAGAGGAGCCAATTCATGTGTGAAAATGATTCTTCATGCTCTCTGAACCATTCTTTCACAATTTTAACCCTGATGAATCTCGGCAGTGTCGTCCTGGAATATGGCCATGATACGTCTTTCTACATGGTTATTAAAGAGCTAAAAAGCTACACACTTCATCTTTTAAGATTAAAAGCACTGTTGCCAAACATATAACATGCTAGAAACATTATAATCACTCTAATAATGATCCTTTCATAGACTCTTTTGTATTTGCCTATTAAAATCTAAACAGCGACTTTTGTTTTGGCCGGGCAGTGTAGTATCTGCCCAGCAACACATTAGCAACCACTTGCCTAGTAATCACCTGAAATACAACACCCTAGCAACTGTTTAGAACACCATAACAACTGCTGTCTTTTTGCTTTTTAATTTTCCTTCTTTTCTTTTTAACTTTCCTTTAAACCTACTTTCTTTTAAACCTTTTTCAGCTCTTCCCAAGCACTGTGTATTTCCTTCAGGAAATGCAAATCTAGTTTTGAAATGCCCTCAAATAAAACAAATTGTCTTTTTAGATATAGAATAAACTTTTCCATTCTTTACCATGAAAAAATGTATGCATTCGGAAGAATCGAATACTTGCATATTTACTGTGTTTATCAGCTTCTGTGCTGTCAAATCTGGTGTCAAATCTAACCTACTTTTAATGGTAATGAAAATTGGAAAATGATAAAATCATCGCTGTCCTGTGCTGGAGATGTATTCAAACAGTGCGGTCTGTAATGATCGTGGTAGAATCCGGAGAGTGTAAACAGGGTGTGTTTTGGATAAGAGGTGGACACTAAAAAATGTTTTGCCTAGAATAGGAAGAACGTAAACTTTTCTGCTGTAAGCTTACATCTTCCTTCATGTAAACCTTTCTATTGTCTACATCTTACCGTATAGCCCTTCATATAGGTGCACTGCAGTTTCCTTAGTTACCTTAGACAAGTGATTTGTAAAAGACATTCCCTTCCATCCCATTCCCCTCCATCCCATTCCCACTGCCCCCCACTTCTGCAGTACCTAGCAGTAGGCCAGGTGGACAGCCCCGCTAAACCTGTTGTTTTTATTACGGCTTTATGAGTAGATTATGTCTGTTATTCACATTACAGCTATTATTTCAAAATTTATGGTATTACAATATTTTTACGAAGTGACAAACTTGTAACACTCTGGCTGAACTTTGTGGAATGAGGACACAGGAGGCAGGCGTGTAGAATTGCAGAGCTGTCTTTTTGCCTTCTATTTTCAGGATAGGACGAAAAAATCTCAAGTGCACGGAAGTGCCAGTTTGCAATTTTTATGATCTCTCAACTTACAGGGCTTCTTTACATTTTAGGTTTATAACTGAAAGTTTGTTTTTGGCAGGACCATAAAGTTATGGGATCTGGAGAAATTCAAGATGATTGGCTCATCAGAGGGTGAAACATCTGGAAGGTTATTATCTAGATCTCTAGATGTCATGATTTTATATTGCATTTGAAGTTAAAAAAGTTTATCTGCTATAACCTCCCCCCTCAGATTTCTCTCTCTCTCTCTGTGTAAGGTGTGTGTTGTTCAGTCCTGATGGCAGCTGTTTATACAGTGGCTCGGATGACACGTTGCGTGTGTATGGCTGGGAGCCAGACTGCTGCTTTGATGTAGTACACGTAGGCTGGGGCAAAGTGGTTGACTTTGCAATCTGTAGCAGTCAAATGGTCAGTGACTCACTCTGATTTATTATTTTTCTGTGTCTATAAATATGTTTAAGTGAAAATACACATATATTTAGAAGTCTGTGGGATGATGGAGTCAACATGTTTGTGTGTTCAAAATATTTCATAAATGTATAAAAAAGTGGACAATTTGTATCTGCGTTAAGCTTATTTAAAACTGAAATTTTAAGGACTGATCTTTTAAACCTGTACAGTTGTCACTAGCTCAGTATGTTTATGCCGAACAAATGCACAAAGATGCATTTTGGCAGTTTTAATCGAATAAGCTTTTGCCTTTGTTGTTTTCAACGAAATCCCTAAAAGGATGAATGAAATTATAGATTGGTGTTTCGGACAAATTTATTAACATGGAATAAAAGTCACACTTTTTTCCATTCAAGACCATAAAAACTTATTGCGGGGCATGATGTTTTAACTCACAAAATAAGCTTCACAGTTTTAGACCAATCACGTTTGAGATTAGAGGATGACTGGGAACCTTGAAACCTTTTGCTGTAGTAGGCAGGAACCTTAGCTAATGTTAGTGATGACGAAAATCTTTATTATTATAATAACACATTTGGACAGATAATCCAGACTCTTGTCTACCTGTGACAAAAACGAGTTTGCTAGATTGCTAGTAACCAGTTAACCAGTGAGCTTAGCTATGTTACTTAATGTTATTGATGAACAAACTCTTTGCTATTATCGTATACGCTAATAGGTTGGCTACTGTTAAATATATCTAGAATACAGACTACTACACTGTAAATTATGAGTCATATACTGAAACAGTTGGCAGGCAGTTATCTAGAAAGCTAGCTTAGCTAGCTAATGTTACTTATAAACATTTTGATTGTTACATTTGCCTAGATTTGGCTCTGCTAAATGGTCTGCTAAGATGGTTAACATTAATCTTGGTTGTTATGGTAAATGTGACCAGCTACTCAGCTACTGCTGAGTAAATAATATAAAAATGACAAGACTCAGATACTAAAATGCAACTGCTATCAACCTGTGACAAATGCAAATGGTTAACTAGTCATTATAGTTCAAAATATACTGAACTTCCCTTTCAAGCTAATCATTAAAAGAGAGTGTTTAAATGTGCTAAAAAAATGTTATCCTCTCTAGCTCAATCAATCTCTGCCATTATTAGATTGGAGTGTCGTGCAGCCAGACGAATGTGAGCTTGTATGTTGTGGATCTGGACCGAGTGAAGAAATCAGGAGCTGTCCAAGAACAAATTCAGGGTGGAAAGCCACTTGCCGCACCCATTCCTATAGGAGTAACACTAAGGCGGAACTATGAGCGTCCCACCACGTCGTGCAGCAGACAGAAGTTCGTCTCAATACTCTTTTGTGCCCAGACAAACATTGTCACATTAGAGTTAAGACACACACTCATTGTGGATGTGTTAATGGAGTTATATAAGTGATTCATGGCCTTTACTCCAATGTGAATATACTGTATATGAGGTGATTTAGCTTGTATATATCCACACTTATTATTTTTGGGTAAACTAAACTTAAAATTCCATTTCCTGAAGCTAAGATTCTGTATGCAGAATGAAACAGAATGCAGATGGAGACAGATGTGTTGAGGGGGAGAGGCGTAGCCCTAGCAGCGAGGATGAGCGTGATGAAGAGAGCAAAGCAGAAATCACAAATCCAGATGACTATAAAGAGATCTTTCAGCCCCGCAATGCTATCTGTGAGACAACAAGTGCATGCGTTTTATTTACGCTGTACTTCTGTGTTGTTTACCAATATAGCTTACTCTATATCTCAGCTTACTACTATATCTCTCTCTGACTGTCTCTCTGCCTCTCTCTCGCACTGTCTGGTATTTCCTGCCCAGCACGAACACCTCCCAAAAGGAATGAACCCTTCCCCGCACCACTTGTGGATGGTGAGTCACTTTATACTTTATACTGAGGGCTGTTTGTGTGTTTGTGTGTTTATGATAGAGCTCCTGTTTTTCCTAACAGTTAAAAATGCTCTGTATCTTTTTTTTTTTTAGAAGGTTTCCAGGTGAAGCCCCACTTAGCAGAAGAAATCATTACTGCATTGCCTGATCATGTATGTGCCTGAAAAGCATATCAAACTCGCATGTAAACATATTTTAAAGGTCTGTGATGAGGTTATGATTTCATTTGTATTTGTCTGTACAGCTGAAGGCCCCCAATGCTTCCTCCACAGTAGTGACCACAGCTCCATCCCAACCCGTTTCCGTGGTAACTACATCAGTCTCAAGGCATGTTGTCACGACATCCAAACTCAAACCCAGTTTAGGCGTCAGCCCCTCCACACTTATTGAGCCACTCAGCCTCATTTTTGGGGACATTTTACAAGTGAGTGCCACTTTCTGCTTTGTGTAGCATTTCAAAGTCTCGGACATTTAACTTCTGTGTT
The DNA here is from genome assembly GCA_037576675.1 of Pangasius sanitwongsei. Taxonomy (NCBI): domain Eukaryota; kingdom Metazoa; phylum Chordata; class Actinopteri; order Siluriformes; family Pangasiidae; genus Pangasius; species Pangasius sanitwongsei. Next base: position 24,010,916 of record CM075013.1, on the reverse strand, counting down.
TTGTAAGTTAGTTGTATATGTCTTTGTGTACATGAGCCTGGACTAAGTGGAAAGACCAGTGTCACAGCAGATGAAGAGGCACTGGTTCAGATCAGAAAAGGGCATGGCACTATGTGTGTGATGCTGACTAGCAGACACAAAAACCTTGACACAGTACGGGCTCTCTGGGCCGGTGGCGACATCAAGGTAAGTGTTCAACAAGTCTGGTGTACAGTATGTACAAGTACAGAGAATTTGCACTGGTCTGGGATTTGCTCTCAAGCACTGCTTCACATTTCAGATATCACTTGATTCTGCTATGTCCATGAATGATCTGTCCATTGTGGTGGACATCCTCAATATAATCAACCTTAAACCGTAAGCATACACCTACAACCTCACACATGCACTGATTTCAAACCTGAACTTAATTTCGGAACATTAACATTCATTTTCATAGAGTTGGTGTTACAATCAGCTTCAGAATTATTGGCACCCCTTAGTAAAGAATAAAAGGTTATAAAAAAATATAGTGAATCATATATTCATTCATCTTTAGTAACCACTTTATCCTGGTGAGGGCGATGGCGAATCTGGAGGCCATCCAGGGCAATTCACGCCAGATGGGACACAAGTCCATCACAGGGCACCAATCACGCATGCATTCACACACTCATTCATACCTGTGGGCAGTTTAGTGTAGCTAATCCACCTACCTGCATGTTTTTGGGAGGTGGGAGAAAATCAGAGAGCCCAGAGGAAACGCACGCAAAAAACAGGGGTTCAAAGGATCAGAATGTGAAGCTGCAATGCTACGCACCTTGCTACCATGCCACCCATAGTTATCTTAAGCTCACACTGAAAATATGTGAGTAAACTCACCTTTAATTGAAGTAAAAAAACTACAGTAAGATAACAAAAACCAGGTTAGAGAAAACAATGGTACATAATAGGTTTGTTATGTAGAGAGGTGGATACTACATACCTCTATTGCACTTTAAGTTAAAAAATAATATTGCACAGATAAATATTGCACAGAAAAGATGGCATGTGGAAAGCAGCTTTTTGTGTCTGGTGATTTTGACATTGATCTAAAGCATCTGCTTGCTTCCTGGCATTGGAGAAGAAGAGGTCCTTCAGAGAGGGCAGGTTTCTTCCTATGCCAAATCAAACTGTTATTGAGGTGGTGAGGACAGACTTAATGGTGACTCTGTAGAAATCGGCAAACCACTCCTATTGTAGTTTGAACTTTTTGAACTCTCACAGAGAGTTAAAAAAAAAAACTTCAAGAGACTGGGCAGAGCTGTCAAGAGACAAAAAGAGCTGGGCTTTTTTGGCAATACAATCAATGCTGGTGTTCCACTTTAGGCCCCTAGAGGTTCCTAGAGGGTCCACAACCATCACAGTCTTATCTGGTATGGTAAAGGGAGACAGTGCTGGTAAGCATGTTCACCTCTAATGTTTTGGACTAGACACCTCTGCATTTACCAATTTGTGCAACCTCATTTTTCCAACATACCAGCACTGAGGCTTTTCCTGTTTTGCATGATGAGATTGGAGAATACAGAGCAAGGATTCTGAGATTAATAATAAACCTTTTTTTGTGTATAACTATTCTTCTTTTTATGCCAAACCAACCTTAAGTGTTTCTTTCCAAAAAGACCACAGAATGCTTTTTCTAGTCAAAGTTACAGTAGCATCTAGCATTTTTTTCAAGCTGGTCTAGGGTCAGGCCATAACATAAAAAGAAGGAGAAAGATCAGAGCCCCTCTGGTTCCCAAAACTTCACTGAGAACCACAGAACAAAGCTGTTCCAGCATGTCACTGAGCACAAAGTGAGGTCCATATGCCCACTGCTTGTGCAGTGGCTCTGGTTTTCCCTCTTTTCTCAGCTTCAAAATGGCTTGCTTTTCTCCTGTAGACTGCTCTCTGGTCTTCATGTTGGTTTATCCTTTTTAACAACAAATGCAGTCATCACAGGCAAAACCCAGGGCTCAAACCAAGAGTAGACATTCAGAGCTATTAACTGTTTAAACTAATCTAATAGAGCACACCTGGGCAAGAAGAAACAGGTCAATCACATGATCACTTGAAAAATGGGTGGGTTCAAATAAAAGGTGTCATTTTCAAGTTGTTTAACACATTTTATATATATATATATGTGTGTGTGTGTGTATGTGTATGTACATGTATATGTGTGTGTGTCAGGTTTGGAATGGACCGCACCTGGTCAATTAACTTCTTGTCAGTCACTTTGTCCAAACACCTTTGAGCCCCTGAAAATGGAGGTACTTTGTTGAAAATGGCTGTAATTCCTAAATAGTAAATGCCATATTTTTGTGGAACATAAAGCTGAAAGTCTACACTTCCATCACATCTTGATTGTTTTATTTCAAATCCATTGTGGTGGTGTATAAAGGCAAAATCACAAAAACTACATCATTGTCCAAATACTTCTGGACCTAGCTGTATATAAATAATTAGTTATTAGTTAAAGGCAATAACTTTGACACATGAGAATTTTTTTTTTTTTTTTTTATTTATTTATTTGCTTAGAATACATTTACTTCAATTAAAGGTTAGATTTCTGCCATATTTTCTTTACCCTAATTAACCACACACTTTATTCTAAATGAAACTTTGACCCATCTTTACCAATAGTGCCAATAATTCTGGACTATTAGTTTTACTATATCTACTACTACTGCTACTAATAGTAATAAGAAGAAGCAGAAGAATAAATTGGACACATGGAATCTGAATACCTTTAGGTCACTTTGGAAACTAGACACGTGCATGTCCATCTTGCCCCAGCTTGAGGAGCTACTACAGAGTAAATATGAAAGGTGAGTGTCAACTTGTACACACCAAAATATGCAAATATAGGGCTTGTAATGTGTGCATGTTTACATGTTAACTCTTGCTGGCTTTTTTGTAAAGAGCTACTTTAATGGATAATCTGTCTGTTTTTGTCTCTTTTGTTCTTGTTCTCTTTTGCTTTGACAAAAAGCTGCCAATTGAGCTTCCACTGGTGAAGGCTTATTTTGTTACACTTATGTTAAACTTATCACTACAAAACAGAAGTGTTTCTTGGTTAACCAGAGCCAAAGAGAAATCAAGCCACTTTCTTCTAATTTTAGCTGTATTAGGCTGTTGTCTTTGCATCAAGGTGGCTGTTAGATGGGACTGATTATTAAACATCCCTCACAGTCCCATCCACTACAATCTCCACCATCTTGTCTGTAAAGTCTTTAGCTTATGCTGAAATAACAAGGATTTTTTTATTTTATTTTATTCGTCTTATTTTTGTGTAACTGAAGGAGCTGTATTACTTGAGGAATGAGAGAAAATAAGGGTGCTGTCTTTTTAATTTCTATTACAGTGGAAGATTTTTTTTTTTTTTTAGCATTTGCAAATATACTCACCATGCACTTTATTAGGAACGCCTGTACACTTAATTTTTCCATGCAGTTATCTAATCAGCCAATCGTGTGGCAGCAGCGCAATGCATAAAATCATGCAGATACAAGTCAAGAGTTTCAGTTAACCTTCACATCAAACAGAATGAAGAAAAAATGTGATCTATGTGACTCTGATCGTGACATGGATGTTGGTATCAGATGGGCTGGTTTGAGTATTTCAGAAACTGCTGATCTCCTGAAATCACAACAGTCCCTAGATTTTAAACAGAATGGTGTGAAAAAACCAAAAACTCTGAGTGAGCAACAGTTCTGTGGGTGGAAACTATTCTGTGTAAACTCTCAATTCTGAAATACTCAAACTAGCCCATCTGGCACCAACAAGTTATGCCATGGTTAAAGTCACAGAGATCACTTTTTTCCCCATTCTGAGGTTTGATCTGAACATTAACTGAAGCTGTTGGCCTGTATCTGCATGGTTTTTCTGCATTGTGCTGCTGCCACATGATTGGATTACTGCATAAATAAGCAGGTGTACAGGTGTTCCTAATAAAGTGGATGGTGAGTGTAGCTCAGCTCTGGTGCTCTAACATATTGAAACAAGCACACTTAGGAAGGGATTTTTCTAGTTCTGCAAGCAATTACAGCTTGGCACAAAATCAGCACTGGGGTTTTTGCATAACTTTTGTACATTTTCTTGAAGGGAATTAATAATAATTCTGTAGTTCACTATTTCATGATCTCTCTCCTTCCCCTCCTCTCTGCTCCCTAGTTATGTGCAGACAGGATGCATGTCTTTGAAGTTAATTTTGAAGCGCTTTTGGCCATTAATCTCAGACACACTGACTGCTCCACCATCTGTTGGAGTGGATATTACACGAGAGGAGAGGTTTGTGTAACATTCCTAACATCTGAACAGTCCAGTGGTGCAATGTGTCACTTATGTACATGTTCATGGTCTAGTGTACCATACTTTCTAATGCACGATAGACATGTGAATGTGTGTATACTTGTTCCCTGACTTCAGGCATCAGAAGTGTAAGACGTGCTATAAGCAGCTGAAGAACCTCAGTAATGTAGTGAAGAACCGTGCAGAGCAAGTTGGTCGACATGGCAGTACTTTCAAAGAACTGCAGTTACTTCTGGCCCCATTGGACTACTAAAACACAATGTCTCTCCTTATTGCTTAATATCACACACAAAGATTGGTCTCCGTAAGCTCTTACTTGGCAAAGCCCTCACTATGACATGATTGATGAGGAAGTCCCGTGTATGGTCTGGTAAGCTGTATGAATAGACTTCATAAATAGTCTATATAATGAATTATGTCATTAGGAAATATTAATTCACTGTGTATATTTACAAAACTGCTTTTGTTTGGTAGATTAATCTTTCTGTAATTCCTTTTATATAAAGAACAAGTATGTATTTTTTTTCCCCCCCCAAATAAAATACATCAATCCTTATTTTCTAATTTGTAAATAAATGTTTCAGGTGTTTTAAAATTCTTTAGTTTTTCATTTACATCTTTGGTTTCAGGATCTGTTAGTGTGGTATTACAAACTTTTATGTATAAAAAAAGTAAGTGTCACTTTTCTATTAAGGACATTTTCTGAAACATACTGTATGTATACAAAATGGTATCAAAATCTTTTACACATATATAAACAATGCACATTCAGGATGCAAGGATTCAAAGGTTTAATTTGTTGCATACAGCGCATAGTGAACTTCTGAGCAGTTGACCTCAAGACTGCAAGTAAGCAAAATTAAATTATTATTTAAAAAAAAGTATAGTGCTAAATAAATAACACAAGAACCGTAAAGAAGGAAAATGCATTAAGAATGTAATAAAATAAACATTGTCTCAAATTGTCACCGTCACACGATTTCATCACAATGAAACTGGGCACAACAGAAAAACGTTTGGCCTTCGTGAATAATTGGAACCGAATGACAACGGACAGACAGTCTTTTTGGAGCCAAAGACTGACAAAAGAGGTGATTTTTTTTTTTTTTTTCTTATCTTCAGCCCTCCAGTCTGGGTGAGATTGTGCCCATGACAGCCTCAGATTCTTGTTCTTGGCTGAGAGGAGGTGAACCTGATGTGGTCTTCCGCTGTTGTAGCTCATGCACCGCAAGGTTTGATGCTGTTCTGCTCACCACAGTTGTAATTATATGAGTTGTTATATCCTTCCTGGCAGCTCGAACCAATCTGGCCATTTTCCTCTGACCTCTCTCATCAACAAGGCGTTTCCACCCACAGAACTGTCCCTCACGCAATGTTTTTTTACACCATTCTGTGTAAACTCCACTTTTCTGTGTGACAATCTCAGGAGTTTCTGAAATACTCAAACCATCCCTTCTGGTACCAACAACCATGCCATGATCAAAGTCACAGAGATGATGATGATATTTTATACACTGGCCTTTAAAAAGGCCTCTCACGGTGCTTTACGTAGGAAAAAAATCACATTTTTTTTCATTCTGATGTTTGATGTGAACATTAACTGAAACCTGTATCTGCATGATTTTTTGCATTGCGCTGCTGCCGTATGATTGGCTGATTAGCTAACTGCATGAATGTACAGATGTAGTGGTGTTCCTAAAAAAGTGGACTGTGAGTCTTTGACATTGAACTTTGGTCTCATGTCTCATTAATATGTCATGTCCAAAATATCAACTATCCTATACCTTACCCTTGCCTTTTAACGTATGCTGTTATGGCCTGACCCTGGACCTGGCTGTAACACTGCAATCACAGAAGGTATGACTTACTGTATTGTACAATTGGTGTGAATGTGGAGGTTTAAACAAGATTTTCGTGAACTTCACAAAGAAATGATTAGAATCTGCTCACCTCTCCGAGATCTTCACAGCTTTGTAGAATGTCAGTACTAGGGTTGCACGATGCATCGAAACTTTGGTACTTTTTCAATTCCTAAACATAAAAAACTATTTGATTACAGAAATGTCAATATTTTCAATTCTATATTTCAATACAGTGATGCCATTTTCCCTTGGCAAACCACATTCCGCATTACTGCTAATCAAGAGTGTGCAGCGACGCAAACCATACACACAGTAAAAGGTAATGAAAGCATGGCTGAGACGAATCCATTCTGGTATCATTATAATATATTAACATACATTAATGCTGAGTTTTTACCTCAGCACATCCTGCCTGTGACAGTGACCCCTGTTTGGCAAGGCGAGGCCCCTTTTCAGCAATTGCTAGCCCCAAATTTGCCATACATATTTTAGTCTAGTGAAGAGAGAGGCTCTTGCTATAAATTACAGAATATCTAAAAGCCAGAATGAATAAGTTGGGTAGACTATGCCCCAGATATCTCTAAAAAAAAGAACACGAGACCACAGTATCCTCAATGCCTGTGTAAAGTTCTAGGGTTAAAATGGAACTACAAAGCACATCCTGCACAAGTCCACAAAAAGCTGGTTTTTGTCATATGTATTTTCTATATTTCAGTGAAATATTTTGTGGTCAGTATTTACCATTTCCTATGCTGAAATATAAAACATGCTAACTTATTATTATTATTTGCTTTAACATCACTAAAACAGTTAATATTATTGTGTGAGTACTTAAAGTCACTGAAATCTGATTTCCATTCAGTCAACAGAAAACTCAGAAGAATTTTTAATGACTTAGGAAATTTCACAATTTATTGCATATATTTCAATATTCAGTCATATGAATGCATGTTTCATAATGACCTGTATTTAATTTAATCACAAATCAGATTTCATCTGATAACCATCCAAATACATTTCAGACATGATTAAGACCTGCCTGGAGTGAAAGCACTTACAGAATTAAGTTGGCCAGCTCGGACCTACAACCTCAACATTCACTTTAGGCTTAAACAAAACAAACAAAACAAACAAAAACAAAAAACAAAAAACCTTTTGCACAGTATTGTACATATAATGAATTACTATAACTCAGTTTTGAAAAGCAACATCAAAGATTGCCATAAGGCTCTACAAACTGTATATGTGACATAGGAAAATATTTTTATTTCATTTTTTTTTCAGCAGTGTCAATAGTTATCACTGGACAGACTAATGTGTTTTTTTTCTTCTGTCAACTAAATGGCATTTAAAAGCATCACATGAATGTTTTGGCAAAAATCTCAAAGAAAGAATTATATTAAAAATACAATTTTGTTGAATCTGCAGTTTTCTAATCAAATCAAAACACTATATGGTAAAAATTAATATATTTTTTATATAAAATTTAAATACACGGGTGAGTCAAATGAAAACCTTAAAAGTGCAACATAAATTAGAGAAAGAGACTGTACACAGCTGTAATTTATGCGAGTCTTCAACAATCATTCACAGGCGGCAGCACAGATACAGAAAAATGCTATACATTTTGTGACACCTATGTGCAATAAACAATGCAAAATAAAAAATAAGGGTTTCATTTGACTCACCTTCATTTAATAGAATAAAAACAGACAAGTACTGTATTGGTAGGAGAGGGCTATGACAATGGCCATTCATTATAAATATACACTAACCTTCCACTTTATTAGGAACACCTGTACACTTGCACATTCATGTAGTTATCCAATCAGCCAATCATGTGGCAGGAGTACACTGCATAAAATCATGCAGACACAGGCCAAGAGCTTCAGGTAATGTTCACATCAAACACCAGAATGGGGGGGGAAAAAGTGTGATCTCTGTGACTTTAACTGTGTCATGGTTGTTGGTATCAGATGGGCTGGTTTGAGTATTTCAGAAACTGCTGATGCTCTGGGAATTTCGCACACAACAGTCTCTACAGTTTACACAGAATGGTGCGAAAAGCAAAAAACATCCTGTGAGCAGAGGGTCTGCAGGCTGAAACACCTCATTGATGAGAGAGATCAGAGGAGAATGACCAGACTGGTCTGAGCTGACAGGAAGTCTGTAGTAACTCAAATAAGCACTCTTTACAACCGTGGTGAGCAGAAAAGCATCTCAGAACGCACGACACATCAAACACTGAGGAGGATGAGCTACAACAGCAGAAGACCACATCAGGTTCCACTCCTGTCTGCCAAGAACAAGAATCTGAGGCTATCATGGACACAAACTCACCCAAACTGCTGAGATGTTTATCTGCTCACCAAGATTGTAGAGAGTGGTTATTTGAGTTACTACATCCTTCCTGGCAGCTCGAACCAATCTGGCCATTTTCCTCTGACATCTCTCAACAACAAGGCGTTTCCACCCACAGACCTGTCACTCACTCACTGTTTTTTGTTTTTTTGCACCATTCTGTGTAAACTGTAGAGACTGTTGTGCATGAAAATCCCCAGAGCATCAGCAGTTTCTGAAATACTCAAACCAGTCCGTCTGGCACCAACAAGCCATGGTTAAAGTCACAGAGATGTGAACATTAACTGAAGCCTCTTGTCCTGTATGTGCATGACTTTATGCATTGTGCTGCTGCCACATTATTGAATGGTTGGATAACTGCATAAATGAGCAGGTGTACCGGTGTTCCTATTAAAGTGGATTTAGCATGGGTGATGCTAATACATGCTTTTCTTACAAACATAAAGGCAGCCACTGTATCACTGTAACTGCTGCTCATGCAGTGTCAGGGCATCTGAAAGCACTTGGAAGAGAGCAATACCCTTTTTGTACTTTTCTGTAACTTATACACGAGCTCACAGATACTTGTGATTGGTTCGTTTTCTGATTTGTAGGGGAGAGCAGAATGCCACTCTCCTCCTTCCACCCTCTTTCACACACACATACCCATTTCAAGATTTATTTCTGTTTGTGATTCATTTGGGACAGAGATCAGCCGGACTAAACAGTAGTCATTTCTGAATGGGATATTTTTCAGATTTTTTCAGAATATCTGCTCTAATCCACAAATAGGGGGCTGTATAACAGCAGTTGCTGCAATTCAAGTGTATGCGCGTATAATCAATCAACCTGAAGCTTATATGACTGATAATTTTTAGGTATGTTTTTATGTTTTTTTTCCCCAGAATATCTCCCTCTCCCTCTCCCTCCCTCCCTATATGGTCAGGGGTGCCGTGGATACACCCTGTCCATCACGGTCCATCACAGAGTACCATGCACACACACACACTCACAACCATTCACACCTAGGGGCAATTTATCTTAGCCAATCCACCTACCTAGATGTTTTGGGGAGGTGGAAGGAAACCAGGGAACCCGGAGGAAACCCATGTAGGCAGAGGGGGGAACATGCACTGAAATTCCGCAGACAGTAACCCAAGTTCAGGATCGAACTGGTGACCCCTGGAGCTGTGAGGCAGCAAAAATAAGTTTCTGGACATGTACCAACAGGGCACTACAACAGCACTTGCAAAGCAGGGACTACTACTTTCATATTGTACTCTAATGGTTTTAGTTGCCAGCATGTAGTTCAGAATTAGGTCAAACATTAAAAGTTCTCAATCAGAACATATCAATGTTATCATTAATATCTCCTTTTCATGATTCTTTATAACTACATCGTTATCTGCATGTGAAGTTTCAGACTGCCGTGTACAGTGGCTTTTTCTGATGAAATCCCTAAAATGACCTGACTCTCCCTCTCGTGTGCAACATGATGCGTTCTGAAATACTGAGCCTTTTTTTAATGTAGTGTTCTGATGAACACCATGATATTTGTGCTTGTTTGCGCACTAACCCAAATTATGGAATAATCCGATAGGACAACACCACGCTGTTTTTGTGATGTGATCACAAAATAATTATATTAATAACCTTTATCACAAATTCAAAGAAGTCCTCTAATTCCACAGTTTTTTGCTCAATGGTCGCTATTTACCCTATAATCTTTTTTTTTTTTCCCTCCCCTTAACAGCTCGTCCTGATTGGTGGTTTTTCACACCCTATGAGGCTGCTGTATAAGGTCACATTCCCTTCGGTGCTCGTTTGACGAGCCCTCCCTTCTCTTTACATGCTCATGAAGACAATGAAGAGTGTAAGCTTAGATCATCCCAGGATGTGCAGGACATGTACTTTTTCATGATATAAATCTAAAACCGACAGCTAATGGTGGTAATTTATAAACTGCATTGTGGATTTATAATTTATAAAGGGCCTTTAGGTTTTATAAATGAAGTAATAAACCTAAAAATTGTATTAATTTAATTAATATAATTTAAATAAAATCATTTTGTTCACATAATTTTGTTCACATCAACACCCCACACATGTGCCACATTTAACTTAATTCAATTAAAAGTTGTTTTAAAAACAGCTGCATTCTTTCTTTTACACTGCTCCAATCTAGTTGACAGATTTTTATTACAAGTAAAAATCACCAATTAACAGCATTAGAATTAATAAAGAAAAAATGGTGATTATTATAATAATGTAATTAAAATGAAATTGGATATGTTTGGTAGGTTTTGGGTTAAAAAAACAAAACAAAAATCTGTAGAAATTGTTGCAGATACCCTTAATGCTGTTAGATAACTGCCTCAGTTTTTTTCATGTATTAAACAAGTCTATTAAGTTGTCCCGCTACAGAAAACATTCAGGACCATTTATACTATATTAATAAACACAAACAAAAACGGCTTTTTTCGAAAATGTTGTACATTTTGTTTGGTTTTACGGTTCTCAGAACTAATATGAATTAGACAAATAGTAATTTATCTCAATGTATTTGAAGGCCGAAGTGACTTCTTTCATTTAAGCTATGAATGACCAGTGTGCACTGTGTAGATCTTCTGCAGATACTACGACTTGAATAGGTGAAAGATGCGGAAATTATCTAAAGCTGACTGCTGTATTAACCCAAGCTTTCTTTTATTCTTGTTTTTTTTTTTTTAATAGGGACCCCTGTTTACGCAATACAGTTTTTGTGATGGGCAATCTCTGCATATTAAATGATGCTATATTGCTATATATGCTACATTGCTAAATTATGCTAAATGCAATGTGTGAATATGTGTTGTATTGCAAGGACATGCCTGGTCTGAGCTGCAGGGAGATCTCTGTTTTCCCCTCTGCATTATTATTAAATTATTGAGCTGAATGTTTCAGCTTGTATTAACCTATTGTCTATAAACCATGAGATGTTCCCATTTTCAATATGTCTGAGGAGGTCCTGTACGAATGAAAGAATTTTGGTATATGTCAGTATTTCACGTTGCTAATGACTGATAATTGTGGCATCACCTTACAATAAAAAAAAGGGTGTTTTTTTAAATTTAAATTCAGAGCTGTAAACCAAGATGGAGGAATCAGATCACAAACAGAAGACATAATGTCTGTGATAACAGACAATCATTTTGACATTCATATTGTTCATCATTGGCAAAGACATTACAAATATGTTATCACCAGACAATGGGTGCAAAAAGAATTCCAAGACCTTTCATATAACCTGGATTGGACAAGCATAGGTTTGTATCCATCACAAAATCAGACCTAAATAAATAATGCAGTTGTAATTGTTGTATACTCATGTATACTTTGGATGTTAAGCACTAGCACAATTAAGATGGAGCACAGTCGTTTTTGTCCTTCCTTTGCACGGTATTCATGTCTTCAAGCAGCAGGTAAAAAACATTCTGAAGGTTAACACCTATTCCATTTCATCTTTTTCCTCGTCCTTTCAGCAGGTTTGTTCAACTCTTGTTCATTAGCACGGCTCAGTCGACCGGTTCAGCTCCACTTTTCCCCCTTTTTCTACCGCACCTTAAAGAGTCAGATTCATTGTGATTAACCTTTTTCCTCTGTCTAAATAAAAGCTATTTTAATGGGAGAAAAGTGAAGTGTCAGACCAGGAGAAAGAACACTGTTTTAGAAATATCAAGAACAGATCAACCATTAGTCCTGGGTCATATTTTTAATGTCTGTGTGAGAGTGCATGAGTCTCACCAGTTAGGTATTTCTCTTTAGCCCGAGCTCGCTCATCAGCATCAAAATACCACACAGTAATAGCATACCTGCACAGAATTTTGACCACATCAGCATATTCATGTAGCACAAAATTGCAAAATTGAATTGTTTGCTACAGTGTTTCTCAACCAGAGGTCCACAGATACTGCATAATCACAGGGGGTCTGTGGGATTGTTTCTGAAACTATTTAAAATATGTATGTGACATTTTTCTTAAATATTTCAAAAATATACTTTGGATACATTTTTAGGCCCATTAAATTTCAGAAAAGCCTTTCAGAGTGATCATCATATTAAGTATAATAATAGCAATAAAATATGTGAACATTTTACTGTTTACCCCAGATGTAAAAAAAAAAAAATATATATATATATATATATATTTTTATGTATATATATATATATATATTTTTTTTTTATGTATATATATATATATATATATATATATATATATATATATATATATATATGTGTGTGTGTGTGTGTGTGTGTGT
>CM075013.1:23974535-23986577 GCA_037576675.1 Pangasius sanitwongsei | reverse complement strand
TATTTCTGTAAAGCTGCTTTGTGACAATGTCCATTGTTAAAAGCGCTATACAAATAAAACTGAATTGAATTGAATTTCAATTGCTGAAGGCAAAACTAAAGGCAAAATGCCCCAAGACCAAGCAGGAACTGCAGACAGCTGCAGTAAAGGCTTGGAAGAGCATTGCCAGGGAAGAAACCCAGTGTCTAGTGAGGTCTGTGAGTTCCAAACTATGGGGAGTCATTGACTGCATAGGACCAACCAAGTATTAAAAATGAAAATTAAATTCATGAATATGTTAGTTTGTCCAATTACTTTTGGCCCCTTCAAAAGGGGAGGCACGTGCTGGAATTCTACACTGTTCACCCGATTTGGATGTAAATACCCACAAAGTAAATATGAATGTCTGATATTAATGATTTAATTTCATCTCCAATGTGCTGTGGTAGAGGGATAAAATAACAGTAACTTTGTCAATGTCCAAATATTTATGGACCTCATGGTATATAAATACACCGTCCCCTCCAAAAGTATTGGAACAGCAAGGCCAATACTTTTGTTTTTGTTATACACTGAATACATCTGTCTTTGAGAATGAATATAAGATAGATCAGAATTTCAGCTTTCATTTCCTGACATTTAGGAGGTGAAATGCATGCTCAACTGGGTTAAGGTTTGGTGATTCACTTGGCCAATCTGAAACCTTCCACTATTTCCCCTCAATTAAGTCCTTTGATGTGTTGGTAGTGTATTTTGGTTCATTGCCTTGCTGCAAGATGAAGTTCCTCCCAATAAGATGGGATGCATTTCTCTGTAAATTGGCAGATGGAAACTTTCTGTAGACTTCCGAATTCATTCTGCTGCTACCATCATGAGTTACATCATCAATAAAGAATAGTGAGCCCATTCCAGAAGCAGCCATGCAAGCTCAAGCCATGACTCTACCTCCACTGTGCTTGACTGATGAGTTTGTATATTTTGGATCATAAGCAGATCCTTTCTCCACATTTTGGCCTTTCCATCACTTTGGTAGAGGTTAATTCTGGTGCCTGGAGCCACTTTTGTGGCTCATCTCTGTATTACTTTTTGTGAATTCCAATCTGGCCTTCTGATTCTTACTGCTGATGAGTAGTTTGCATCTTGTGGTATAACCACTATATTTCTGCTGTCAAAGTCTTCTTCAAATGGTGGATTGTGATACCTTCAGCCATGCCCTGTGGAGGTTGTTGGTCATGTCACTGACTGTTGTTTTTAGGGGTTTTTCTTCACAGCTCTCACAATGTTTCTGTGATCAACTGCTGTTGTTTTCCTTGGCCAACCCGTTCCATGTCTGGTTGTTAGAAACCACTGGTGTACTTTCTTTTTCAGGGCATTACAAAATGTTCTATTGGCTATGTCCAATGACTATGTCTCCCTCTTTTCTTAGCTTCAAAATGGCTTGCTTTTCTGCCATAGACAGCTCTCTGGTCTTCATGTTGGTTTATCCTTTTGAACAACAATTGCAGTCTTCACAGGTGAAACTCAGTGCTAAAATCAAAAGTAGACATCCAGAGCTATTAATTGTTTGAAAAAATCAATCTAATAGGGGTCACCTGAGCAACAAGAAACACCTGTCAATCATATCTTCCAATATTTTGATTATTTAAAAAATGTGCAGGTTTAAACGAAAGATGTCATGTTCTAAGTCGTTTAACACATCTAGATGTAAATATCCAGCAATGAAAGCTGAAATTCTATCCTCTCATATTCATGTTTTGACCTCAAACCCAAATGTCTTCAACATATAGCAAAAAGAACTGGCTTTGCCGTTCCAATACTTTCGGAGGGGCCTGTACACACACACACACACTATATGGCCAAAAGTATGTGGACACCCCTCCTAATTACTGAGATCAGGTCTTTTAGCCACATCCATTGCTAACAGCTGCAAAACAAATATCAAGCAATCCATACAATCTCCATAGACAAACATTAGCAGAAGAATGGGTCATTTTGAAGAGCTCGGTGACTTTAAATGTGGCACTGTTCTACAATGCCTCCTAGGCCACTAGGAGTGATGTAAAACATGAAAAAATTTCACTGGACAGTGGAAATGTGTTCTCTGGAATAATGAATCATGCTTCACCTGTCAGTCTGATGGATGAATCTGGGTCTGGTGCCATAAGAATACTACCTACTGGAACACACAGTGCCAACAGTACAGTTTGGTGGAGGAGGGATAATGGTCTGGGGCTGTTTTTCAGGGTTTGGACTTAGACTTAGTTCCAGTGTAGGGTAATGTTAAAGACATTTAAGACAATTGTATGCTCCCAACTATGTGCCAACAGTCTGGGGAAGGCCCTTTCCTGTTCCAGCACCACTGTACCCCGTGCACAAAACGAGGTCCGTAAGACATGGCTTGCACAGAGCCCTGACCTCAATCAGAACACCTTTGGGATGGACTGGAACGTTGATTCCAAGTCAGGCCTTCTCATCCAACGTCAGTGCCAATTCTCTTTTGACTGAATGGGCACACTCAAAAACCTAGTAGAAAGCCTTCCCAAAATGACTGCTATTTGCTATTGTATCGATTATTTTCAGTAATGCCATAGCAGTCCTACCGTTGTAGTGGACTATTTTATCATTGTTACATAGTGACAACTGTGTAAAGGCAGATAAGTCAAGCAAGGCAATCAAGCGATAGGCTACTGTGTAGAAAGGAAGGTCATCAGTAGGATTTTCTGGTTGCTGACTTTTTTCAGTTAGAAGAGAATGCTGCTATGTAGGCTCAACAGACCGTACATAATGCTATCACCAATGTTCCTGCATAAAATAGATAGTTTCAGTTCTAAAATATAACTGGCTAAACCGTGTTCAAAGCCATTGTATCATCCTCAATACACACACATCAGTGATTGTATCACATTAACTGAATTCTTTATTAAAGTGGCAGAGTTTAATCCAATAAAACTGTTGCACATAAGCTAATCATAGCATACCCTGGTGTTAGCCTGTTAAGTTGCTTAGGAACCAAAGCTCAATGCTAGTCATCTACATTACATGGCTTAATAATTGTTTAGTATATTACTAATAATAAATTACATTTTTTTTAATTAAACATTGGATTTTATAATATCTGTTGTCATTTTATAAAGCAAATAAGCCGCTCGAGGCTTACAGGATTTTATCTTGGGCATGAAGCGAACGGGGCCCCACTCCTGTTTTTTGCCTAGGACCCCAAATTCACTAAATCTGCCTCTGTGTGTAAAGCATCAGTCAATTTTTAAGTGCAGCCATTACGTCATTCATTTCATAAATTTTTAGTTGTTGTCTGTTTAGTAATTGGGAATTTAATATTTAGTATACAATATTCAATATCTGTATAAGCAAATTTGTTCCTTCTCAGTACAACACACGTTATAGCACACATTTGGGTCACTATATAATTTACTCACAGCTTAGCTTTTCGAAAATGTTTTTTTATGCCCTTATTCTTCTGTAGACTCGCCATGCTCTCTGTGTGTGTGCATGAGGTCATGTGTAAGATCATCCAAAGACATTGCTCACAGCAAATGGGGGGAGTAGTTGTGCACCGTTTTATGCAATGGTTTCCCATGTGCAAATGCTGCAGAATCAACGATGTCTGAGGGTGTTTTCACACTTGGTCCGTTTCAGTGCTCCATATGGTACCAGATCCATGACTTAGCATTTTTGTGCATATATAACCACAACTAATGAACTCATACCCCTCTAAAGTGACTCACAAGCAAACCGTACTCAGACCATCTTCAGAGGTGATATGAGAAGACAAAGTGGTCTCAGAAAAACAACTCTATGTGGAAACACCCTGAGATGATTTTAATACGGTTTTTGTGTGCAGTCTTATTAGAGACTGAGTTTTGATACTGAACAGTAGCAAACATCTCAAACTATTTTGGTAGAGTTTGTGCAATAGCTGTCTGCATGTTCCAGTGTTCTTTGGTGTTAAAATAAAGTTTAAAGATAAGCTTCTCGATCCCAGACTGCTGTGTCATACTGTCTTAGAGGAATTTAGGAGACCTTTAGGGCTCTTATATTCTGTAGTCTACATTCATTGACATGCCTTAAAACTGTGAAAGCATCGCTCTGTCTAAGTGGTATAATATTAATGTAGTGCCTGGCAGAGAAATTTATGTCTGTTACTCACTTTTGTCCTTCCATTTATCCTGTAGTTTCCCAGTTTTCCATTGCAGTGTCGGACAATATCGTCCATGCGGCTCATTAGGACAGCTATCTTCTCACATCCAGGCTCCTTTCCCTCGATCCAAGTGATCTTATCTCCTCTTATGTCCTTAATTGAGTCACTTCTTTGACTGACCAACTGTCCATCTGTAAATTCTCCAGAAATATAGAGAGCACGAACCTCTTCTAACACACCGAGTCCAAGTTCTTCACCAAGGAAGTTGTTCACAACACAAATGCCATGCTTGTTCATACATGGGCCTATATATTCTGTGGCCAGTTTTTGCTGAGGAGACATAGTCTGCCCGTTGGAAGTATCATCACCAGTCTGTTGAGGGTCACATGCGCTCACGGTTCCTGACACAGGCTTGAGCAGTGGGGCACCTCTTCCAGTGTCCACATGTGGTTTGGAAGACCCAGTTGACTTTTCTGAGACCGTACAGCTCTTTTGCTGTTTCTGCAGCGGTTCCGGCTCCTTCTTGACGTTATCTCGGCAAAGTTGAGCCGAGTGTGTGTGTGGTGTGTGGCGGGGGTTGGTTTCGGCCTGTTTGCAAACCTGCTTGTGCTTCTTCCAGTCTTGTTTCTGGTGATCCTTGCTGCAGTAGAAAGAGCTGCGACAGCGACCACACTTCATAAGGTTCTCCATTTTACCACAAAGTTCACAATACTGCCGATCTTGCTCTGTATCTGGCCCTGCACCTTCCCGTGTGCGTCCTTCCATGACTCCACACCAGCTGCGGTTTCACTTACTTAACTCAAACCCGCACCAACACTCCCGCTACATCGCGTCACTCCACCGGATTCGCGCTATTGAGCTGTCGGTAAACAAAACAACAGAAAATCAGGCGCTTCTCTTCAGCTTTTTAACCTTTCCCCGAGTCCTGCGGTACACAGACACATGGCGCCGGTGGCTGTTCCTCTATTTTCATACCTACACGTCCGCCTAAAGCCTGCCTCATGACGTAGCACACTGAGGGCAGGACGACGAGTCAGGCTGACGAGCGGCTTTAATAAAGGCTGTAATACCACTGTGTTATGGGCCCAACTAGCGATCCTGCGCTGGTCCTGGAGCTTGGGGCACTTTCAGGCCAGGCTCTGTATCGATACTTGTGTTGTTTTCCTGTAATGAAACCCTTAAATGGTACAGACAGATGTTTGTAAGCCAGTAAAGAAAGTAGCATATTATATCACAGACTATTCTTCAGATAAGAAAATGATGTATGATATATATACATGATATATATGTGAATATGTGATATGAAAATGCTTATATGTAGTCAGAAGTATGTGGACACACCTCCTAATTATTGAGTTCAGATGTTTTAGCCACACACAATACCAACAGGTTCATAAATCACATGTCCATGCAATCTCCAGAGACAAACTCTGGCAGCAGACTAGGTCATACTAGAGCTCGGCGACTTTACTGAAGAGCTCGGCGACTTTACTGAAGAGCGCCGTGACTTTACTGAAGAGCGCCGTGACTTTACTGAAGAGCTCGGCGACTTTACTGAAGCTTGGCGACTTTACTGAAGAGCTCGGTGACATTCCTGAAGAGCGCCGTGACTTTACTGAAGAGCTCGGCGACTTTACTGAAGAGCTCGGCGACTTTACTGAAGAGCTCGGCGACTTTACTGAAGCACGGCGACTTTACTGAAGAGCGCCGTGACTTTACTGAAGAGCTCGGCAACTTTACTGAAGAGCTTGGCGACTTTACTGAAGCACGGTGACTTTACTGAAGAGCTCGGCGACTTTACTGAAGCACGGTGACTTTACTGAAGAGCTCGGCGACTTTACTGAAGAGCTCAATGACTTTAATGAAGTGAAGGCCCTATTCTGTTCCAGCACGATTTGTGCCCCTGTGCACAAAGTGAGATCCATAACATCATTTGATGGGTTTGGTGTGGAGGAACTCCAGTGGCCTCAAACCCACTGAACACCTTCAGGATGCTCTTTTGACTGAACGAGCACAAATTCCCTGACGCACTCCAAGGCCTAGGAGAAAGCCTTCACAGAAGAGGCTGTTATAGCTGTAAAGAAGCAGCCCTTCTTTCATTTTAAATTTTCTGTACTGTGTGTACTAGTGTTTGCTTTGGATCAATCATCATACAGACATTTTAACTTGTTAAATCTATAACACTGATTATAGAACATCACTCATATCATATAAAATTAGCGGGCTAGATTGGTTCTAACAAAAGACGAATATAGAGGCATCTGTGTTCTTTCCAGTTAAAATCGCACCATAAACCTAAGTGAGAGCAGAAGTTTACAGGAACTGCTCTCCAGCTCCCAATTCCGACTCGGAGTTTATCCAGGGGTGCGATCCAGTGACGTCACTTCAACATGGCGGCGCTCATAGTGAAACTTAAGAGCAAGAAATAACAGGGTGATAAGGGTTTTAAGTCGTCTTTTGAGTTTCTGTTTAGATTTGAAATCAATAAATACTGGGTGATGCTTGAAATAAAGTGTTAATATGCTTTCTGCAAGACAACTGATCTAACTGCTCTTTCATGTAATTTTCAGTGCTAATAACCATGAATTATCGCATCCGCTTTAAAAATAAATTAAACACTAACCACACAACTCTTTTGTTTCAGTTTTTGTAGACAGCGACGGAAGACTGTTTAGTTCCTGTGAACGCTCTAATGTGGGAAATTCCGAGTTTCCAGATGTCGTGAACGGAGCGTTGTCTAGGGTTGACTTTTATTTTGACAATATCCTACTGACATTCCCCGGAAGTAAAATAAATTAATTCGCCGGCTGGTGAGTGGAGAGATGAGCACCGCTGGTGCAGCGATGGTACGTTAATTAACTCTTTATTATCATAAATATTAGCTTATAATGTAGGCCAGTCCAGTGGTTTATGCTTGGTTTTTTTTGTTAACTTAAGCCTTATTCATGGTTTCATAATTTGACGATGTTTTTTTAAAAGTTCCCCTCAGATCTCAAATGTTTGGTCCGACGTTTTTACGCACTTCAGACTGAGCGCATGGAGGCGTATAAACTTTTTGAAGAGTAAGTCTGTCTGTCTGTGTGTGTGTGTGTGTGTGTGTGTGTGTGTGTGTGTGTTGGGGTGGTGGTAGTTAATGTATGTGTCTGTCTGTGGGTGTGTGTGTATGTACACTCACTGAGCACTTTATTAGGAACACCTGTACCCCTACTCTTTCATGCAATTAAATAATAACATCATGCAGATACACGCCAGCAGCTTCAGGTAATGTTCACATCAACCATCAGACTGGGGAAACATCTCAGTGATCTCAGTGTTTTTGACCGTGGCATGATCGTTGGTGCTAGACGGGCTGGTTTGAATTTTTCTGTAACTGCTGATCTCCTGGGATTTTCACACACAACAGTAAACTAGAGTTTACTCAGAATGGTGCAATAAAGTAAAAACATCCAGTGAGCAGCAGGTCTGCAGACGGAAACGCCTTGTTGATGAGAGAGGTCAAAGTCGAATGGCCAGACTGGTTCAAGCTGACAGAAAGGCTACAGTAACTCAGTTAACCACACTGTACAATTGTGGTGAGCAGAAAAGCACCTCAGAAGGCACAGCACGTCGAACCAGATGGACGACAACAGCAGAAGACCACATCAGGTTCCACTTCTGTCGGCCAAGAACAGAAAGCTGAGGCTGCAGTGGGCACAGGCTCACCAAAACTGGACAGTTGAAGACTGGAAAAACGTAGTCTGGTCTAATGAAGCTCGATTTCTGCTGAGGCACACAGATGGTAGGGTCAGAATTTGGTGCAAACAGCATGAATCCATGGACCAACCTGCCTTGTCAACAGTCCAGGCTGGTGGGGGCCGTGTAATGGTGTGGGGAATGTTTTATTTGAGTATTGTTGCTGACCATCTGCATCCCTTCATGGCCACAATCTGCCACCTTCTAATGGCTACTTCCAGCATGATAATGCACCACGTCACAAAGCAAAAGACGTCTCAAACTGGTTTTGTGAACATTACAATGAGATCACTGTTCTTCCGTGGCCTTCCCCGTCACCAGGCCTGAATCCAATTGAACACCTTTGGGATGTGGTAGAACGGGAGATTCCCAGCATGAAAGTGCGCCTGAAAAATCTGCAGGAATTGTGTGATGCAATCATATCAACATGTCTCAAAGGACATCTTGTGGAATCCATGCTGTGAAGAATTGAGGCTGTGTTGAGAGCAAAGGGAGGCCCTACTCAGTGTTAGTATAGTGTTCCTAATAAAGTGGACCGTGAGTGCATAACGTATCTGTGTGTGTATATAGCTGTGTGTGGGTGTTGGGGGGGGGGGGGGGGTGTACTATGTGTATACATGTGTCTGTCTGTCTGGGTAGGTGTCACTGTATGTCAGTGGTTCCCAGACTCTTTTGGGCAAACAACCCCAAATGGATATTATGAATTTCCTGTGACCGCAAGCCTACTTTTTTAAATTCCACATTTATAATATAGGACTACTGAAACATTTGAACATTTTATTATGTTAGTAACATTTTGTGTGTGTAACAGAAGTGACAAAAAAACCCAAAAGGAATATATCCCTTGTACTGATTGACCAGTCTAGTGGGAAGTGTTGTGGTGTTATAGGAAATAATCCACGTTGGGGTGGTGTGAAACAGTATTATATACACACACTCACTACGTATCTTATGTAAGTATAAAAGCGACGTCTTCTAGACGGCACGTCAGAGCTGGAATTTCCCAGTCCAGCAGGTTTCCAGGTCAAAGTGTAAAATGTTTAGCAATTTAATTTCACAGTGACGTTAAATACGCTGACGAGCTCTGTCTCTCTTTAAACCTTTCCACTGTTGTCATGGGCTCCAGCTGTAGAATCCAGAAACGCAGGTTTGAAGGCAACATGAGAGGGTTTATAAAATACAAACACTAATAAGAACCAGTTAGTGTCAGTACTCAATAACAGTCTAGAATAGAGTATAACGAAGCGATTTGAGACACAGCACTAGTTTCAGGGCCTGAATTTCGTTTCTTAAACTGGGGGGAAATTCCCCCCTTACATGGGTCACATGCGGGGGATTTAAAGATTATGGAGGGAGAATAAATTTTGACACATCGGGCTAATTTAATAATCTTCATTTATTTATGTCTACAGATTTTAATGTATGGTGGTTTTCAAAACAGCTTAACAAAATACACCATGCTCTCCTTCAAACTGACATTAAGAACTCTGTTTAAACTCTATATTAATGTCTCAGTTTCAGTGTCTTTCATGTGTTTCAGTTCAATTTCAGTCACTTTTTTTCCACTGCTGTTGGCTTTTTTTTTTTTTTTCCTGTGGCTTATTCTAAGTCTGAATGAAGAAGGAACGTCTCAGCTTTATAAGATATAGCCTAATTATTTTTTTCTAATATTTAAGCGTTGTGAAATTATCTAGTCAGAGTGTCAATTTTTCTTGATTTCTTTTTTCGCGTCTGTTGATGTATTTCATAATTTGATCTGAGATGAAGCAGATACGTTTGTGCGGGAATTTCTCGCATTATAAAAGTTAAACATGCGGGAATGGTTTAAATTATTCGCAATCCCCGCAATCCCGCGCCGAAATTCAAGCCCTGAGTTTATTTAGCAGAGGTAGATGGATAGGGAGATTTGTCCATTTTTGTGAAAAAGACTTTAATAGTCATGGCTTGTCTGAATGTGACTCTGAATGTGACTCTGAATGTGACTCTGAATGTGACATCTCAAATTGGCACACAAAATCCGTCTTTGATATTTCTAGTGTTAATCTGTAAAGTAACTGACTGAAACAGCAGAGGAGATTGTGAGTTTCTCTCAAGACTCTGTTTGTAAATCAAGCCACTCCACATGGGATCACGACCCCTAGTTTGGGAACCCCTGGTGTGTGTGTGTGTGTGTGTGTGTGTGTGTGTTTGTTAGTTAATATGGTTGCCTTATGTTTATTGCAGAGGTCATGAGGCGTACCTGAGGACAGGGCCAGATTATGACTTTGAGCATTACAGACAGCTGGTTCACGAGATCACCAAAGCATTCTGCGGCATCTCCAAAGAGGTGCTGGAGATTAAAGAGCGCCTTCATCAAGATTTCGACAGACCAGATCTCTCTGAACATATCGAGAAGCTGCAAATCAAAGAGAAACAGAAACTAGAGTTGGTGTGTATTTGGAGTAAATTGTTTGTTACTAGAGTTGAATGATGCTCAGGTAATATTTCAGTGATTTTTTTTAAAAAAAAGCAATAAAAGCAAGCATTTATTTTGTAATTAATATTTAAACATGGCATGACGACTTTGGAATTTATAACACAGAGTAGGGGAGAGCCGGCACACTTGTAACAAAGCTAAATGCACGCTGCAACTGTGACGTCATTACAGTTTACATTGTTTTTTGACCCACACAACGTTACATGCTGTTCCACACTGCATGGACTCCTTTTGGTTTCGGTCAGATTGTAAAGTGCTTGCTGATAATATGAGGAAAGGTGCACATGGTAAAAGATGGAAACATGTGCGTAATGTTATGTGGGAAGTATTAAGTCTGTAATTTAAACCATTGTTGAATAATTTAACTGGAACCAAAGAAATTTTTACAGTCGTGCCGGCTCTAAACCAGAAGTACATAAACAAGATTTTATCAGCTTTAGTAGCCAATATTTAAAAAAAAAAAAAAATCAGTGTATGAATAATATTCTGTGTATGGATAAATTCAGTGATGCCAAGCAGCATGGGTTTGCAACCAGCCCAATTCCACACTCAAAGTATTATTTTTCCATTATGATTGCCACTGTCAAATGTACTGTAATTTAAGTAACATCCTATTTGAGTGTCAGTCACAAGTTTCAAAGAAACAAAAAAAGGTAGCATGTAAGTATTTTTATAAATGTATTATTAAAGACAATAGGTAAGCTGAAGATACTCACTCATTAGGCAGCCATGAAGAAAATATCATGAATTGAAACCACTCCCTGTGCCATGATTGGCTCACCTTCGGTTTTTATCATACTACTAATCCAAGTGGTCACTGGAGACATATTCTTTAAGCATGAAAATGGCAAGTGTTAAGAGCTCTCCTTATTGCTGGCCACTTGTGATTGGATCACCTGAGACGGATGTAAATGCTAAGTACATATGGCACCATAATAACTTTTAATACATTCACCAAATCTCAAAGGCCCCACACAGACCGAGTGTAGGGCCTGAGAATAGACGTCACATCACATTCTACATGCTACAGACACATTCACCCCTCTGCGAAAGCTTAAAGAGATTGCTGTTTTATTCTGGTTTTTCAGCCTTGCTGCTGTGGGAGTTTCTAAAAATCTTCCCATCATAATGACACACATGCTCAGTTTGCATGAAAACTGCTCGACTAGCTCGGCTTACTAGATAGATGACTGACTAACCCTGCCAAAATAGCAGACACACCACCCAGCAACACTGTTGTATCTGATACATGGATTGATTTGTTAATTAAGACTATACATGAAAACATGCATATTTAAGCCTCAGGGCCACCGCTGCCTGACTTCAGCTCAATATTATAAAAACAGAGGCCCTGTTTATATCAACACCTGTCTCACATGATCCAGTCCCAAGTGGACAGCCGAGGCAGATAGCCATTCTCATATGACCCAAATGTGTCTCCACTGGCCATTTGGGGTTGCATTTTGGCAGTAGTGGGTTGCTAAATTGACAGAAGGATCCTGGTCACTTTTAACACCTGGTCACAGCATTAAATGTTGTGTCAGAATCATGTGCTGCACGGCGTCAAGAAAAAAGAAACTCGCAGATCAAGGGTTACGTGATGCAGTATTTTTACTAATGTTAGTATATATACACTGCCCTCCAAAAGTTTGGAAACGCCTGAACAAAATAGGGTTTTTGGGCAATATCAGCATAAATC
>CM075013.1:23954534-23972291 GCA_037576675.1 Pangasius sanitwongsei | reverse complement strand
TCTGTAAAGCTGCTTTGTGACAATGTCCACTGTTAAAAGCGCTATACAAATAAAATTGAATTGAATTGAATTGAATTGAATTGAATTGCAGTGCAGTTCATTGTGACCGCTGGCGTCTCTCCAACCTCCCTGAGAGCCTGAGAGTGTGTTGTGAAATCTTGCATAGCGCACCAGTCCGAGGACTATTAGCTGTGGCTCCATGCACTTTCCACCTGCATATCATCTAACCAATTGTACTGACAGGGAAAACATCATGTCTGGATACTTTTTTCCCCCTATCAATTTCATACGAAGTCAAAAGGCGTGTGTAAACTTTTAGTGGATATATGCACTGGAATTATATTAAATAACGACAACAAAAGTGCCCAAATACTTATTGTCCCTCACTCTATACCTACTTCAGTGAAATGCCTCACTGTTGTTTTCTCACTCTGCATTTTTCAGTATCATAAAAAACAAGGAGTCTCTGAGTGAAATTATGCAGGATTTCAAGTACGACTCAGAAGATGCAGAATGAAACAGAGCCTGCATGCCAGGATGGATACGGATGGAGTTTGCACCCATGACACGTCCTTTTATATGAGCAACGGCCAAAGATGTTATTATGTGTGTGCAGTGTGAATGTACCATATGTAGGTGTTGCTGATGTTCTGTTTCTTTGCAAGTAGTAGTTTATAAGCCGTTGTGTTCAGAGATTTGGAAGAGTCACTTTTATTACAGTTGACCGTATTCCTGTAGTTTTAGCAGGTATTAACCAATTGCTGTTAGACCAAGAACAAAATCACACTATTTACAGGTGATTCTGTCTGTATTTGTGGAACTTTTAGATAAGTCTACACTAAGAAAAAAAGGTTGTATGTCTCATAACAACAGCAGAACCCTTTTAAAAGGTTGTTTAAAGAACAATATACAACATACTGCATGTGAATTATTTCTGAATCAGTGGTTCTTTTTTTTAATTTGAATATCTCATTCATGAGGATGTGTATCATATGTTTATGTAGATTAATTCGTAAACCAATTGTTCACCATGTTAACATGTTACCCAGATGACAATATAGCCATAAAATGTTATCTCACATTATGTGTGTACATCTGTATATGTACATTTGCATGGGGATGAAGCATGGAATCAATTCTGGAAAGAAAGTGATATTACAACACAGTGATTGTTCAGTAGATACGTGTATTCCCTGTTACTGCTTTTCTGTCCCACAACAGCATTACTGTTGTTTGCATTCTGGGTAATGAGTAACAACATGACAGTTTATTCCTGTTAGTGCAATGCTTTAAAATTTTCTCTTTTTCTTTTCTTTTTTTATTATTATTTTTTACCCATTTTTGTCTGCAATTTGTCCCTCTGCCCATTCCTACCAACCAGCCAGCTTTCCCCTATCCTAATGACAGCTATCAACGCGGGTGAAGGCTAACACGTGCTTCCTCCAAAGACATGTGAAGCCAGTCAACAGCTGCCCATGCTGTGTCACAGGGCAGCGTAACACATTTAGAGGAAAGGGCTGTTTGCCCTCTTCCTCACAGTTGCCCACAACTGGCTAGTGTCACTGTGACTGACAGGGAAGAGAGAGCATGTCATCGCTTCCAGGGCCAATTTTTGAGAACATGGCCAGTTTTGTTCCCGTAGCTCAAATAAGTAGTTGTTTAACAGAACACTATCAGCAACTCATATCATGTCTTAATTGTTTTTGACTCAAAATCTGTAATAAGGTTGACTACAAAAATTGCAATTCAGACAACTCAAACATAGAAGTTATAATAAGTAGACAGTACTCAAAAAAACAAATCTAAGCCCCTGCTATGTTGCAATCATTCTCTTGTCCATTCTTGTCTTGTCAAGCAGTTGAGGGAATCGATTCAAGATGTGTAATACTTTAATCCTTGATTTTTGGAAATCTTGTTATTGTTAAAATCTGCACCTGAGTGTGTTGAGGTGCAAGAAGTTATATCTTGCGTGAATTATTTCCCAACCTTTTGTGTATTTCAGTGCAGAATGGCGAGTTTTATTTTGTCAAACCTTGATGGACTTGGATGCTGAACATGATCAATGCCCAAATTATTTGAGACTTGAACACCTGCAACTGGCACGTATAGAGGCCTGCCCTAACTGCATTATAATGCTATTAGTGATATGTGTGTGAATCTAGTTTCATGGGCCATGAAAATACTACTGCTTATTAATCACCTTCCTCTGGCACTGTGCAGCCACAGTGACGAGTGAAGCAGCAACAGATACAGCTGCAGAACCTGATAGGAAATGGAAGGTAAACTCCTTTGCAGTCTGAAGAAGGCAGGAACGAAAGTGGGCAGAAGACTCTGCCCAGCAATTCCAATAGCTGAAGAGAGATCGCCTTTACTGTGTGGGAACACAGATTTTAGGAGCAGATTTGGGAGCATGGGCCAAATGCGGGTGCATTGAAGTACAGCGTCCTCACCTACAGACACCACCAAAACAGCAGAGCTACACAGGATATAGCAGGGACCACACTGGTGCTCCTATGCGGCTCAGAAAACAAAGGCATTTTCGTGCCAAAACAGAGTGTGACTAAATACGATTTACAGAATCTGCCAGGGGATCCTGACATTGGTTCTGAAATCACACCACCAACAATGCAATGGTTCTGCCCTCTGCAACCAAAGCACTGGAGCTTGATAACAGACCAGTGGCTACTGAACACACTGTCTGCAGTTTATCATTTACAGTTTCATCATTGGTCACTGCCAAACACAGGGCTCCACCCTACAGACCTAAGCTAAATGGCTATACTGACTGTGGACCTGTAGTCGATACTACAAAAACAGGCAGTAAAAATAGTTAAAAATATGAACTATCTGCTGCATTTTATAACTGAGGGTTCTTTATGAGATGTGAACAAACACAACTGTTTCATATCCATAGATCTGAAGGATTCATATTGCCACATAACAATAGTTGTGAAGCACAGATGGTTCCTCTAAATACCAGTTCAGGAGCCTAACCTTTGGGTTAGCTTTACCACCTATGGCAGGGGTGTCAAACTCAAAGTCTGGGTCATTAAGCTATGGGTCTGCTGTTGATTTTAGATTTTAGTAATAGGTGCTATGGAACAAGTTTGCACGGGCTGAGTGAAATGAGGCAGCAGGCCATATTTGGTGCGAAGGCCTTGAGTTTGTCCCCTGACCTTAGGTATTCACAAAATGTGAGGTTTGTCTCAGGGTCTGTGCATACACCTTTATCTGTAGAATTGCCTGCTGGATGGACCAACCCAACAGGAGGTATTCAATTTCCTGATCACATATGTAGAAGTGCTAGAAATAAAATCATGAAAAGTCACTGAACTCCTCATTTATGGTTGCAGTCTTGAAATTGTGAGTGCCCACATTGCCCATAAGCAGACTGTCTGTGTCTGGGGTTTTATTTGCAACTCCAGTACTAAAACTGGGTATGTTGCTGTGCATACTCTTTTAATTTAATATTAATTTAAATATTTAAACTTGCATTAAAAATTATGCAAATTGTGATTTTTACGCAAATGCTTTTAACTTTTAATGCTTTTTCTTATTTTATTATAAACAATCTAATTAGTTTTTAAAATTCTCTTTATTGTTGTACAAAGAATAATTTTAAATTAAATACACGTATCATATCTTCTCCAATTTCTATTTAGTGCATATTTACCTTTTTATTGTCTTAAAAATAAAATAAACTGTAAAATAAATTACAGAGAAAAAAAAACAGCCAAAAAAGGAGGATTGCCTTGGTATGAATACACTTACAACACTTTTGTATACAGAAAACTAATTCTGAAGTGGAATCAATGCAGTATTGTTAAAATAATCAATGAAAGATTCCCACGTGGCATAAAATTTGTGAACCTTCCTTTTCAGTAAAAACGTCATTTTTTTCCAGCTGAAGGTATTGCATAACATCCCTCATCAGAGCAGAAAGAGTGGGTGGTTTTTTCCTTTCCAATTACTGTAAGTAAAATCAGTCTTTGTGCTAGGAGTGTGACAAATGCAATCATATATTGATTATTTGACAGCACTACATGATCATACTTAATACTTCAGATAGCTAGGAACGGGTCTGGGTCCAGACGATGATATTTTTATTTTTATTTTTTTATACATCAACCACCAAGAGAGCACAAAATCACTTGCAATTTTGAGGTTGGGCAAGCTAGCTCTGGAAGTAAACAGATGAACTCCTGTCTAAAAAGAGCTGCCTGCCTATTGGCAAATGTACACTCCGGATGTGTGAAAGTTGAGGGCTCCCGAATTTCCACTGCTACTGTGTATGACACTGCAACGCATCTGACAGACTATGTAACCAGGGTGTTGATAGCCTCATCCTGTAGCTAGACCATAGATCTGCCTGTTATTACTAATTAATATTACTGATGGGCTCACCATGCCTGCTACCCATCATATCACACCTGGGGTCCCCACTGTGGCAGAGTACAACTTGAAATTATCGGTCTGGTCCTTGGGCATGACCTGGCCTATACACAAACAGTCGGCCACTCTTGTGAACGCATGTGCAACATCTATGCGCTGGTTCTGAACTGACTATTTGCAAATCACCGAACAGAAAACCCCTTATTTTTGCACAGTGAATGGTGTTTTTAAGCTTTTGCAGAGTCAGTTAGAAGTGTCTCATCCAGGGTCTACCCTAAATATAGTGAGGGCTCTCAAGCATTATATGGAACTGATGGCCAGCTGGCCAGTCACTGACTAAATGTTTGTGTGCTTTTGGGAGCACCATAAAGGGGCTTGTTGTCTAAAGACAATTTAGGCCATTGGGTAAAACGATTACACAGGATTGTGCAAAGATTCTTCCAAGCAGGTCAAGAAGTGCCTTCTTAAAGGCCATTAAAGGCCACTTGATGCGAGGCATGTATACCTCCTGGGCCACGTTAAAAGGAGTGTCATTTGTGCACATTTGTGATGCAGTGACGTGGAGTTCACAGTCCCTCTTTGCGAGATTTTGTGATGGAGTGATGGTTACTTCTTCTCAACCCATGTGCTCTTTGGTGATTTTGAGTGATTCTTACCCTCAAAAGACTACAGCATTAAGACTCTGAAGGTTTCTTATCCTTAATAAAGGTACAATATCAGCCCATTGAATAATTTTCACCCTCAACAAAGAGCAGTATCCGAATGTTGAGGGATAGGAGAGGTATGTGAGGTCATGGTCATGGTCAGGAGGTGATACTAGTACTTGACAAGGAAATGAGAAAACTCCACTAGTTCTGCAGCAAACCTCCCTGGTAGCCCTCCACAGTTGCATATTGTAATAGCCTGTTTCTAAAATAGAAAGAAAACATTTTGATGTGAAAATGGACTAAGGATGTTTCTTTATTATACTAAGAATGGACTACTAAGCTAGCAGTAATCTAATTGTATGCCCTTATTATTCCTATACAGACTGATTTGGCAAACTCGAATACAACAGACCACTGGTTAGGACAGCGTCCAGATGCCAAATGCCAAAATGAAAAACCTCTTAAAGAAAAAGTAAGTGCTGGAGGACACTGGAGGTGTCCTTGTGTTTTACTTTTTTACTTTTTTTAATCTCTCTGTGCTTTTCAGTGTGCTTTTCAAGCTGCCACATTGAGAGCTTATACACACTTGTGTTTCCTTGTGATAGCCTGATATTATTCAATTCAATTCAATTTTATTTGTATAGTGCTGTTTAAAAATGAACATTTCACAAAGCGGCTTTACAGAAACATATAAATTCAGGATATAAATTTTAAATTTATAAATTTATCCCTAATGAGTAAGCCAGAGGTGACGGTGGCAAGGAAAAACTCCCTGAGACGACTTGACATGAAACCTTGAGAGGAACCAGGCTCCAAAGGGAACCCATCCTCATCTGGGTGACACTGAATAGTGCGATTATAAATAATTCCCTTCTATAACTGTGTACTACATGGTCAAAATGTGCAAGTGTGTAGCCAGGAAATTCATTATAGTTTTCACATGAAGTCTCTTTTGTTGAGGTTATCAAACTGTTCACTGATGGAGACTTGAGTGCAGAACTGTTCGTTGGAATTGCAGTCCTAAAGCTATCATAACAATTATAGTCTTAAGCCATCTTAGCAAAACTGTTTGTATTAATTACAGTCCAAAACCAATTTTATTATTATTTCATATTATAACTTAACTTAAGTTTTATATCAAATAATTTCAGGTCAGTATTCATTCATTTATGTTCATTAGGCGCTTTATCCAGGGTTGTAGTGGATCTGGAACCAATCTTGGTAACACTGGGTGCAAGGTGAGAGAATTCACCCTGGATAAGACACCAGTCCATCACAGGGCACCATGCACACACACATTCACACACACTTTCACACCTAGAGGAAATTTAGCGTGGCCAATCCACCTACCTGCATGTTTTTGGGAGATGGAAGGAAACTGGAGAACGTGGAGTAAACCCCTACGAACAAGTGGAGAACATCATGATGTCACAGCCATTTGTGGCTGGGAGTCTAGACAGCAAAACTGGCAGTGCTCTCTGGGTAGGAGGCGCATACTATCCCTTTCAATCAGTTCCATACTGATGAAATTAGCAAAATAAAAAAGGTCTCAAAATAAAAAGCAGCCCAGAATGGCAACGTTTGCTTCCTACTTGTAGGGACAGTTGTAGCAGGTGACATGGAGGGGATGCATATCTGCTCCATCCAAACTTTCCGCTAGGGTCCCACAAGGCTGAGTGCTGGGCCTTCTTCTGTTTCTCAGTGAGGTTATATCGTTACATGACTTTTCATACAACTGCTTTGCTGTAGTTATGCAGTCACTTATCACCATGTTCCATTCTACTATGTTCCCTTCAAGCAACAAGAGCATGTACTGGCACCCAGGTGGTTACATGAACTTCTTTTGGTTGTCTTCAGATGAACACGGAAGACCCCTCTCTCACACTCTTGCAATCCTGACAGGATTTTAGTCTTATGGTATTCTTAGACCATGGTCTGTTTGTACTATTGTGAATATATGTTTTTCGATAGAGATTTCAATGAACTTCTCTATTTTGCTCTGGATGACAGCATCTGGAAAATTCTATGTAATATTACTATAAATCAGTTAACATCGTTAACTAATTCTAATATATTTTCTTCTTTAATTCTACTTTTATTGTTTTGTTTAAATCGTTAGGTACCATTAAATACATTTTATACTGATGAATAATGAATAATATAATACTTAATGAATAAATCGAGACTTAACATGAAAAGTTTGTAAATCTGCCTTGCAGACATCAATTAATTGTCATGCAGTGCTTAGTTCTTATTACACCTATTGCTAATTAACATTAACACATAAAACCTGCTTAATAATACAGAAAATAATAGAACAATAGCTCTCAGCAACAGCTTGCCCAAACAAAATAAATTTTACATATTGTAACATTAAATAATATTTGCATCTACATGCTTCTCTTTAAGTAGATTTTAGGGATTATCAATAACTCAAAAAAAAAAAAACAGCCATTTGAAAGACTTGTCATTATCCAATTGGCAAAATTTGGTAGACGTTTAGAGGCCTTGGCGAGAAGGCCCCCGCCACATTGGGTGTGTGCCACTTAAGCCCTCTTGTACTAACAACAGACCAAATCAGAGCTTAATATTTACTTATATCTTCTGCCCCCTTCGCTTTGACTACAATCCTTTCTTTTGAATCTGTGGTACATGCAAAGTTCAAAGCACACTTCTCATTAATAATTGATTGTCCATTGCCTGTAGTTAGAACAAAGTTTGTACAATAATGTTAAATGGGCTATGAGCTTGAATGCATTATTCAATTTTCAGTACTCTTGATATAGCATTCACTTCGGGGTGTTTGACATCTAAATCCACTCAGATATTTGATTGTGGAAGTAGAATTTTGGGAAGTCTTCTTCCAGGGCGTGTCCTTACATTTCCTTCTTTCATGTCCTTATATATACTAAAAGAATAGTTTAAGCAACAGTCAACATTCAGTCACTAATGGCCATACTAAGCGTGTGGGAGTATGCACATGCAATTATATGATTTGGAAAGCCAACATTAGTGGAACATGTGATAGCAAGGCATAATGGTTATAATAATGACCATGTAATACAGTTTTACAATGCTTTGTAGACGTTTTTAAATGTTTATTTATATTTATTGAAAATAGTATTTTTTTTAGTCAAGGCAGTTCTTTACTGCTGTATTTATGCATTTATTCAAGTGTTCATTTTGCTTTTTAAAGGCTATAATGTATGATGTATCCTTGCCAGAAAAAACAATGTGAAGATAATTTGGTAAAAATTTAATGCCATTTCTGGCAAACAATAAATACTAAGAACATAAGATAGTCACCCAATTAGAGTTAATTAAATTAATCCTTTATCACAGAAAAAGATACTAATATACTGATATTTACATGAATTTAATGGTAATATTTCTACATAAAAGAAGCAGGACACCTAAATCCCAATTTAACCCCATGCATAATTTGTAGACATAGCAGAGAATTATTTGATTGATTGGCCAAACAAGCAAGAATTATAAACTGTCATACGCTTGTGAATAAGACATTAAGGATTGTTACTTTGGGCTGTATTTCCTTTTGAAACTTAAATGCTATGAATAAAAAAATCCTGAAATATATGTTGGTGCGTATGAGGTAAACAGCATTCTTTGTTTCTCTCTAGACAGTGCTCTGTTGTTGACTGCGAAGCTGTACAGTGTATTAGTGTGTGTGTGGTGTGATGTAATGTTGGGAGGGGGTACTCAGGCTGTGTTAGCTAATGGGGGCTGAATGCATCTGGGCGGGGCTGATAGATGAACAATAACATCATGACCTCATAGAGAGAATACGCAAGCAGGGGAGTAACTGAGACACACTAAGGGAGAGGGCTGGACTTCACAGAGGGGAGAGAGAGAGAGAGAGAGAGAGAGAGAGAGAGAGAGAGGGAAAGACAGGGATAGCGTGTATGCATAGAAGAGACTACAGCATTGCACCAACCCCAAAGGAGGCTCTCTTTACTGAGGATTTTGGAAGAATTGCCTTTCTCTTCCTTTACATTTATCCATTTTTCCTTCCTTTTTCTACCATTACCCACTGGCAGCGATACCCACTCATCATTGCCCTCCCTGCACCAGGCTGTTCTTCCGGGCATGCTACTTAAGCCCAAGTATGGCCGCTTTCGCAACGACTCTGTGACCTCCTCAGACGACCTGATACAGAGCTTAGCCATGAGCGGGAAGGTGGTAGCCACAGCAGTGGCTCCTTCTTCAGTACCAAACTCACCAGTGCCCCCCTTGGAGCCCACCATCCTCACCCCACCCTTAGTCCAGGCGTTGGCTGAATCGCCTGGCCTGGATGGTGAGCAGGACAGTGCCACCACCTTCTGCATGCTCATCCCCAAGATGCCCCAGTGGAAGTTCTCCAACTCTCTGCTGAGCTGCAGCCCTTCTAGCAGTACCAGTTCCAGCTCCAGTAAGGATTCTGGCAAAACCTCCATGGCTAAGGCATCCCAAGCCACTTCAAGTATAGCTGCAACCTCCAGTGGTCCCATGACCAGCCTCGCTGCTGCACTTAACTCCTGTGACCCTGTCTGTATGGGTCCCTGTTCCCTGCAGGCTGTGAGCAGACAGAGAGTCGTGGTAGGCTCAGCTAGTCCCAGTGGCTTTGGAGGTACAGATACGGCAGAAGGGAATCCAGGCAGTTCTGGGAGCTACCGCACAGGCACAAGCCGCAGGACCAGGGGGGAAGGCATATGGCTTGGTGGAGAAGACCTTAACCACAAAGGCAATTTCATCCATAAGCCCTCGCAGGGCTGGCTGCACCCAGACAGCAAAATAAGCAGCACAGGGGCCTCCTACATTGTCAAGGTGAGTTAATGAGTTATTAAACTAAAAGTCTGTAAAATATGATTGAGGATGAGGTAGTGCATTTTGCAGTTTTTTAGAATTGTGTTGGTTTATCATATATTCACATCTACTGCTTTATGTCACATTTTTCTAAGGAAGAGAAAAGACATGTAATTTTTGAAAATAATTTTACATAAGTACTTTAAATGTTACAGACAAATTGTCATTCTTGGCCTCATGGAAATGTAGATGTGAAATCAGAGCAATGAGATTTCTCTTGGTATATAATGCCTGTGTCTGAGATGTACTGTTGATGGCAAGAAGCAGAACGTATAATTAAATTCAGCGATAAAGACACTGCATCAGCACTGCTACTGGGTGTGGGTAAATAAGCAAAAGTCATTTCTAAACATTTCTAACATTTTAAGGAACAGCCACGAGTATTGTTATATCTATGTTATAAACTGCATATTATCACCACACAGAAGACATAGACCAACATTATCATAACGATTATGAAGTATTGCTAACATTTGCTATAGCCTGTGTGCTCCGTCATGCTTCATGAAAGGTTGCTAGAGTTGGGAGACTTGTTGACCTTAATTCCCCAATTCTGCTTACTGCCTCTTTCTTTAATTCTCTTACCCTTAAGAGAGACAGAGAGAGTCCAGTCTGAGCATGCATAATTGCATTACTCAGGCACATTTCTCTATTCAATTACTTTTAATCAGAATAATTTGCATCACATGTTTTCCAGAGGACCCATAATTATATTGGCATCACAGTATAACTAGAGTGAGATAAGCTACAGCACAACTTATGAAGGATTTTCCATTACAAGGATAAACACCTATCTGTCTAAGCTGCCTATCTGCTTAACAGGTTACCATAGCGTTTCTGAATTTGGCAGTCTCAGGATATGAATCATTGCTCTAGGTGTCTTGTTTTGCTCTGCCTTCCTTCAGGAACAACATCTAAATACACATTGTAGGGTATCTGTAGGATAGAGAGAGCTGGGGAAAATGGGAATATCCCCACAGCCAAATTCCAAAATCTAGTGGAAAGGCTTCCCAGAAGAGTGGAGGTTATGATTACAGAAAAGGGGACTAAATCTGGAATGGGATATTCAACAAGCACATGTGGATCTGATGGTCAGGTGTCCATAAACAATATATATATATAAAAAAAAAAATTAATATGATGACAGATGAATGAGAAGATTGCAGGGATAGAAAAAGGAGTCTAATAGGAGTCTAGTATACTGCCAATATATTGCTACATGAATCACTGCAAATTTGATTTAATTGAACAAAATGGCTTCCACCCTTATTATTCAGCAGCTTATAAACTAGCACTAGCACATCCTATTATTTTGCATTTGATTTTCTATATTGGGAGGACATGGTTACTTACGCACACAACAAAATTGAGGTCATGAAATTGCAATGTGTGCAGGGGACATAAACAATTTTCTTCTACCATCACTGCGATGCAGAACCTATCAGCATTACTTTGTTTGTTTGTTTGTGTGTGTGTGTGTGTGTGTGGGTGTGAGGGTGTGTCAGCTGGCTGATACAGGCCTTGCAGTTATTTTGTTATTTTGTGACTGAAATTATGGAGCCATTGACGTTTTTTTTTAAACGTCAGTAGCAGATTTTTCCTCTGTTTGCTCGTATCGTTACAGTATTTAGGCTGTATTGAGGTGCTTAAATCAATGCGTTCCCTGGACTTCACCACAAGAACACAGGTGACAAGGTAAGCTGCTTGGTTTGGTCTTTTATCGGCATTAATAATTTGTGGTTTATACCATTATACTGAATTTACATCAGTTATTTGTTTCAAGAGAAAACAACTAAAACTGTCAGATCTATGTTCAGTTTAGTGTAGCACAGCAACATTTTGCTGCTCACAGAGCTGGTTTTCCTGTGGGAATGGTGCAGTCTTCTCCTTGCTCCTGGCTATTGATCAGCAGTAACCTAATCCCCAAAGCCCACACTGGCCTTAAGTGCTGCCAGAGCCAACCAAATGCAGATAGACATGTATTATTGATGCTGCTGCTTAATGACTGAAGAGCTGCAGTGAGTTGGACCATGAAGAGCGTTGGAAACAAAGAAGGCTGGGGTGGAGTGGTGTTTTTGGAAGAGGAATAAAGTGGTGTACTAGGGGAGAGAGGTAGTCTCTGATTGGTAGAATGTTATAGAGTACTGTGTTTAGAGATAATATAACCTAAAAATCTAAGTGTGTCTTCAGGGAGGCTATCAACAGGCTGTGTGAAATAGTTCCAGGAGGGAAAGGTGTGTGGAAGAAGAAGGTGAGCACTGGAGAGCATACACATTTTACCATAAAGTGGAAATTTATATTAAAAATACATAAATGAAGTATTGTAGCTTTAATATCAATAATTCTGATTCTGTGCGTTGCAGGCTGCCAACAAGGCCCTTCATGCTGTCATGGGAAAGAGTAACTTGCATTTCGCTGGTATGCGTATTGCTGTCAACATCTCAATAGACGGGCTGAATTTGCTTGACCCCACCACGCGACAGGTTAGAACCTTCCACAGCTTCCCGCATCTTACGAAACACAGATGAGATGAGATGTGAAAATAGGAGTCAAAGACAATATTAGTATCAGTAAATCATGGAAATCTTACGTCAATAGATCAGTCCAACCTTTTATGGAAATCAGCTTTGGTCGTTTATCATTATATTGATTTGGAGGTGCTTTGTCTGTCTGTCTGTCTGTCTGTCTGTCTCTCTCAGGTTATAGCACATCACCCTATGCAGTCCATCTCCTTTGCTTCTGGAGGAGACACGGTGAGGCCTCAAAACTCTCAGTCACAACAAGTAGTGCATCTTTTAGCAACATGAGAGCTTCTTTTAACAGACTTCTTTAAAGGCCTGCCTATTGATCATTTTCTTCACATTATGAAACAGACAATTTTTGGAGCTTTAGGCTGACATCTAGCAGCTTCTGTGTAGAATATTGTTTATATATTGGTGTTATGTTAGCAAATTGTGCTTCAATGCAAATTATGCAGTATGCCACAAATACTGTCTAATTCACTATAGCAAAGACTTTGAAGAAGAAGAAATAATGAATTTGTTTAGTTAATGGTCCATCAGAAACAATTTTGGATGCACTTTCTTTCCTAAAAAAAAAACACTATACCAATATTCAGTCTTTTCTGGTAACGTTGGTATTTTTTGCACAGATTAACATGAATTGCTTCAGAAAAAAAAACATGCATGCACAATTTCAGTGACTTGGCTGCAGCTTAGTACTTCTGGCTATATGATTTAAAGAGTTGCAACCACCATGGCAAGGTGACCTGTCATTCAGAAGTTAAAGTGGTTCTTTAAGTTCTACCTATTAGAGCAAATTGCTTTTGTTTGATATGTCACCACAACTGTGATCAGGATAAAGTGGTTCCTGAATAAGAATGAATGAATGAATGAATGAATGATATGTTTCTGGTACTGAATATAACAAAACTCATTTTGTTCGTCAGGATACACCTGATTATGTTGCATATGTGGCCAAAGATCCTGTCAATCAAAGAGGTTAGTTGTTGATCTCAGAATGCTGCTACAGAGTAGGTTTTTAATTTATTTATGCACTTCTGCATTGCTAACTACTTTAATAATTATACCATGTCATACGTCTGCTTATGTGACGTGTATCTATGGAGGACAATTTTCATGTGACATGTTCATGTGGCAAGGTTATTTTACCTTTAGCGAGTTTGTGCTTGTGGCCTGTAACCACTCAAGACATTTCTCATCCAACAGTTATTAGTCATGTTTTTGAGTATACACAAGACCACTTTCTTTCCTACTTTAAACATGCTTGGTTCTTGTACTTGCAGCATGTCATATTCTGGAGTGCTGTGCAAACCTTGCACAGAGCATTATCAGTACGATCGGCCAAGCCTTTGAGCTGCAATTCAAACAGTACCTGCACAGCCCACCCAAAGCCACACCCAGCCTGGACAGGTGAAGGTTATGTACTCAAACCCAGTTTTTCATTACTTTTAATCATATTACACTACCTTTTCTTTCTTTTTTTTGCTTGTTATGTGTAGCCTATAAATGTATTAATCACAGAAGATGTGTGGATTTGTTTTTAGCTTATTCTTATAGCATAGATTCTTATAGCATAGTGAACATCTTCCTCAAATATAAGTATTTCCCCCAGCCTGCACAGCTAAAATACAGCATCAGTATTGAGTCAGCTAGCACTGATTTAAAACGTATACACTATGATGGTGTTCAAAGCAGTCAGAAGGATTCTAGTTATTATTTTATTTATTTTAGGATAATAATAAAAAATGATATTTTCCATTCTTATGTATATCACTTCCCAGAGTTACTTTTACTGAATGTTTGGGTATAGCAGTGAAGTTTAAGCAATATAGTACACAAACATCTATCCTTTGGTGTCACAGCTCTGAGAATACATTCTTTGGCTGTGGAAATGATGGAAACTGAATACACACTGCTCATATTTCCATCACCTCCTGTTTTGGTCTAAGAATGAATAACTGGCCTCTGTCATTGTCCTCTGGCCTTCGGGTAGTGCACTAACACTACCTGCTGTGTCACTGATTAATATATGTGAAATGAACAATACATGCAATACCATATTTTTGCTTAAACCTGTGAGGACACAAAGTTTTAACTACTGCAGTTTCTGCAAAACACTGACTTAAATATTTTTTTTGACCCCTCTACAATTAATAGCTGCTGGCCCTTCAGCTGGAGAGAATAACAGTACAATGAGCTTCTTGCTGTTATGTCTAATAAGGTTCGAGAACACTTGTAGAGATGGCCCACAACCATTTCTGTGTTCATTTGAATGTATAGGGAAACTATCACACTGAAAGATCCAAGTCTTAACCTAGTGGCAGAGGCAACCAGGTTTTGGGCTAAAATATCATAATACTTAACAGAATTGATAATGCCATTCAGAGTGCTGGAAATGTGGGTGCTAAAGGTGCTAAAGGTGCTAAAAAATACTCACATATGCCATTTATATACATGCATGACTTCTGGGAGCTTCAAAAAGCAATATTCATATCGTCACCCCAGTGACAGTGGTACATGAATAGAGCAGCTGGCTCATGTGAAGTCAGTCTGTTTTTTTGGGTTTTATTTGCCACTCAAAATGTAATATTTGTTCAGTAAAATTACTGTGATAACATATAGGCTGATAGTGGATTCTGAATTATGATTTCATCTCATAGGATTAATCACCATTGAGATATTCACAAGCCTCTTATCCAATCATTCAAATAATCAAATAACAATCAAATGAAAAAGTATTTAAAGAATATGTCTTCCAATTATAGTCAGAAATTTGCTTTTCATGTTCACGCTCAAGTTCAGGGTCAAACCTGGGGTGAGAATGCTCCCCACTGCACCATGTGCTGCAATGTTTATTTCATAATTTCTTTGTCAGTTCTCTTGATGGGTGCCAATAATTATGAAATTGACTGTATGAAACCCTTAAACTATTATATACGTGCACAATATGAAGTTATTATTGCTGTTGTTTTCTTAATGATAGATATTATTGTGTTTATGCCCAAACTGACATTTTATGATTATTTTAGGACTGTAAGGACAGAGGAGTCAGCATGGGATGATGATGACATGTTTTTGGAACATGATTACTACAACAGCATACCAGGAAAAGAACCTCCACTGGGAGGAGTAGTGGACTCGAGACTCAAGACGCCAGCAGCCTTGCTAGGCCACGTCCACTGCCTGCCGCAGAGCAAAGCAGCACAGGTACTTGCTCTAGCTTTTCAGGCTCAGTCTTTAGTTCCCGCTCCCCTGCACAGCTTCGTATTTGCACACTGTTCCAAATGGCTAAGCCAGTAGTTGGTGGGCTAAATCTTTTGTAACTGCAAAGAAAATTCTAAATTGTGCAAAGCAGTAGATAATCATATACAGGCAATTCCCTGGTAGCTAACTCTTAAAATGGACTGAATTATGGAGCTCCTTTAATATATTGGCAAGAAAAAGTCATTTATATTCTCCTCATTCTAAGCTTTCAGAATGCTTGCAACCAGTAGAAATCTCAGCACTGAACCTAAAGAGGCTATTGTAAGTCTTGAGCAATGACTGTATATGTGGGTGGACATCGTAACCGTGGTGAAAAAGTGAAGCCAAACTGTCTCTGAGGCCCTCTATTGGCTGAGTGCAGTACAATTTTTAACGACATTAAAAATTATATATATATTATTCATTATTTTATAGAATAGTAGTGTCATTTTTTTTACAAGTTCAATTGACTTTGATATCTTCCCCAATGTTTTATAGGAATGGTTTTATGATAATTAAAATGGTATGATTGATGAGGCGATTGACAGTTTTGGACACAACAGTTGAGCCTCATGAAACCAACACACACCTGAAGCTCTTGACAGTTCTGTAGCAAGGCCATATCTTATTCTGCTGGTCTAACAGACCCTCAGAAGGGAGTTCTCTGTAGTTTTTATAGTATGTTGCTCGTTTTCATGTCTAAGCTAAATTGTTGTACTGATATTATAACTAGCAAATCGACATGAGTGAAGGCATAAACCAAGGCAGCTAACACAAGCTAAATTTCATAATAATTTATGATTTACTGTATGACCTTAGCTAGCACTTGAAGTAGCTTGTTAAGGTTAGCCAGTCACCTTTTTTGGAGAGCAGTAATTTTTGTTTTCTCAAAATCAGTTATTTTGAGTGTAAATGTTGATTGCTCTTCACCAGTATAATTTTAGTTGGTACATTATATTAGCTACTTATACTTACATTACTTTGATTAACATGATGGATTAGCCAATGTCAGCTAGCTAGCAAATGGTTCACCAATCAGCCACGATTCTAAAATCTTTTCCTGACAATGGTAAAATGAATATTCTTGAGTTTGTTCATGACCTGTATGGGTGGGCAAGAGGCGGAAACACTGTCTGACTGGCCATATATACTGTGCAGACCTTTGCTGATTGGTCTCTACTGAGCGGACTCTGACTCCAATTTTAACCTACTACACAAACTCAGTCAAAGATGGTGACTTTCAGTTCGAACAAAAAAAGCTTCAAACCCGCACAATGGAAGTAAATGGCACCGTGTTGTCCACTCATATATACAGTCATTGGTCTTGAGCCAGAGGCTTTCTTGCAGAGTTTGAATTCTGATGATGCCACATGCCACATGGAAAATTGTCCAAGCTCTCTCAGTGGGAGGGATGAAATGCTCTCTCTCCCCTGTCAATCACAGTGACACTAGCCAATCACAAGCATGTGTGAGCTCATGCATGTGGAAAAGGGTAGATAGCACTGACTTCCAAGTGTGTTATACTGCAGAATGAGAATCAGCAGTTCCAAAAGATGTGGATGGCTTCACCCTCCCTGGTTGGCAGCTGTTGTATGATAGGGGAGAGCTAGCTGGGAATTGTGAGATGACCAAATTGAGGAGAAAATGGGGGGAAAATACAGGACTCTTCTAATGTTGTTTGGTTTGCTCTTTCTTACCTGACAATTATAAGGCATTTATCTAGTATTAGCAAGTTACAATATATCTATTCCATTTGGAGTTACAGTTTCAAACTGATTCCAGTTCTATGTACATTTGTAGCCTGGATCTACAGCTAGGAGAGACATGCCCTCACTACCTGCAGCTCAGCTGTGTTATGAAGTGCATTGGGACATGGAGAACTGCAGTAGCTCAAGTGAGACACCCTTCATTTAGTGCTGAAAGTAAAATACTGCATGACATTATTCTGGATGTATATGACAGTGAATTTGGTTTGGTAGTAATTTCTGTTTACATTTTAGAATAAGAGTATATTATATATATATATATATATGTATATATATATATATATATATATATATATATATATATATATATATATATATATATAT
>CM075013.1:23902661-23922205 GCA_037576675.1 Pangasius sanitwongsei | reverse complement strand
CTCGTTTGGTTTGATCCACGTTTCTGTTAAACACAGTACATCAAACTCCTGATCAGTAATGGTTTCATTAACAATAACAATAGTTATTCCATTACTGTAGTTCCATTTGGCAGCCACATGATGAACTGTTCCAGCACCATCAGATCTAGAATTCCCTCAATGTCCCACTCCTCTACCAGTATCCACCGCCGACAGGAGTCCTTGAGCTGCTGCCCAAATGCTAACAGGTGGCTGACCTCTATGAGTGACAGGGACTGGAAGCGTCCTCAGGCGTTTAGGGCAGGACGGTATCCAGCCCACTTGGGAAGGTGCTGCTTCTTGTAGTTTAGTTAATCGATGACAATCGAGGCCAGGAAGCAGATCAACAGCCTAAACCAGCCATCTGCTAACTGCCTTTGAATCATCACTCTGGTTCCACCATATTGAGAATGTCCATTCCCCAGGCTAAACAAAAATATAGAAATACTCAAAGTTTTTACAGTAATTTATTTAACACAAAATTAGATCATAATGAATGCATGCCAGCACCTTTGATCTTAAGCTTGGACTGTTAAACATTAGATCTCTTACATAGTGTTATTGTAAATGAAAATACTGCTGATCATGGATTTAATGTACTTTATTCATCTACTCATTCATTTCCACTAATTAGTATTTACAGACACTGAGGGCAATATTCTGAATTTCTACATGAATTTGTTTACTTCGTCTTGAACATGGTAGTCTCTATAGAAAAAGCAGTAATTGTTGGAGAATTTAATATTTTGATATTGTGATAATCCACAGGACGCACTGAGAATCATTTGTGTCTATTTTACACTTAGTAGGGGTTCATAATAGGTCCCACTCATTTCAGCAGACACATCACTGGTTTAATACTGATATTTGGATTAAATATAGAAAACTTAATCTCACTCCCTCAGTCTGAAGCTATCTCAGATTGCTACCTCCTTTCATTTAAAATGTGTCTTAGTCATAATATATGAACTTTGCCACACTACGGCATCAAGTGGACAATCAGGTCAGCTATTGTACATAGTTTTTATTGAAAATCTCCCAGGCTTATCTTCTTTTGGTTCTGATTGTTTCACCCTCTGACCCCACAGAACTTGATCAGGCTGAATGCTTAGAGTCAATATTACCCTACAATCAAGATAATGTAGCCC
The DNA here is from genome assembly GCA_037576675.1 of Pangasius sanitwongsei. Lineage (NCBI taxonomy): Eukaryota > Metazoa > Chordata > Actinopteri > Siluriformes > Pangasiidae > Pangasius > Pangasius sanitwongsei. The sequence continues at coordinate 23,921,039 of CM075013.1, read as the reverse complement.
TATATTTAAAAGAAGAATAATTAATGAGAAAAAACTAGTACCCTGGTATAATGATCACACTATCACCTTAGTGCAGATCACTCGAAAGTTATAACTTTAATGGCATTAAACTAAATTGGTAGTATTCCTACACGCATGGAAGGAGAGCCATCTTAACTATAGAAACACTCTTAGTGCTGCTAAATAAGCATATCTCTCTACACTAATAGAAGATAACAAACATAATCCTAGATTAACTTGGAACAAGAACCACAGAAGCACAAATATCAACTTTATGTAGTAGCAATGACTTTATGAGGTTTTTCAATTAAAAAATCGACTAAAAGGCAGACAATTTGATATCTATGTAAAAAACAATATAAACACATCAGTGGAGCAATTAGAATATTTTCTCCAATCCAACAGACTGAAATAATTTCACTAATTTCCTCTTCAAAATCTTGTATACTATATCACTTATCTACACATTTCCTTAGACAAATACTACCAGAAACAATCAAACCTCTATTAAAATGAATTGCTATCAAGTGGTGCAACAGAAAAGCATTCACCCTATCATCAGGAGATTGCCATTTAGAATCCTGATGGGGGTCAAGAAAGCAAAAGTAGCCATGCTCTCAGAGTGGAAGGGATGGCATTACTCTCTCTCTCCCTTGTCAATCAGAGTGACACTAGCCAATTGTGGGTGTCTGAGAGCTAATACATGAAGAATAGGGCAGAAAGGGCTTTCTTCTGAGTTGGTATTTGTCATGTAACAATTAGCTAGTGAGTGGATGGGAAAGGCAAGACTGAAAAGGGTGTGGGGGACTCCTCCCTTAGCACAGGCTATGTAACTGCATCCTTTAAAATAGCAGTTATTTAACAATTGATTAAAAACCTGACTTCAAGCCTTGTCTGTTGCCTAACTATAAGCTAATATCAAACCTCCCTTTTTATGTAGCACAGCAGTTAGGCTTATATTTGCACATGAATCACATTGATGAAATCAGTCAGGATTTAGGCCTCAGAGACAAAACTGAGTTAGAGTGGTAAATTACCTACGACTGGTCTGTGTATCCTTTCTTGACCTTAGTGCGGCTTTTGATACTAGATCAGACTATTGTTCTACATAGACTAGAAAATGTTGTTGGAGTTAAGGCAAAAGCTCTTTCCTGGCTCTGGTCTTAATTGACTGATTGTTGTAGCTGTACATGGGGACGTCTCTATACAGACAAAAGTAAAGTTTGGTGTTCAGCGAAGTTGAGTAACATCCTCCTACTTAATTCTGACAAGACAGAAGAAATGCTAGGGTGGGCAGCTAGAAGTAAACTTTCTGATTATGTAGTAACTCTGGGTGGCCTTTTAGTTACATAATGTGCAGCAGTGAAAGACCTTGGTGTGATTATTGAATCCATTCTCTCAATGGAAGCGCATGTAGATAATCTTACTAGGATAGCATTTTTTTTTCATCTCAGATACTGTATTGCTTAGATAAGAAACATAGTGTCACTACATAATACAGAAAAACTAGCTCATGCTTTTGTTACCTCTAGGTCTGGCTGTTGTAATGCCTTGCTGTCTGGATGTTCCAGTAGGTGTATAAACAAGCTATAGTTAGTCCAGAATGAGGCTGCCAGTGTCCTTGTTAGAACCAGAAGATTTGATCACATCACCCCCTCACACCACACTACCTGAATGAACTTTCGGTCATTTAAGATCCACCGTGCCTGCACTGATCAAAAGCAGGGGGCAGAACATTTTTTTTTTTATTGCAAAGCCCTTCCGTTATGGAACAGCCTTCCAGACACAGTCTCAGACTTTAAGGTTTGGTAAACTGGGGTGTTTTGATGCTGCACCAAACCCATATTCCCACACACACTATCACATGTTCACTCAGGCTAGCTGATGTTGGCATGGTGCTTTATGGCCCATTGCCACTTTATATGCAAGGCTGTCCACACGCCTGTGTTCTGCCTTCTGGTGCTCGCTTTTAGTTACACTGTCATAGCTAGTCTTGCTGGAGTCCTTGCTTGCACTTTGCTCACAATGTACTGTATATCCTCCTAAAACTCCTTCTTTGGGCCAGGTAGGTCTGGAGGGCAGAAGGAGTCAGGGTCACTGTCAGCTCATCAGGCAGCAAGAGTAACATGTCTAGCTTGACAGAGAGAGAAAGAGATAGGGAGAGTTTAGGAGGATATAGAGTACATTGGTGCTTCCTTCACCTAAGAGTCACTCACTGCTTATGAGAATGGCCCCAAATGGATAGCATAAATATGGCTGTGGAGCTGTGGATGGTCTTACTTAGACATCATAAAGACTGCACTTCTGAAAAGAGTTTATGCCCAAGTCCCATTCATTATTCAGTCGATAACTTGGATAGTATAGATCTGTAAAGCTAAATGAAATTTAAAAAGAGGCCCGGATGGTCATATTGAAGGTCCTGTCTCAGTAGTACTTTTTGACAGTAGTACTGTTTGAATAGGATACAGTTATGGAAGCTCATAAGCATACAGTTATGGATTACTCATAATCAGTGTAACACAGGACACTCAACAAGATGGTGAGGATCCATGCACAAAAGGCTTATTAAGAGAAATATCCAATATCCAAAGACAATAAATGATGAACAGTTTTGGATCATACACTGATAAGGCACTGGAGTCAATCTAAATCACAATCCAAATCAGAGGTCAGGGTCACAGGCAAAAGCCAGGCACACAGAGAATCAGGATGATCAAAGGCAAAGGGATAATACAAAAACAGAGAAATCAAGGTAGTCAAGAGAAGGTCATACATGGTAGTCAGTAAGAGATAACACTTTAATCACTGCTGTAACACTGCAATTTCCCTCGGGATCAATAATGTTTCTACCAAGATTATCTTTTATCAAGTTGATGGAAAGGCAAAAGTGTGAAGAAAGAAAGGATCTACTCATGATCCAAAACATACAAGCTTATTGGTCAAGCACGGTGGAGGTAGTGTCATGGCTTGGGCTTGCATGGCTGATTCTGGAATGGGCTCACTAATCTTTATTGGTGATGTAAATCAGGATGGTAGCAGCAGAATCAATTCAGAAGTCTACAGAAACATTCTGTCTGCCAATTTACACAGAAATGCATCCAATCAAATTGTGAGGAACTTCATCATGCAACAAGACAATGCTGGAAGGTTTTGGTCTGGCCAAAACAATCACCAGACCTTAACCCATTTGAGCATGCATTTCACTTCCTGGAGAGGAGACTGAAGGGAGAAACAAACAACAATTGAAAGAAGCTGTGGTACAAACCTGGAAAATCATCACAAAAGTCAATGACACAATTTGGCGATGTTAGTGGAACACTGGCTTGATGCAGTTATTGCAAGCAAGGGATATGTTTTAGAACTCTAAAGAAGAAGTCCAAGAAGTCCTGAAATAGCATAATCCTTAAGACTGTACAACGATGTCTGTAGTTCTATTGCATCTTGAAGCTTCCAGCACTCTCTGCATGTCCATATAGTTGTGGACTCAGAAGAGAATGTGGTGAGGTCTGAGTTTTGGCCCTGGTTTCTGAACTTGTGTATGGTTTTTTATATGGCCAGTTTTGGTCTATGTTGTATTCTATGTTGGGAACGTGAGGTAATGAAGCTTTAAAATTACAGTTGATTAGCTGCCTTATGTACCCTCAAGAAGGTAATCTGTATGTTTTTCCTCCAGTCTCTAGTCTTCAGTCATCAGTGTGGTCCGCCACGCACTATACTTGTTTTTTGAGCATTTTAGGTTGGCGCTAGCTTCATCGCAGGCCATCTCTGTCTGTGAGATTCTACTGTCCACTTCAGTAGTTCAATATTCTCCAGTTCTGAAGTGTGAGCCTGAAGAGTTTTGGACAATGGGCACAGTTTTTCGCAAATAATATTGGATATATATGCTGTAATTTCGTGGCAAGGGGGAGGGTCAAGTGTGCTAGCATTACCATCCATTGCTAATTGCTCTGTGCAGGGTACATGTCTAAGCAAGCTATGTGTAGATTCAGTCTTATTGGATTTCTTAGTACTCTTTAGTGCCATGTTATCGGAGAGCTTCAAAAAGTACTCATCAATCCTCATATTACTTACATACATATAACACAGGAGTACTCTCAAAAGCATAAATTTACATGGAAATGTTTGAAAACATAAATAATGGAGTGCCGAGCTCAGCAAAACCATCCATTCTCTACGCTGCCATCTTGCCCCCATGTCCTTTACTGTAAGGACATTCTGGAGTTAAGTCCTCTTTCTGAGCACTCAGGATATCCTCCATGATTTCCCAATGGACTAGATAAACAATACAAGACTTGTGTTGGATGGTTTCAAGTGATAATTGTGATTATAGCTCATTATAGATGTGGGACAGGGCATCAGCTATGGTGTCTTTTGACCCCATCTGTAGGTTAGACTAAAGTTGATCCTGGTAAAGATCAGGCTTGTCGGGGTTAAGACACTTGGCAGACTTGACATACTCTAGGTTTTGGCAGTCAATGAGGTCAATTTAGTGAATATCTTGGCTCCTTTTACCTGAAGGCTGATGGGACTACAGGGAGAGGATATGTACACTTGACTGTGATGGCATTCAAGCCTCAGTATTCATTGCAGGGGCAAATGCCTCCATCTTTCATTTCCACAAAGATGATGGCCGAATGTAGCCTTGTGCTAGGGCTTTGGTGATGTAGTCCAACATGGCCTTTGTTTCTGAGATGAAAATGGGTAGGCACATAACCTGGGGGGTGTTACACCTTCCAGGAGGTGAATGGTACAATCCCAAGGGTGATGTGGAGTCAGATTAGCAGCCTTAGCCTTGCTAAAGACATCAGCCAGGTCAGGATATGGTTCAGGGAAGTCCACCTTTGTCAGCCCTTCAGCAATCTCTACCTGTGTGGAAAGACAGGGTAGGGAAAGGGCTCCAGGATGCAAACTCACTCTCCTTCCAGGAGATAATTGGGTCATGGGTGGTAAGCCAGGGTGAACCTAAGACAGTAGGGTTTTGTGCTGATCTGGTTATCATGAATGAAAGAGTCTCAGTGTGTAAAAAGCCTGTGCGAATTAGGAGGGGAATGGTGCACTCAGTAACTTTACACCATACTAGTGAGGTGCAATGCATTCTTCAGTCCATTATTTTCTCTTTCCACTACTTCTATTTTGGATTTCACATTAATATGATTTCGAAAGTTGCTGAAAAATGGAGAGTGAGAAAAGAAGCTCTTGTTCTTTTTCTTTTTTTACTAATTAACAGTGAAACCTGACCCTTATGTTTTGTGATTGTTGCTGGTCAAAATATATGATTGAAAAGTGCAACAGGAAGTGCAGTTGGAGCACATGGTCAAATATGTTGTGATGTAGGCTATTAATCCAATGGCATTCTCTATAAGTAAAGATATTGCATTGCCACATATCCTTGGTTTCTGTTTTCTGTTTTTAATGGTGGTATGCTGTATTTATTCCAGAGATGGCATGATGTCCAATCAGAGTGATCTATGAGTTCATGTCCACTGATATGCCCTACTAAGGCCTAAACACAAAAATGCATTACTTATCTATATAGCTTGTGCATGATGTCAAGCATGTTTCATGTAACCAAATGTTAATAAATTAGGGTATAAAACAGGAAGTAGGGAGAGAAAAGGGAAAATGCATAGCTCTGAACATAGAGAAAAGGCAAAGACATTTGAGCTAAAGACTATGAGCTCTGGAATTTGAACATGATTTGATGTTGCTGATTTTGACTTTTTGATTCTCCAGCAATATTTTTCTTTCTTTTAATTTTCTTTCTTTTTATTTTTCTTATGTACTTTCCTGCAGGCACCAAAAACTATTTTTGTTGCAAATAAAGCTGACAAAATTTATACTAACAAACTACCTTTATACTAACAAACAATATTTCTTGCAGTAGAAATTATTCATACATTAATTTTCAGGAGCTGCTTTGTTCTGGTCAGGGTTGCAGAGGATCCCAAGCCTATCCTGCGCACACTGGCCGCTAGGAGGGAAAATTCACCCAATCAATCGAAGGCCACCATGCAAACATATTCCACACTCCTAAGGGCAATTTAGCATAGCTAATCCACCTATCTGCATGTTTTTGGACAGTGAGTGGAAACCAGAAAACCAGGAGGAAACGTAGGCAAACAATGGGAAAACATGTGAAACTTGGCACAGACAGTAGCCCTGGTTCTGGGCTGGAGCACAGGCCTGGACCAGAAATTGACTGCACCTGGAAAACCTGAAATGGCATGACACATACACAATACACAGAGAAAGAATAAACACTCAAACACAAAAAATGACAGATGGGGCCATAACAACCTGCTGCACCACCATACAACCCACAGGCAATTGTTATCTATATTTTTAACATTGCAGCAGAATTTGCCACCACCTCAGGAATGTGCTCTGCACCAAAAAGTCCCAACCACAGAGTTTGATGATGGTTTAGTTAATGGTATTTAATATTTGTTATGCACTATTAAAGTTTTTACATTGATCTTTATTATTGATAATAAATGTATTGTTCTGAAACATGTTGATTAATATAAGTCTTTGACAATACTTTTGTAATGACTGCAGTCATTTAGAGGGTATTTTAGTGGGGAAGGGGAAGGTATATACACTGCACAGTTAACATGGGTAGTGATGGGCCCAGTAAAAACAGCCTACATAAAGGTTGAGCTTCTTGCAGGTTGTCAGCAGGCAGTCCAGAGTTGATCCAGTCTAAGCAGTCCAGAGTTGGTGAAGGGCCAACACTGAGTGGCCAACCATTTCCCAAAGAGGAAATTCTTATGGGCCCATATGTGCTAAGGGCAAGTCCTTATCTCCACTGATGCTGGGTTATAGTCACAGATTATTGCAGTTGACAGTTTATTACATTTAATAAATAAATATCAAACATTTTACTTCCTCTTCTCAGTGGATTTGCTGTTTGTGCAGAAGTGTCAACATTGCTAATAAGAAAATCCTAGCAGGCAAAACAAAATTTTGCTACAAACACACTAGTTTATGTTGGTAGATGGGGTGGCTCCATGCTATAGGCATAAATGAGAAAAAAATTATTCTTGTACTGATATTAAACAACAATCAGCATAAATGCTTGGATTTATTAACAGCCAATTGATGTATAAGCTAAGTTTTTACAGTTATAAAATTCACACAAATGCATGCCAACATACTTGCATGTATATAAATGTGTTCACTAGGGGGCAGGAACACATGTAACAAACCAGAATGTATGGGGAAAAAAATAAGAAAAATAATAGAGGAAAGGAAGTGGTTAGAGTAGTGTATTTATGGCGATATTACCCTGAAACATAGCATGCATTGCCTTATTTCCCTTAAATAAAAAACAATAAAATACTTGAGCAGGCAGTAAGTAATAAAGATTGTGGGACAAAGAGAGAGAGAGATGCAAAGTTGAAATGGCCACTACATAGCTACTTAATGATTAGTGAATTGGCTTTTTAGCCATGTTAATTTTATTCATGTTCAGTCTGGCTGCTGATTTAGCTGAGAAACCAGAACATCATAGTTTTTCCTCAGCAATGAGTCAAAAAACATAAATGCTATGGGTAAACTGTAAGAGTTAGCACCCTCTTTGTGGCTGCCATTGAAAATGCCAAAGGAAAACTTGAGAATTTCAATAAGCTAGTATAGTCTCTCTTTTTGTATATGTTTTGTTCTTTACTGCATGACATGCTGACACAGATAAAATCTGTATGAATAAATTACTAATGAGTTCTGGAGCAAATCATGTAGCGCAAACAAAGATTTCTAACACCCAGTTAATTACTACGTGAAAAAGATACATTCGTTATGTATTATGGATTCATTATGCATTATGGATTAGGTCATGCAGCAATTGTGTAACTAAAAAGCAGTAAACATTTGAGATATTATTTTCTTTCTTCTTAACTCATCTGTATTGTATATTTGCATTGCCGTTCAACATTAAGCAAATAAACACAAATATTAATAGCATATATTAGTCTCTTGCCATAAGTGGGCAGGCAGATAATTGCTAAGTCTTAAAACATACTAGCATGCACTGTGATTAGGACCACATGGGTAAAATAGCTTAGGAACACAATCGGCACTAGAAGAGCCATTAGGCTAGTCAGCTCTAGTCAACTGGTAACAAATGATCTATTTGTCAAAACCTAGCACTAAGCAGTATCTGGAGAATCATCCCATCCCACAATCTCAAGAATAAAGGAGAAATTTACATTCTTATTTTACCTAGGCATCACTCATAATCCTTATTAGAAGCTTTCTATAAGTACTACTTAATCACACAATCTTATCTACTAGCATCTAAATGAGAGATAAAATACAATTAGACCTTATACAGAAGTGATATACATTAGTGACAGAGATAAATAAATAATTACATGTATGTACACATGATTAGGCTGCCATGGTTTCATGAGTAGGGCCTGTTTTCTGTTGTGTACAAACTGGCAAAATCAAGTGTCAAAATCTCCTTCTATTCAGAGATAACTAATCAAACTGAAAATGATGCTGTCAGTGTTTGTGTTTTGCTCACTGGAGTTAGGAGTACCTTGGCTGTGTTAAAGACATTCTAGTTCAAAGAACATACGATCATCCCAAATGTCAAGTGCTACAATCAAAGCTTGGTTAATCATGTTCTTAATGTTTTCGAAAGCAGCACTGTCTAGAACACAATAAACATCTAAATCAATACCACTGAATGGCTTCACTGCGTGTAACCTGTTCCTTTATATATATATATATATATATATATATATATATATATATATATATATATAAACACACACACACAATGATTTTTTTTTTAAAAAATTACGTGTTATGATTTTTCTCCTATAGGGACAGAAATACTAACAGATTACACACGATTTTAAAGTGAAGTTTTGTTGAGGTCAACTTTGACTGGCAGAGGCCCTGCCTCTTTTCCTTCATCATGATGACCGACTGCTACAGCAATCACTGAAGTCAGATGGTAGGGGTTGACTTTTGGCATGTAGTCCAGGAACTCCTTATCTCCATTGATGCTCAACTGCAAGAAAAAATAGACCAATGAAAATAGACTTCATAGTGAAATACCAAGCAGGGCAAAGCACACACACACAAAAAAGATGTATGTCTCAGATACACGCTCTTCAGATGACTCGTAATAGGCCACATTATACATAGTCTAATGTCAAGGTGGCCGCACCAAAAAAATCAGTTGAGTGACCAGTAACACACCAACACCTCCTCTTAAATGTTTTCTTTTATAGGAATTTATCTGAAAGGTACATTCTGAATGCACGAACAATTTAAACATAGATCGCCTACGAAACACATGAACAGACAGGAATTCATTACAAAAAACAGGAATAACAACAAAATTTTCAAATAATGGTTTTACCATATATACACAGTGGCTTTCATAAGTATTCATGTTCATGAGTGAAGTGACTTGTGGCCAAGTGTGGTGACCCCTACTTGGAACCTGTGCTCTGCATTTAACCCATCCAAGTGCAGACACACAGTAGTGAACACACACCCAGAGCAGTGGGCAGCCTTTTTTGCTTGGGAGTTTGGTGCCTTGCTTAAGGGTCTCACCTCAGTCATGGTATTGAGGGTGGCAGAGAGCGCTGCTCATTCACTCCCCCCACCTACAATCCCTGCCGGACCTGAGACTCGAACCCACGACCTTCAGGTTCACCTTTGGGTTACAAGTCCGACTCTCTAACCATTAGGCCACAGCTGCCCCCATAAGATTATTAACCTAGACATATAAAGGCACTTTGTGCATATTCAAAAGTCTACATTACAAAATACAAAAATGAAATTGTGAAATAATGATCTGAAATTCTCCACAGTACACCACTAACGACAATGCTTGATTATCAGTATCAGTATTATTATAGTATCTGAAAACATATGGGTAAGTCAGTGTGCCAAAGTACTTTAGAAGTATGCATGTCATATACAATCATACTTCAAAAGCCAAAAAATGTGTTCCAGTTAGGATTAGGATCGTGCAAGAATAACATGTTTTTATGAATAGGTACCTGAGTCTTTACGTGTTGCTCAGGTGCTGTTACCAGACTGGCACAGCTCAGCCAGAGCATCACCATGATTGATAACAGGAGACATGTAGCTAAGATCCAGCGTGGCAGACCTGAACGCCTGAAAGAGAGAAAGACCAAAATCACTACTGCCTTATCTAAACTAACTCAAATCTAAACATCTCAAAAATTCTTCACAAGATTAACAATCAAACTGTTCATAATATCTGAATGTGACTGAATCTGGCCCCTCTAACCTTGACATGCAGCCCAGGAAGTCGTGCTCTGCAACTGTGTCTTCAACATGCTGACTGCTGTGTTTTCCCTTACTCACAGCTTTAGGAGCATTTCTCTCTCCATGAAGTCGTTCTACTAGAAAGCAGTGGGTGGCCATTCATTTTAAAGAAACAACAGAATTTGTGGTCTCTTTCAAATTACAGTCAAGCCAAAAGATAGAATCAGCTATGTGCATGTACAAGTATTGATATAGAGGAAAAGACTGTTTTAAAAAGTCCATCTCTCCATCTCACCAGATTGTAGCCTCTGTGTCTGAGGATTTCCTTCAGGCCAGGGTTTGTTGGCAACACTGGAGTGTGGGGCTTGCAACTCAGGTAAATAATACTCAATCTCTGGCTCGCTCTGAAAGAATTGACAATTTAGGACGAATTTAGAAGTCAGTTAGGACATGTGCAAAGAGATCTACTTTTTTTTTTTTTAGCACATCCACCTGTTTTGTGCATGCCGAGATGCTTTTCTGCTCAACGCGGTTGTAAAGAGTGATTACATGAATTACTATATACATCCTGGCAGCTTGAACCAATCTGGCCATTTTCCTCTGACCTCTCTTATCAACAAGGTGTTTCCATCCACAGAACTGCCACTCACTCTTTTTTTTTTTTTTTTTTGCTTTTTACATCATTCTGTGTAATCTCTAAAGACTGATTACAATGTTGAACCTGCATGATTTGCATTGCACTGCTGCCCCATGATTGGCTGATTGGATAACTGCATAAATGTGTAGGTGTACAGGTGTTCCTAATAAAGTGGATTGTGTGTGTGTGTGTATTCCACTATGTCTTTACAAATGTTTGCTTGTGACATTTTGCTTGCAGTCCTAGTAGTGTTACTAGCTCCTAGTTTTCTAGTCAGTATATGTTCTGTAAAACATTCTGTCATCAGTTATTTTTGCTTTTGACCCTTTTCACTTATATGTATTCCTTTCATTTATTAATTTTCCTTTTGCATTTCCAGATTGCTGCAATTCTGAATTTAAAAATAAATCATGTTTTGACCAATATGGAGCTCTAATTCACCCCTACTAACTGCCATGGGTGGTGAGAATCACCTACATACATTTTTGTGCTCATGCACAGGCATTCCAAGACCTTTAAGAAGTCAGGATTATCATATTAAAGAGTATCTGAAATATTTCTTCTTCTGCTCTCTTTTTCTTAGATTCTCTTTTTTGCATCTTGATACAATCCATCATACAACTATGGTTCAAGCTAAAGCTAACCTGTTCTTTAAAGCTGGATATAAACTCCTGTCATCTTCTCTGTATCTCACAAGCCAGCTCGGTGAGTTTTTCACACCGTCTGCAACCTGCAGGCCTGTGAATATGTGCCAGTAGCATGGCTGAGTGGTTCTCCCTTGCCATACCATGCTATCCACCACTTATCTTAGCTGGATTCTGCTACCATGCCTACAGTGGCCAGAGTTGGTTTATCCTCCATTTTCCAATATCTCCGCCGTGTGGGCCTCCCTCTGTGCTTTGGCTCATTTCTGTAGCCTCCTGAATAGTGTCCAGGTGATAAGGTGAAAATTCCTAACACCACACTGGGGTTGGAGCCAAGTTTTCTCTGCTAGCCCTTCTTTCTTTGCTCCAAGTCATTTGTCCCTCCCTTGTTGACTATTCACTCCTCAGCCTCCACATCTCCCATTATCTGGAGAACAGTGGGCTTGTGACTCATAATGCTAGCATATTGAGTGTTTTTCTTTCCTGCCATAATGCGTTCTCCTCATGGTTAGCCATAAAACTAGCTGGTTCTATATGTACTGGTACTATATGCAACTTCAGCTGAAAGTGCATAACAAGCCATCCTGCAGGACTCACGGTCATGTACCCAATGTCTAAGCTCTCTGGAGGACCGACACCTGGTTTCACACCGAGTTCAACTGAAATTGTTGATTGTGGAACTGAAGCTGCACACAGGAAAAGACAGCGCCCTTCAGCAGAGTCTTCCACATATTGAGAGTGATGATTCTCTCTCCCTGTTCTCATCCAAGAAGCCCAGAGATGCGTTTTCTGTGCCTGCATCTGGGAGACGCTTCCAGTCTGACAGTGAATCAACAGCCTTTGTCGGTGTCCAGATATGAATTAGCCTCTACAGTGTAAAGACTACTGACAGTGTTATAATAGGTTTTCGACCACCGGCTATATCAGTTAGCAGCACACATTAAGAGCATGTTGGCCTAGCCTGTAAGCCTGCATTGCATTACTGGTGGTTTCACCAGTCAAAGTACTGAATGAAGATGCACTGATGCCTTTCTGGTGAGGTCTTATGACATTGCATGTGATTAGGCAGTTTGTTAGCCATTTTGCTGCTTGCACTTGAATGGTCACGCCAATCTGCAGCTCCCATTACCACTGACGGTTATTGTGTGATCATAGAATTACAGTTACATATGTAACAAGCATTTTTCTGCCTATAATATACTTTGATACCTCAACTTTAAAAAAAATCTATATAAATAAATCTACTATATATATTTCTCTGAAATGGCATGGAAATGTTTTTATGTATTTACTTATTTTTAATCTTGCCTAGGCGATCTTCCTGCAATGATCATAGGTAAGAAGTCAGTTCAACAACACTGTGGTAGTCTGCATAAAGATATTTAATACATTTCTAGCTAAATGTGATTTCCTTACACAGGGAATGGCAGGCTTTAATCAATTCTTGGATAGTTGTTGGTCTTTCAGCTGCTCCCATTAGGGGTCACGACAGCGGAACACCTTCCATTGTCCGCATATTGATTTGGCTCAGGTTTTACGCCAGATGCCCTTCCTGACGCAGACCCCTCCCCCGTACAAGCACTGAGAGCGCACTAGCTTGTGCAAAATCCATGCTCCTGAGATCAATAGTCCCATGCATGTCCAACAGAGCTAACCAATTCTTGGATAGTTATGTACCAAAAATACTGGCTAAATGTCCATGTTGCTCCTGTACTGTAGTCCGAAGGGATTTTCTCCTTTTTCGCTTTTGGCAGTAACCAGATTTTCAATTCAATTTCATTTGTATAGCGCTTTTAGCAATGGACATTATCACAAAGCAGCTTTACAGAAATAAATACATTGAGCATATAAATTGTAAACGTATGAGTTTTTCCTTGCCACTGTCGCCTCTGGCTTGCTCATTAAGAATAAATTCATACGTTTACAATTTATATCCTGAATATAAAGATCCTATTTTAAGCATTTTAAAATCCCAGATGAGGATTGCTTCCCTTTTCAGTCTGGTTCCTTTCAACGTTTCTTCCTCATATTGGATTTTAAAATGCTAGAACTTCACTTGTGGTTGATAGACAGTACATGCAAAAGAGAGGAAAGCCCTATATATAATAGACATATATACAGTAGAAAATGTCAAAATTAGGCCACAACACATTTATAATCTACACTGCATCACTTTTATAATTTTTCATTTGAAATAGCCTTTTTGAAAAAGAACTCACCTGGAATACAACCACCTTGCCATCATCAGCCTGTAGGTAGAAAGTCCAGGTGGAGGACATGAAACTTTGAGCGGAGCTGACAATATCATTACACCAACCAAACAAAGCGTCCATTACTGAAACTGGTTTTGGGCGGTTGGTCAGTGCCTTGAGCTGCAGAGGGAGCAGGCTGGTTCGATAGATGTCTGATTTGTAGGCTAAGAAGATAAAAATATGAGAAATCAATGGTGTTGACTGAATACTTAGAGTCTTACCTTCCTCCGTTTGATTTCAGGCTCAGCTGGCTGGCTGGTACAGCCTGTGCTACAAGCCTCCTGCTCCAGTAGCTTACTGTATGCTTCTTGGCATGCTGCATACACACAGATATACACTCAGAAAATGTTTCACCTCACTGTTCAACAGTATGCTTATCAAAAATACTGTATATAAGCATCTGCCACTCACAACAAAACTTGGCAGCTCCAATAGATAGTTGCAAAGTTATATATCTATGCTACATTGGTTCACCAGGCCTCACCTCCCTGGCATTCTTCCTTGCTGTTGTTGAAGCCTGTGTTCCCATTCACAAACTGGCAAATTGAATAGAGCCGGCAGCCGCGGTAGCATGCATTCATTATGGAGTCCTGCAAGCACATGAGCTTTGTAAGATCTAGAACCAACAACAATAACAACACATGGTTTAAAATTACTGTTAGCAAAACAAGATTCATTTTGACTGAAGTATGTCTTGTAACAAAAAATGAAAAGTGGCTTAAAATAATAGTAACAATTATTAAAATTAAAAATGTGTGTTAATAAGTGGTGAAGCAGCAATTTTACTTATAGTTTATCGTCTCTCTTATTAACAGAATTATTCTGTATGTCTATTATGTTTTTACATTTCATTTCTGTTTGTACTTGTTGATATACACATATATTTACCTCATGATTTAGGCTCTATTATATTTTTTTTTAAGGTTGCAATGACCCAATATGTAGTGTGATGTTTTCCTTTTATCACATCCTCAAAGTTTTTAGTTTCTGAATTCTTGGCATTGTAGAAGAAACCAGTTTGAACCAGTTTTAGGGTGCAGCTGCAGTACAGTAATCTCATTTAACCCTGTCTTTACTCCTCCTTTGAGAGACTGATATGATCATTTACCAATAATATGTAGAGCCTCCTTCTCTCCATAATCAATCATGTGCTAGAATTATGAAGTATATGAAATGTATCTGTGATTTTAAATCAGTCTGTTACTTGAATTGCTCTGGATCTGATTCACTGAGAGAATACTCTCTTTTCTATGGCATAATCAACACATTTTTTGATTGAGTTTCTGGACTCAGCCTGATTCCCTCCACTCTTCTCTAGGGTGGAATTTTCTACACCAATACGTAAACTAATTACACGATATGTACACTTACCAGCCACTTTAATAGGAACACCTGCACGTTCATGCAATTATCTAATCAGCCTCTCATGTGGCAGCAGCAGAATCATGAAGATACAGGTCAAGGGCTTCAGTTAATATTTAAATTAAACATCAGAATTAGGGAAAATTTGATTTTAGTGACTTTGACCTTGGCATGGTTATGGTTGCTGGTTTGAGTATTTCAGAAAATGCTGACCTCCTTGAATATTCATGCACAACAGTCTGTAAAGCTTATACAGAATGCTGCAAAAAAAAAAAAAAACATCTAGTGAGAAGAAATGTGTTCTTAATAAGAGAAGTCAGAGGAGAATGGCCAGGAAGGTAACTGTAACTCAAATAATCACTCCTTACAACTGCAGAATGCTCAACATTGAGGCAATGGGCTATAACAGCACACGACCACATTGGGTTCTACTCCTGTCAACCAAGAACAGGAATCTGAGGCTACAGTGGGCACAGGCTCAATGAAACTGTACAGAAGTTTCTTTCAAACAATAGCGGCAGATGTATACCAACCCCTGGAGGAGTCTCAATGTGGTGCTCTATGAGGTCAGTGTAACTGGGTAGAGGCGAAAAGAGATCAAAGAATTCCTCTTGCAAACTGGCAAACTGTACTGTCTGAGATGGTGAGAGATGGTCTCTGCAGGGGACCAGGGTGAATTGGGCCACACCTTTTGCACTTACCTCTGGTCCCAGAACCACAGAAACCGCCTCTTTCCACGGTTTCAGGAGATTGAGGTGGTATATTTGACGTGCATTGACGCCAGCTTCTCAGACTTGCCATGTGACCTCACAGGGTCTTTGCCTTATATATTGCCTTACTTCACAAATAATTTAGAGCTTGGCATGAGTAGTAAAACGAGTTCCTTATCTGGTTCTCTACAACTCTTCAGTACCAACAATTGGGTCCTTTCTTCTTTGGTTTGAGTGTTCTGCTTCACTCAATACAACCTATCCTTAATAACTGAAAAGTATGCATGGAATAGTGCAACATTAGACTGGATTCGCTGATCATCAATTACTCACACTTGGTCAAAGGTGTGTCTCAGGGTCTCTTCGCACGACTGCTCCAAGGGGAATCCCCACAAAGAGTGGAGGGGTGGAGCCCTCCCCACCCTCTATGTCCCCTTACATGGAGCTGACGCTGAAGGCCCTTGCACTGCCTCCCCAGCCAAAACTGCATGCATTCCATGCCTCACTCCTGCAGTACCCGTCCACAAACATTTCTCTTACTAATGACCGAAACCATGCCCAATTTGACCCGAGAATTAGTGGATGGATGAAACATGAACTAACCGCCACCTCTAGTAAATAAATATGGCAGTAAAAAATAAATATGGTGTGTAAAAACAATGCTTTTGCCCCGAAATGTAATGATGACTGGCACCAGCGGATACTCGTGAACATCCTGTGCACACACCTCACTTTTGCCAATTGAATCAGGCTTTGATGTATACTCCCTTTTTACTCACTAACACATGGTACGTTCCAGCTCGATTGGGGAAGGCCTGCGGTGTGTCGTGATCCAGATCAGTGTTCCCATTTTAAATGAGGGAATGCACCTGCACCTGCAAACCTGCCCAATCTTTGCACCAGTCCAGGTGGGCATGGAAGGTTCTACTTGTGTAGAGAGAGAGGGAGATGGGGAGACATCAGGGGTGAAGGAGAGGAATGAGGAAAAGTAGGGAGGAAACCGGGTTCGGGGGGCTGATTTTGGAGCCCCGGCACCTCGGTTCCAAGGAGATGGGACCGGGGGGGAGTAGGGAGAACAGAGAGACTGAGAGAGAATGGAAAAAGGGAGACGCCTGGACCAGGGATCGCCGCCAAGGGATCCCGAACAGCTGAACAGCTTTGTTCAGGGACGTGGGCTGGTGGCACTGGACCCAATCCGTCATTCCTGTCTGGAGTCGAGCAACAAATTGCTGCAGTACCACCAGCTCAGTGACCTGTTCCATTTCCCATTCCTCTGCCATTAACCACCAGGACAGGAGTCCATCAGCTGTTGCAATCAGGCGAAGGGGCCAAGACCTTGGGGAGCTACAGTGAATGGAAGCGTTGGCAGTGCTACTCAGGTGTCTGGCCAACATGCTGCAGGACCGCTCTCTTGATGTTGGAATACTCCAGCTGCGTCCTTGATGACACCTGCTGGGTGGCAAGCTGAGCTTCCCCTGATAGCAAGGGGATGAGTCACAGAGCCCTTTCCTCCTCCAACCATTCCCACACAGCGGCCACACACTCAAAAAGCTCCAAGAAGGTGGAGGCTGTATTGGTGAGCGTCATGTGTAGACCAGTGACAGGGGACACAGCTGGAGATGTGGTGACCACTGGCTCTCAGCCTGCATCTGCGTGAGGCAGCTGCTGCTCATGGCACAGGTCAAGGAGTGCTTGGTATTGGGTTTGGTGGAGGATGGTGAGGGATCTTTCCAAAGGGGAGGCTTCCATGGTGATGTCTGAGCGTTCCCAGATCCCAGTTTTCAGCACCTCTGTAGAAACCCAGTGTGGATGTGTGCAGAGGGTGATTCGGGAAGCAGGCACAATGTCTGGGCTTGCCTTTACTTTCACCGCACTTTTCAGCACTTTTCAAAAGAAGGGTAACTCACCGGGGCGGCTGGGGGAGGGTTGGCCTCATGAAAGAGGGTTTTTTTTGGTAAAACCAAAGACAACAGCACCACCAGCAGTTGTAAGACAAACACAGAGAATGATATGAAGCAAGGCTGTGGGCTAGGTGTAATGAGCCCAGCGCTGTAGAATCATGCAGCCAATCTGTGACAGTCATGTCTGGTGATTACACAGAGTGACATGCCCCCTACATTTCCTCTCAATTTGGGCTAATATATTCTAGCCCATTTCAGTGATGCATCCTTTACACGTCATCAGCAGTCATGTTATGGACTCGGGTGTTATGGACATGTTATGGACTCTCGGGTGTAATGAACGAAGTGGATTATTTATCTATCATCCTTTTTCCCAAAAAATGCATTTGGAAACTAAAAGTATATAGACCAAGCACATGTTGTCTAATTAAAAATCAAATTACATGAAAGAACAGATGACAGAACTGTAAGGTTTTTTTTTTTTTTTTTTTTTGGGGGGGGGGGGGGGGTGTTTTAATTAATTTTTTAAAAATTTTTTTTTTAAGTTGATTTTTATAGTAAGGAAAAATGCCATTTAACCCGGGGATAATTTTTAAACAGAAACACAAAATGAAG
>CM075013.1:23887345-23902561 GCA_037576675.1 Pangasius sanitwongsei | reverse complement strand
GGTCGTGCTGAGTAAAGTGTGTGTTTATTTATTTATTTATCTATCTATCTATTTATTTATTTATTTTAAAGGGGTGTTTGAATGAAAGAGTTACAACTTTTCTGTTTACTGTGATTGTTATAGTAAGGAAACATGCCATGAAGCCAGTGGAGAATTATGAACCTGAAACACAAAATGCAGCTCCCAATCTGCCTATAAATGTGTGTGTGTGTGTGTGTGTGTTAATTTGCTCCAATATAATGTATATTTACAGCATTTAACAAACATCCTTATCCGGAACAAATTACAGATCATTATTATTATTATTATTATTATTATTATTATTATTATAAGTGAGACTTCAGAAGACCATGTACTGGTGAAAACTAATGGTTTAACTGTCAAGCTATGATAGCTATTAAATTTTACCTCTCCTATCTAACATCACCAGCTGCGATGGATGTTCACGAATATCCATTGGTGCCAGTAATCATTAAATTAAATTAAATAATTAAATTCATAGTGAAGGCAGCATTTAGTCCTCACCTCACCCATCGACTAATCTTGGGACCAAATTAGCCAGCGTTTTGGACATTAGTGAAAGAAATGTTTGTGGATGGGTCATGCCATAGTGCAAAACAATGTAGAATGTGCGCAGCATTGGCTGAAGGGGCAGTGCCAGGGCCATCGATGTCAGCTCCATGTGAGGGGGACACAGAGAGTGGGGTGGGCTCTGTCCCTCCACACTTGGCAGGGATTCCCCTTGGGGATTTCCCCTTGGAGCAATCGCGTTACAAAACCCTAAGGTATGCATTTGACCAAGTGAGAGTAATCGATAATCAGCCAATCCAGCCTAATGTGGTCCCACCCCTATTTTTTAATTATTCATGATAGATTATATCAGGTGACGCAGGACATTCAAACCCAAGAAGAAACGACCCAACCGTTGGTCCTGAACAGCCGTCAGAAACTGCTGTTCCAAGTGTCTCACCATAATCTGATGGCGGGGCACTTAGGGCAGGACAAAACATTAAACCAACTCATGACCCATTTCTATTTGGCCGGGCATTCATGGCAATGTTAGCAGGTGGTGTGCGGCATGTCACGAATGTCAGTTGGTGAATCCGCCGGCCACCCCAAAAGCTTCCATTAATCAAGGTTCCCTTCAAAAGAATTGGTATGGACCTTGTCGGGCCATTAGATCAGACTGCACGAGGGCATCATTTTGTGCTAGTTCTAGTGGACTACGCAACGCAATACCCAGAAGCAGTGCCTCTCCGTAACATCTCAGCACACAGTGTTGCGGAGGCTTTCTTCCATGTTACCTCCCAATCAGGGCACATCTTTCATGTCATGTACACTATACGAGCTGTACAAATTGTTGAGGATTAAATTGATTCGCACCAGCTTTTACCATGCGAAAATGGATTGGCTGGTCAAATGGTTTAATCAAACACTTAAAAACATGACTTGTAATTTCGTTGACAACAATGCGCAGAATTGGGATAAGTGGCTGGAGCCACTGTTATTTGCAGTATGAGAGGTCCCACAAGCCTCCATGAGTTTTTCCACATTTGTATTAGTGCACGGGCAGAAGCCTTGTGGCGATCTGGATGTCATTCAGGAAAATTGAGAGGAGGGGCCTTCTAACAGTAAAAAAGAAACCCAATACATTCATGACCTGAGAGAAAAACTCCACATCTTAAGTCATATAACACAGGAGAATTTGTGTCAGGTGCAAGAACGTCAAGCCCGGCTGTATAACAGGGGTACCTGGCAATGGGAGGTTGCACCGAGAGATGAATTGCTTGTTCTGCTACCCACGTTGAGCTCTAAATTGCTTGCCAAGTGACAAGGGCTCTTTGAGGTCACACAATGAATCGGGGACTTCGACTATGAGATAAGGCGAATGGATAGAGGTGGGGCGTGGTAGGTTTACCACCTCAACCACCTCAAACCATGGAGGGAGGTGGTTCTCCATGGTCCCAAATCATGGAGATTGGCAAGTTGCAGGTGGAGTTTTCAGACGTGTTCTCACCTCTACCTGGTTGCACTAATCTCATAGAGCACCACATAGAGACGCCCCAGCTGCGGTGGTGGTACGCAGCTGCCCCTATCGTCTAACTGAGCATAAAAAACAAGTGTTCTGGGATGAGCTCAAGGCCATGCTCAATATGGGGGTAATTGAGGAGTCCCACAGTGACTGATCCAGCCTGGTAGTTTTGGTTCCCAAAGTGGACAGTCCGGTCAGGTTTTGTGTGGACTTTAGAAAAGTCAACATGGTGTCTAAATTTGATGCATACCCAATGACTCGCATTGACGAACTGCGGCTCACTTTTATTTGACATTGGATTTGACAAAGGGATATTGGCAGATCCCCTTGACTCAATATCTTAAGAAAAACTGCCTTTTCCACTCCTTTTGGGTTACAACAATTCATGACCCTTCCTTTTGGGTTGCTCGGAGCCCCCACATGAAAGATGCCAATGTGTGGCTCACCCATTGGTATCTGGCACTTCAGCTGTTTAGGTTGGAGTTGGTCCACAGGCTGGGGGTGCAGAGGGCTGTGGCGGATTTCATTCTCTCGGATGGCTGGACGGCTCCCTGTACTGAGTCGGGCGGTGTGTTTAGGTGGAAGTGGGGGCGTGCTCAAGGGCCAGTATGTGAATGGGGGCAGAGTCGGAGAAGGTGAGTGGGAAGGATTGCACACCTGTGGGGAAATGTACTAATGAAAAATCTGTGTTGCAGTGAGCTGTGGTGAGGATAAAAAGGGGAGAGACGAGCACCTCGGGAGAAAGAGCCGACCAGCACAGAGCTGCGTGTGTGTGTGTGTGTGTGTGCGCGCATGCCTGAATTTGAGTACGCTGAAAAGTGAAAGTAAATAAAGAAAAGCACACCTTATGGAGATATGCCAAGTCTGCCTCCAGCTTCCTCGTTGCACACCCGAATCTGGGAAGGTGTTACATACCCCCAGTGGCCAATTCATGTGAGGTTGTAGAGGGAACTATAGGGTCCTCAGATGGATATACCATTCAAGTTTTGTGAAAAAACACTATATAGCCAAAAGTATGTAGACACTCCTCCTAATGATTGATTTCAGGTGCTAACGGGTACATAAAGCTATGCAATCTCATAGACAAACATTAGCAATAGTATGGATCGTATTGAAGAGTTCAGTGACTTTAAACATGGCACTGTCAAAGTCAATTCATGAAATTTCTGCCTTGCTAGATCTGCTCCAGTAAAATGTAAGTGCTATTATTGTGAAATGGAAGCATCTAGGAGGAACAACAGCTCAGCCACCAAGTGGTAGACCACACAAACTCGCAGAGTGGGGCCTCCAAGTGCTGAAGCATGTAGCATATAAAAATTGCCTTCTGTTCTTCTGTTGCATCACTCATTACAGAGTTTCAAGTAGCCTCTGGAAACAACATCAACACAAGAACTGTGTGTCAGGAGCTTCATGAAATGAGTTTCCATGACAGAGCAGCTGCACAAAAGCCTAATATCCCTATGTGCAATGCCAAGCATCAACTGGAGTGGTGAAAATCACACTGCCAGTAGACTCTGGAGCACTTGAA
This sequence comes from Pangasius sanitwongsei, assembly GCA_037576675.1. Lineage (NCBI taxonomy): Eukaryota > Metazoa > Chordata > Actinopteri > Siluriformes > Pangasiidae > Pangasius > Pangasius sanitwongsei. The sequence goes on along the minus strand of CM075013.1, from coordinate 23,899,001 downwards.
ATGTGTTCTCTGTAGTGATGAATCATGCTTCACTATCTGGCACCATCACTAGAGGATACACAATTCCCAAAATGCCCTTTGCCTTTTGTAGGGAATAGGGAGATCTTCATTCATTCTGCCATGCAGAACAGTTTATGCTCCTTTATATTTATCGGTTTGTGCATGTGGACTTCTCTCTTCAATTCAGACCAAGGATTTTCAGTTAGGATCAACTCCAGAGACTGAGATGGTCCTTGCAAAGATTGATTTTGTTTCTTTAAACTTTTCTGTGTTGATCTGGTAGTATGTTTGGCTCAACACCTTGTTGATTGCCATGTCTAATCCTCTTGGTACAGGCAACCAGGTTTTGGGCCAAAATATAAGAATTCATTATGGCATCAGTCTTCACAGTCTTCACAAGAGCTCCATCAGTGGTCCATCACCATATTTTACAATGGGTTTCAGGTGCATTTTTTGTATGGCATCCCCCTTTGGTGACAAACATCCTGATGTTATGCATGAGCAAAATCCACTTCCTGATACGTGCAGGTTAACAACCATGTTTTGAAAGTTCTTTGGTTTTCCCATAGTAATGGAAAGTGATTTTACACGTTTTCAACGTCTTTATACCCTAGGACATGGTGAAAGCAAACAAAAGATTTTTAATTTTTAATTTTTTAATTGTTGGATGTCATTTTTATTATATAATCATTTTAGCTTCTTTTTATGAAGGGTGCCAATCACCACATGGATCAAGTTGCTAAAACACCAGTTAAATCATTACCTGCTGAAGGATAGCAAGCAGAACATGACAGACCACACCATACTATACTGTATGATTAGACTGACATTTACCAAATAATATCATAATAATCATTTTGAGATTATTCAGTTGCAGACTTCTATCAGGCTCTTGAAGGAGACAATCCTTACCTTCTCTTATCAAGATATCTTTGTACTAACTACAGAAGGAACAATAAATATTTACGATCTTAATTAATGAAAAACAATATGATACCCAATAAAACGCATGTCCAATATAAACTTTAAGAAAAAAAGTGAACTACACACAACCTAGCTACAAAAGCAAGATAATATGGGATATGTTTTTTTTAGCGAAACACAGTAAACTTACTAGCTCCGTATTACTAAAAGGATCTTAAGGGTCCAAGCACAGTGGCATGTCATGTTATTTAAACAGACAGCACACAGGGTCTTCTGTCAATAGGTAAATTATTGGTCTTTGTCATGCCTTTCCAAAAAACATTCAAAAAAGGCAGTGTGGACAACTCGGCACATCTGTGGAGTACTAGGATTGTTAGTTGTTCACAAGCACCTTGGATATAGGCCTGTTCTCTTTTGTCTCTCTGGCCTACATCACTTTCCAAGAAAACAGGCAACATACACTGCTTTATGATGTCAGCATTTTAATATGGCAAACAGCGCCGACCTACGGACGAAAGGAGAATAGCAGGACTATGACCATTCTATGCAGCGCCGTCCCTTTCTGTCAGTAATTACTGTTTAAGCAGATGAGCTGCATTTTGGAGCGTCTTCCAGCTCTTCATATTGCTAACAGCCTAATAACGGGACACAGTCAACAGCACAAGACATTACTCTTCTATTCCTCCTCTGCTCTTTTTAAGATCGAATCTCCCGTTTAATGACAGAAGGAAACGGCCCTATAGATTAGATCACTATAAATATTTGTGTACCTGATGGTATGAAGAACATTCGCATTCACATTTTTCTCGACTATACATGCGCACGAGCCTCCTCATGACGACGGCCCCTTTTAGTAATGGAGCTGTAAATGCGACACAGCACGCACCAACTGGTCATGATTCACTGATAACGGAATCAATGGGTTATGCAGCTTGGGAAACGATCTTATGCAAATCAACTTTGACCGCTCCTTTGTAAATTCAGTGGCCCAACAAATGCCCCATGCGCTCACGTCGCAGGCCACCATGACAGCTCGTGCGCAATTAAAGCCGCCCTGCACTCTGGATGCAGGATGCACACGAGGTAAACAGGCAGCTAACATGCACAAACCCTTAGATTATACTGCATACTGATTAACAATTAGCTTGAGAAAGGCCCTCTTCAAAATGATGGCTACAGTTTTGCGCAGTGTCGTCACTGACAGTCCGGAGTTAAAACTGCTGATTACATGCATGTGCTGTGGACTCCTGGGCAGCCCAGTGAGGAGACTGTTATTGTCCCTGCAACTGTTCAACATTTACTCAGGAAATAGATGCGACTGGGCAAAACAGTGGGCAAGAATTTCCTCAATCTCGCTTATTATCACATGACCAGTTTATGCAGTCTGTCTAAATCACTTACTTTGGCAGCTTTTTTGTTTTTGATGGTGATCTGGCACTGGTTTTTGCAGTAGCTGATGTCTCCCAGTTGGTTGTCAAACAGATCGGATGCTGCCATCGCCATCGCCACGAAGAGCAGAGGAAGGACAGCGGGGACGCCGCACACTGCGCTTCCGACCCGTGCCATCTTCTTGCCCTGTTCACTCGGAGTGCACTGGCCTCGTCCCTGCTTCACTACACCACCTGGATCCCCTCCGCCCAGAACGCTTCGGGCACGCGCTCTGGCGTCACGCACAGCATCATCACGCACGCGTCGCCGCGCTTCCCCGCTAGATTCAGGGCTTCTACAGCCGCACAGAAAAGCACTTGCTACTGTAACGTGAAATAAAAAAGAATTGGAAAAAAAAAAAAAGAAAAACCTTTGCCATTTTCATAGTTAATGCTGTGCTTGTTAATGAGTGCTATCAGACTTTAGGGAGTTAAAGAAATATGCACGCAATCATATTAATAATAGAGGAAACCAGAAACAGCCCAGTTATACCCCAGGGCCTACACAACAAACAAAAGCATTGACATTTGGGCTACATTTATAATTATACACAGTATGCATCTGCACGGGTCAGAGAAGGTAGGCACAGGCTATATGGTGCCTGGAAGCTGAATATGTAGCTTGAATATGAATTCTGTGTTTGAATTGAACAGTAGCATAGCCAGGAATTAATTTCAAGAGAGAAATATAGTAAATAGTAACCACGTGAACTGTTCTAGACCTGTTATGTTAAGTGCGACTGGCTCATATTTTGGATGGATGTCAGACTCCTGAGATACCAGTGATCTGACCTCTTCTGCTCTCTGGACCTGCCTGATCCATCCTGATGGAGCCACTTCTGCTTGGAGCCTCCATCACCTGAAAACTACTCACTGCTGCTGAGGTTGGCCCCACGTGGATAGCCTAAAGATCACCAAGATGAGATTACTGTGGTTGGTACCAAACAGATACCCTAAAGATGGCTGTGGATGTTCTTCCTTGGATAGCCAAAGACAGCAATTGCTAAGAACAGTCTACACTCAAGTCTCCATCACTGAATGGCTGATAACTTCAGACAGACTTAAATGACAGACTTAAAGTTCAAACTCTAATGATGTACATACTCAATTTCCTGTCAATTAGCATTATATGATTCTATAGTACACAGTTATAGAAGGGATTTATTTATAATCGCACTATCCGTTATCACCCAGATGAGGATGGGTTCCCTTTTGAGTCTGGTTCCTCTGAAGGTTTCTTCCTCATATCGTCTCAGGGAGTTTATCCTTGCCACCGTCGCCTCTGGCTCGCTCATTAGGGATAAACTTATACATTTAAAATTTATATCCTGAATCTATATATTTCTGTAAAGATGCTTTGTGACAATGTCCATTGTTAAAAGCGCTATATAAATAAAAATTGAATTGAATTATTTCAAATCTATCATCCTTTTTCCCCAAAATGCATTCGGAGGAGAAACTAAAAGACCTCTGAACGAAAGGGTTAGAGCTTTTCCGTTTACGGTATCTGAAAGAAATACGACATTAAGCCAGTAGAGCATTACAGGCTCAAAAGACAAACAAATTACACTCCCTATCAGCGTTTAAGTGTGTGTCTCTGTGTGTTTGTAATACCTTGCCTTGCTATTATTATTCCATCAATGAGACCTCATGATGTAATGCAGTTATCGCCACTAATAGTTTCATTGTCAAGCTATTTTAGATTTTTGCTTCCCATCCAATATCCACTGTTCAGGAGGATAAGTGTTCTTCAAGGTATAGACATTGACAAAGAAATGATCAAGACTGATTGAGCAATGTTTGTATGCAAGTTCGTATGGAAGACTCTGGCAGTGGCAAGCGGCTGCTCTGACAGTCTTTGAGGCTGAGGTGAAGGAATGTAGCCTGAAGGAATGTTGGCAGCCTCTCTTAGAAGTTCACAAATATTCTTCTCAGCCATGTAGTCAGGCAGCCTACACAGGCCATGTAACGATTGTATTTGGTGTGCTGTTGCTTTGGCCTGAGTATGTAAGCGACCAGTGATCTCTCACCCGCCCCACTAGTGCTGGCTGACAGATGACAACAGAATGAATTCATTATGCCATTGTGAGATAAATGCCATTATGAATTATATAAGGTTATTATGAAATAAGAGTAGTCTTTTGAACAAAGCCATTCTGATATGAAAATGTTATGTAATGAAAATATTACTGTGAAAATGAATATGCTGAAATATTTAATGAGTTCAGAGTTCATGTTAATGTTAATGTTAACCAGTTTGTTAACAGTCCATTCAGTGAAATCCACTGCAAAGCTAAAGACTTGAAAACATACTGTATGACTTTACATGGGCTGCTGCCTATACTGGTCTAAGAAAACTTTTCAGACGCAAGTTTACTGCAAGTCTACAAGATGAACTGGCAGTCACTATTCTAACAGATAGCTGTCGATTATGAAAAGCGGAAGTTTGCTGGGAAAAACCCACAAAATGCAGTCATAAGTAGCTTGCAGAAAGACTAGCTATTGTTGGCTAGCTCTGCAAGCAGCAGTGTTAACGCTGGTGGTGATGGCATCGGCATCAATCACTCTTTCAGTAAAGCTAGCTACAGCAACTCCACTAACATCTACTGGTTTAAAATAGGTCAACATTGCTGGTACACTAGCCAATGCTGCCTTCTCTCTCTCTCTCTCTCTCTCTCAGAGTCTGAATGGTACTCACTGCATTCACTTCGCTGAATGAGAAAGGACCAATACTCTGTCATTATCAAAAAATGTGCTGATTTAAACACTGACTTGCTGAACTCGAGAGGTGTCAATCTCAGTCACGTCTGAAAGCTTTGCTGACTTAAATACTGACTGCTGAACAAGAGAGGAGCAAACCTCCAGGGCAGACTGGCAAACCCGGGACCCTGGGGCTGTGAAGTGGCATCGCTACCCTCGGTGCCTCCCGAGGGACATTTTCCATTCCAAAATGGCTGCTGGTAATTGAATGAGCAGTGTTGAGAAAGCAGGTGCACAGTGGCATAACCTACCTAAATAAAGCTAAAGAATAAGGTCTTTATATATATATATATATATATATATTAGCCTTTATTTAGAACTGGCTGTTTATAATAATGAATTACAATTTTATTGTTATCTCTCAGAAAACTTAGAGGCCACTTTAAAGCAGGCCGATTTCTAGGAATCTAGAAATAAGTGACAAAACAAGGTGAATTAAAACTCAACATAAACCTTTATTATGTTAATGTTTGCATTAGATAGATAACCAAGGTTGCTGGTTTTTGTACTGCCGTCCTTAGAATATAAAAAACAAAACAACCCAAAATAAGGATGAAAATTTAGACAGATTGCATGTGTACTTATGCATTTCTAATGTACTTTGGCAAATGAAATAGCTCTTTAAAAGGTTGGGTTGATGTCTGGATGAAGGTTAGCAGTCAAGCAAAGATGACCAAACTTTACGACTGGGTCAAAGTGACAGCACATGGGCCATATAAAAATGTCCCACATTTGAAGTTTTGGAAGAAAAAGTATACGGAAGACCAATAGCTCCATCTACTGCTGGCTTCAAAGTAGCGCATATACCTTAAATTACTCCAGTGTACCAAAATACTGTTCATTTTCTTTATTTTTCCATAAACAAAGAATGTAATGTTCAATTGTTCTGTACAATAAATCAACCCGAAACTGTCATTATGAGAGGTCCTCTGAGAACACTATTGCTCAGTCCGATCTTAACTCTGCATTATCCATTTATTTGGCCTGACTGGTCCACATTCGTTTTTCAGGGCAGCTTCCTGCGGTCCTTAACGGCATTTCGTTTCCGCTTCTTGCTCAAGAAATTCTCCAGCTTCCCGCTCTTTTTCAGCTCGCAGTACTTCTCGGCCAATTGCAGTTTCTTCTGATCAGCTAAGGAAATGTAAAGTAGTCAAGAATTTAGATTTACACTGTAGAACTTTTACATCACAATATCAGTTTCGGTCCAAGTGCCTGAGCTGGTTTAAGTATTTAAGAAACTGCTGATCTCCTGGGATTTTCATGCACAACAGTCTCTAGAGTTTACACAGAACGATGCGAAAAACGAAAAAGAGTGGTCTGAGCTGACAGGAAGGATATAGTAACTCAAATAACCACTCTTTACAGAGACACAACTTTAACTATGGATCATCTCCTCTCCAAAATCTTCTAAACTGGACAGATTTCAAAAATTGTAAAGATTGGGGGGAAAAAGGAGACTGGAAAAATTTTGCCTGGTCTTTTTCCAAACTTTAACTGTCCAGTTTGGGTGAGCCTGTGTCCACTGTAGCTTTAGATGCCTGTTCTTGGCTGACAGGAGTGGAACCTGATGTGGTCTTCTGCTGTTGTAGCCTCAGGGTTTGGCATGATGGTTTTTCTGCTCACCATGGTTGTAAAGAGCATTGATCAGCAGTTTATGAAATACTCAAACCAGCCTGCTTGTCACCAACAACCATAACGCCGTCAGTCGTTGAGAACACATTCTGAAGTTTGATTTTAACATTATATATACAGTCATGGGAAAAAGAATATACACCTTCCTTCAATTCTAGGTTTTTATTTTTCGGGGCCTAAATAACAATTGTGTGGTTCACACCAACTTCTATAAACAACCACATAACCTCAGGTGACAAAAAACAGATTTCAATATGTAGTCATTTTTACTTTCAGAAACTAGGTGGGGAAAAAATAAGTACACCCTATAATTCAGTAACATGTAGAACCACCTTTAGCAACAATTAATTGAAGTAAATGTTTTCTGTGGGCGTTTATCAGTGTCTCACATTGTTTTGGAGAATTCTGGCCCATTCTTCTTTAGAGCATTGCTTCAGTTCACTGTTGTTTGAGGGCATTGATTTATGCTCAGCTCTCTTAAGATCCTGCCCAGTTTAGCTGCTGGACAGATGACCTCACATTTGTCTCAAGAATATTTTGGTATGAAGTGGACTGTTGTCTCAATGACTGCAGGTTTCCCAGGTCCTGTGGGTGCAAAACAAGCCCGAACCATCACCCCTCCACCACCATGCTTTACAGGTGGTATGAGGTGTTTGTGGTGATATACTGTGTTTTGTTTTTCTCCAAACATGGATGACCAAACATCTCCACCTTGGTCTTATCAGTCCAAAGGATATTGTTCCAGAATATTTGTGGTTTGTTCAGATGCACTTTTGCAAACCTACGTCATGCTCCATATTCTTGTTGTAGAGAAGGGACTTTTTTCTAACCACCCTTAAATTAAAGCCATACTTGTTCAGTCTTTTTTTGATTGTGCTGTCATGAACATAAACATTTAATGTGCTTACAGAGGCCTGTAGGTCACATGATGTAGCTCTTGGATTTTTCTTTATGCCACTGAGCATTAGATGGTCTGATCTTGGACTGAATGTCCTGGGATGTCCACTCATGGGAAGATTGGCAGCTGTCTTGAAGGCTTTCCACTTGTAAACAATCCTTCTCACTGTAGAATGGTGAATTTCAGATTGTTTGGAGATGGCCTTATAACCCTTCCCAGATTAACGAACAGCAATTGCTTCTCTGAGGTCATGGCTGATGTATCTTTTTCTTGGCATGATGTAGACACACACGAGTGGTCCCGAACACCCAACTGCCAAAAGTTCTGTTTTTATAGAGGTCACACTTCTTGGTGATTAACTACTCTTGTGCATTTCATTAGTAACACCTGGCTCTCATTACTCTCTTAATGATTGTGGAAGTAGGAAGGGTGCACTTATTTTCTCCCACCTGGGTTCTGAATGCTGGTTTACATTTTGAGAAAAAAAAATATTGAAATTGGTTGTTTTTCTTTGTTGTTGTTGTCACCTGAGGTTATTTGTATACTTTCTTTTTCCCATGACTATAACTGCATCTATATATACACATACACACTTATGGATCAACTCACAGGAAGACCTGTACACCTGCTTATTGATGCAATTATCTAAGCAGTCATTCATTGTTTAGAGACATTAGTGAGGACCACACAATTGTTATTTAGGCCCTGATATAGTATAGAAAAGTATAGAATTGAAGGACGGTGTACTTTCTTTTTCTCAGACAGACAGACAGACAGATAGATAGATAGATAGATAGATAGATAGATAGATAGATAGATAGAAGATAAAACATTGCGTGTGTTATTGTTGCAGGTTCAGAGGGTTAACAGCAGTAAGTACTGAAAAAGAGAAATTACTGAACTTACATTTCTTGAGGTAGAAAGGTCTATGCCCATCTCCCACCAGCACTCTCTGCTTCCTCTTATAACAAAGCTCCTTCTCTCTCTGCTGCTCTTGTCTCTGATGGTTACGCTTTTGGTTCTCCTGCAAATACACACCAAATTGTCAATGACACAGTGTAAAGCAAAGAATTACCTTTACTGTCTGTTTATAATGCTATATAATAATGCTAACAAAATTCAGGATAACACGGAATTTTCTCAAATGCATCAAGTGTTGACTTGCCATTTTCTTTAGTAAAGATTTCAGTTCTTCTTTTTTTGCATCAGATTTTACTTTCTTCAGCTTTTTTTTCACCATCTGCAATATAAATGGTTTAAAGAAACAAGCAGGAAAGAGATTCTAGAGTAAACAAATAATCTGCAATCCTCTTGTAATTCTAAGCAAACCTCTGCTTCTTTTTGTCTGATATCGTTGATGAATTTGTATGTCTGGCCGAACACTTCTGGTTTAAATTCACCAGAAAGATCATCAAAACGCGGATCCCTCAAAATCTGGAAAATACAAAATCCGCAGAATATAAAATGAGCACAGTATGTGTTTAGTCATAGGATTCATATATGCAAACATATCTGTGTGTACAAGGTTAATTACTTTAGGAGACTTACAGGTTCCTTAATGGACCCTACTTTTCTAAGAAAAGAAACTGGTTTCTTGGCCGAAATCTCTTGGGGTCTGCAGAACAAAGGATGTTATTAGGAGGTGGAGGAGGAATAATATTGTTAAACATGACGTTGATCAGCGAGTAGTTTATTACCTGTCCCTGGTCACTCGTTTCGCAGGTTCTGAATTCTGCCTTTTCCTTTTTGCCTCATGAGTAAGTTTATTACATGCCTTAGTTCCAACTTTTCTTTGTAACCTCATGATCTCTTCAAATGACATTGTTGATAGATCTGTTCATAAATACACAGAGAAGAGGCAAGACTGTAAAACTGTTGATGTAGATGAAAAATCGATGACCGTACACCTTTTTTCTAACTGTTTCTAACTGCAGAAGCTAAATCTTTTTCATTAATAATTAGTGTGGCATCAGCTGAAATCTCCTCACCTGGTGTAAACTCAGTCGTGGTGTGTGACCTGGCTGTGGGGTGATTCTGCCTGCGGTGTCTGTGCTTATGGGAATCCTCTGACCCGGTCATGCCAGGACTCTCGGCTTGCTCTTTTACACAATGCTCAGGGTAATGATCTTCCTCGTCCTCAGCTGCTTCAGTAGATTCCTCACCACTCGTTTCCTCCTCGTCCTTCTCAGTCACCTCTGGTTTTAGCACAGGACCGCGTTTACTGAACAAAGCGAAGTTTCTTTCCATCTCTAAAGCATCCTCATCCTCATCCTCATCTGATGCTATGCCATCGGCTTTAGGTCTTTTCATCTGAACAGGACTTGCGAACTGGAGATTTTGTTTAAGAGACACTTGTCTTTTCTTGGGCGCCATCGTGCTGGAAATAGGCAAAAACAAACAAAAACAGATGGACATTTTGCTCCAGCACATTACATTCTGACAAAAGATCAAGTTCAGAAGTGTTCCGTAGTTACAGCTGGATTATAAAATATACTGGGAAAATTATACGCGGTTAAAAATATGTAATGTTTTCATCGTCATTCGTGACAGTCTGTCCTCAAGATGCTCACTGCAGATTAGTAATTACTTCACTACATGTCCACAGACCTTTATTCAAATCTATGGTTATACACAAATGGTCAGAGAAGGTTAGGAAAACTTACATCGTAATTCTGCTAATAATAATCAACACGGCGCCATGCAGCCTTGAGCCAGCAGCAAGTACTTCCGGGTAGTGAGGTTACACTAGTGAATGGCAAGGGGGAGGCTTATTAATATTCATGAGACAAGCGCTACCTGATTGGCCGGTGAAAAGCTCCGGCTGTGACGTTTCAGGCTGCGCTGCAACCATGGCAACCCACATCACAGCAAGTGATACAAGAAAAAAGTGGGGAAAAACACGGACCTTTCATAGAAATAACAATAAAGTTGTCTATTCAACGTTTTATCATCCAAGAAAAAAGCAAAAATGTCCTAAATGCCATTTATTTGTTGTGTTTTATTTACATGTTTAAGTCTTTTAACCCTTGTGTTCTGTTTTACACTTTTACTTAAACACACTATACTTTTGCTTTTGCCACCGGGGTTGCTCTTATATTAGTTTTATTTTATACTATTTCCGATGTATAAGTATTTAGGGAAATTCTTTTCTTTGATGTTACTCCTACTTGTGCTGCTTTGTCAACATGAAGTTCCCCTACAGGGGATCAGTAAAGGTACATCTCATCCCATCTCATCTCATCTCATCTCATCTCATCTCATCTTATCTTATCTTATCTTATCTTATCTTATCTTATCTTATCTTATCTTATCTTATCTTATCCCATCCCATCTCATCTCATCTCATCTCATCTCATCTCATCTTATCCCATCCCATCCCATCTCATCTCATCTCATCTCATCTCATCTTATCCCATCTCATCTCATCTCATCTCATCTCATCTCATCTCATCTTATCTTATCTTATCTTATCCCATCCCATCCCATCTCATCTCATCTCATCTCATCTCATCTCATCTCATCTTATCCCATCCCATCTCATCTTATCCCATCCCATCCCATCTCATCTCATCCCATCTCATATCATCTCATCCCATCTCATCTTATCCCATCTCATCCCATCCCATCTTATCCCATCTCATCCCATCCCATCTCATCTCATCTCATCTTATCCCATCTCATCTCATCTTATCCCATCCCATCTCATCTTATCCCATCTCATCCCATCCCATCTTATCCCATCTCATCTCATCCCATCCCATCTCATCCCATCTCATCTCATCCCATCTCATCTCATCTCATCCCATCTCATCTCATCTCATCTTATCCCATCTCATCCCATCTCATCTCATCTCATCTCATCTCATCTTATCCCATCTCATCCCATCTCATCTCATCTCATCCCATCCCATCTTATCCCATCTCATCTCATCTCATCTTTCAATTCAATTCAATTCAGTTTTATTTGTATAGTGCTTTTAACAATGGACATTGTCACAAAGCAGCTTTACAGAAA
>CM075013.1:23869419-23887245 GCA_037576675.1 Pangasius sanitwongsei | reverse complement strand
TAAAGCTGCTTTGGGACAATGTCCATTGTTAAAAGCGCTATACAAATAAAACTGAATTGAATTGAATTGAATTGAATCATCTCATCCCATCTCATCTTATGTCATCTCATCTCATCTTATCTTATCTTATCTTATCCCATCTCATATCATCTCTTGTCTTAAACCCAGAAAACCTGAACTCGGGATCAAAACCAAGACCCTTAAAATGAAAACAGTAATAAAAAGAACAGTTCCTTGGACCTCAGCCACCCCAACATCACTCCCCACATTCACACAACATCAGGCAGCCATAATGAAAATTACACCCATTGCTAAGTAGCAAACAGAACAGAAGGGTTAGTGTGCTCCTGTTATATATGAGACCATAAATTAAAGCTAGCCTAAAGCTGGCTCAGAAGGAGACTTAACACACAAACCTGCTGAATCTCATCTAATAACAAGAACAGAACACACACACATCTCTACACTTTAGCCTTTTAGCCTTTTTAGGCTAATGAAAAAGTGAACAGAAAACAAATAAAATGTTGAAACAGCATCATAGATATGATCATCTAGGGTGTGATTGTGGGAACAGAACAGGAAGAGACAGCATGTGACCGGGACAAACAAACAGGCAGAGGACGGAAAACAGAGCCGCCCAATCAGGTTGCGCTTCCTCATGAATATTCATTAAAACAACAACAACAACAATAACAAATACAGAAAGGCTATATTAAACAAAAACATCAAAATCATTACATACATTAACATATTTTACAGCTTTCTTATTTTTCAACTTTGATTCTGTTTTAAATTAAATAATATTCCTATATGAAAAGACATGTCATAAGTGAAAAAAAACAAATAAAACATTTCAGATCAAAGCTAAAAGCTGGGCATGATGTGATCTTTAATAAACGAGCAGAAATCTGACCAGAAACAAGCTGAATGAGGACAACTCCAACATAAAAGAAAGGATGTTTCTGTATGTAATTTACAAAATGTACAAGATATATCACAATTAATAATCTGCTCTCAGGGTAGTAACTGCTGGGGGAATATTTATAAACGAGTTTTAGAGAAACTAAATATTATTATATAATATTATATTACTAAATATTATGATTAAATATTTATGAGGTAATTTCCAAATTTCATCCATGTCAGACCATTCCTCATGAATATTCATAAGCCTTACTGTTTTGGCTCTGGCTGCGTCGAAAAACGTAATGCGTGTGCGTGCGCGATGCTGCTGAGAAAGCTGCGCATGCGCAATAGAGCTCCGAAAGCTGCGCATGCGCGATATCGCTCCGAAAGCTGCGCATGCCCAGTATCGCGCCTGAGAGCGCGGCGTCTCTGAAGGTTGCAGTGGGCTCGTGTCCTGCTTGTTTGTTTTGCTGTCGGAGTTGTTTTGCTGTCACGCCGCTCAGGTTCCTTGTTTAGCTCAGAGGGCGTGTCTTAGACTAAGGTAAGCTCCTGGATTTGTTATATTCTATGCGTCTTGTTGTGAGAAGCCTCAGATGAGTGAAGTCGGGCCGTTAAGAGCGCCAGCTAGCTGCTGCGTGAAGCTAGCAGCAAAGTTTGCAGAAAGTTCTCGAAAGTCTCACCTTTATTTTCATAAAATGTCGCTTTCTGTCAGATCTGTAGCTCTCTTACAGGACAAACACGCACAGTTCGCGCTACAGAAAGCTCCGTAATTGGTGTCCGTGTGGGTTTTATCCCGGTGTTACTGCTTGTCAGGGTCCAGCTGCGGGGTCTGAGGTGCGGAGAGACACCTGCGCGATGAGCTGCAGACTCTGTATCCTCATGTCCTCCAGCTAGACTGCTGCAGACACCGGGAACCGAGGAACAGAGAGTTTATACATGACTGCCTCCCGCTAGAGTAGACCATCACACCCAGAAGTCAGCCAGAGGATTCAGTCATTTGGGCTTTTTATTAAACAGACGGGTTCTGCTTCTGTCTTACACAACACATACGCCACATTTCCCCCTGCTGTCAAATTATTATTATTATTATTATTGTTATTCACAACAGTGTGAGAACAGAGAGTGATACACACCAACTGTGCTCTCAGTGACATTACACAAAAATAGGTGTTTGTTAAAGTGAAGGAAACTCCACCTGAATAAAATGCCTTTCTTTCTAAACCACAGCTGTGCAATATAAATGGTATAAACACATCAGCACACACACATCGGTTGTCCTCTGAGGGATTTAACTTCTTTTAAAACACATTCCTGTTAATAGATACAGATCCCTTCACTTTTTGCACACTTTATAGTGTTGATTTGTGTGTTAGTTTATTTAAAATGGATTAAATTGACATTTTTTGGCCAGTAGTCTACACGCAGTAATCGACAAGGACAAAGCAAAAGCATGCTTTTTGCAGATTTATTAAAAATCAGAAACATTTTATCCGTTAGTATTCAGACCCTTGATTAAGGGGTTCCAGTTTGAGCAAAAACCAAGCCATGAAGTCCAGAGAACTCTCCATAGACCTCCGCAAGCCACCTGTGTAGAGACACAGAACTGGATGAGGGTATAAACCGACTTCTAAAGCTCTGAATGATCTCAGGAGCACAGTGGGCTTACATCAGTGTGAAATGGAAGAATGGTCATTTTAAAAGAGCTTCAGACCTCAGCAGAGATGAGAGAACCTGCTGGAAGGACAACCATCTAAGAAACACTCCATCAATCAGGTCTTTATAGTAGAGTGGCTAGACAGGAGGAAAAAGCGTATGGCAATCACTTAAAGGACTCTGAGAAAATGACGAAAAAGATTCTCTGGTGTGATGAGACAAAGATGGAACTCCAAGCACAGCATCTGGCAAAGAAAACAGGTGCTGCTCATCAACTGGCTAATACCATCCCTACAGTGAAGCATGGTGGTGGCAGCATCATGTTTATAATGGCGCTTCTCAGTAGCATGGATGGGGAGACTGGTCAGAATAGAGGGAAGGATGACTGCAGCCATATACAGAAAGGTTCTTGTAGAAAACCTGCTTCAGAGTGTATATGACGTCAGTCTGGGACAAAGGTTCACGCTTCAGCACCATTCAACCAAGAACGTGCTGGAGTGGCTTCGGGACAAGTCTCTGAATGTCCTCGAGTGGCCCAGCCAAAGCCCAGACATGAACCTCATAGAACAACTGTGGAGAGACTTGAAGATGGCAGTTCACAGACACTCGCCATCCAGTCTGATTGAACGTGAGGATCTGGCAGGAAAAATGGGAGAAACTGCCCAAAGTCTTATAGAGACTTACCCAAGAATACCCAGAAATTTGCAAAAAATCCTGAAAACTTTTTTTTGCTTTGTCATTATGGATTCTTGTGTGTAGACTGAACAACAAAAAAAAAAGTAAATTGAACTCATTAAAATTAAATTTTTAACAAGAACGTGTGCAAAAAGTGAAGGGGTCTAAATATTTTTTTTTTAGATCACTGTATAACAGTTGGTTATGAAACTTAGCGCTATGTGTCTGATGAAGGCTTTTACTGTGTTTGTTGGATTAAATCCTAAAATGTTGCCTGGTGCAAATTAATGTGTTTTATGATCTAATCTATGTTATAAGTCCTCTCTGCCACTCACTCAACACCTCCACCCCCAAACACACACACACACACACACACACATTAAATGTATATCTATATCAGTAAATATGACTGTCTTATAGCCTGATTATTTCTCTTAACGTTACCAGATGGAAAATGAAGAGGAGACATTGCTGAAGAGCCAGGACTCAGTAGAAAAAAAGTTGGGGCGAACGACACTGTTAGACAGTGGGGAAGATTTTGAGATGCTAGAAGAAGTTGATGATGGAGTGGATGATGATCTGCCCCCTTTAGAAGATGCGGGTGGTGGAAGGAAAGAAAGCCATCAGGCGAATAAAACAGTGAAAGAAATCCCAGAGCCCAGTCAGTGTCCACCCCAAGAGGAATGGCTGGATGTCTTAGGTATGTGAGGTTATACTCACGTATAAAAAGGCTGCAATCTCAGTGAGATATTTTGCCTACGGCAATAAAATGGATAATGTTCAGTAATGCGTGGTTTTATGATGTAATAAAATGTGTACATAGGAAATGGGCAGCTGAGAAAGAAAGTTTTAGAAGCTGGGTCTGGTCCTGAGAGTAAACCTCAGAGGGGCCAAAACGTCACCATTAATCTCAAAACCACTCTGACGGATGGAACTACAGTGGAGGAGGAGTCCAACATCTCTTTCACTCTTGGTGATGGTGATGTCATTCAGGTATGTGCTTTCGGAGTCCAGGAATTTTGGGTCTCGAGCTTGTTTGTGAGGCTCAAAGATGTGGCTCATGTTTTGTTTACTATGTTCACTATATCTTTTTTAAAAAAAATTATTGTAAATGCTGTATTGCTTTTTCCAGGCATTGGATCTCACTGTGCAGTTAATGGAGATAGGTGAAAAGGCTCTGATTGAAGCAAAGGCCAAATACGCATACGGTGCACTGGGGAGGTGAGATTGTTGACTGACGCAGTCACTCCAGTGATTATGCAGACCTGCCAACCTTTAAACATTTGGTGTAGGAGCTCCACATTTTAATGTTGGACTATCGTGCTTTGAATTATTGCTCAGAATTATGCAGTAAGAATCATCTTGCCACTGAAAAATTTTGGACAAAAATAGTAAGAAATGGCAAATTAAATAGATCTGCAACGAAGTGTAAAATGTAACACTTCACAAATAGCATTACTGATAATAATAATTAGAAAGCACAGACACACCGAAGCCTTTACGCGGGGTTTTACAGTAACCACCAGGCAAGCAGCAGGCCCCCAAACACCCTGTGGTTACTGTAAAAACTAAAGTTCACTACGTAAAACGTCTACAAAAGGGGAAAAACAGGGTGATCTTTTTTCATGGAAAGTTATTTTTATTCATTATTTTGATAGGTAGGCTGTGAGCAGTGATCTCACTCATTGCGTTCATTTAGGGTTAGAATGCATAAGCAATCATAATAGGGGTCCAAGGACAAAGTGCTTGCAACCCTATTGGAATTATTTCAGTTATTCATCATCTACTTCTTATTATTATTCACAACTAAAATGTGATGGGGAGCAAAAGATTCCCCCGTAAGACCACTCAAGCTGAAATTTAGTATACTGCCTCTCTCTGCTAATTTGTAAGTGGATTCTATTTAAGCTCCTAGTTATTTAAAAAAAAAAAAACATGGCTGCCATCAGCCACTCAGATTTCAGCAGGCATTGGGCAGGGGTAACAAAATAAAAGGTTACCTGCTAGTAACCTATCTAACGTCACCTAAATTGGCCACTGGAGAGCGCTATTCAGGTTTCATGAAAATGAGCATATCTCTTGTAAAATAAAATGTGCATGTTCTTATTTCTCCTGGTTCTTTAGTAGAAACAATGAAAATGTGCCCTTTTGGACCATTTAGCCATGCCCACTCAAACTTAATTTGCATAATAGTCAAAGCACACCTTTGCATACTAGTCCTAGGCTTTGTGGCAGAACATTGGTGTCAAATTCATGAGCAGACTCAGTAATTATCAAAATCATCTGGAGATTTGTAAACATGGCCCCAATCAACATTGGTGCTGATTTCATCCAAGCTGCTTCACAATGACCATCCGAATGCTCAAGTGCATGTCAGAGGTCCTTGGAGGTGAAAACAAGATGATGGAGTCCACACCACCAACAGTTTCGACTTAATGTTAAGGATGCGGACA
This sequence comes from Pangasius sanitwongsei, assembly GCA_037576675.1. Lineage (NCBI taxonomy): Eukaryota > Metazoa > Chordata > Actinopteri > Siluriformes > Pangasiidae > Pangasius > Pangasius sanitwongsei. The sequence continues at coordinate 23,881,558 of CM075013.1, read as the reverse complement.
CAACTTTTACCGCACCCATACAGAGACCAGATTGCAGGAAGTAATGACCCAGATCTCCTGTGCTCCTGCAGTATCTCCTTTAAATCTGAGGCATGCAAAGTTGTTCCTCATAAAATTGTTCCTCAACATGTTCCTTCCATTGCTCAACAATATCCCTGAAGAGGCCAGCACTAATTCAGCAGAGCTTGTGCATGGGGTTGTGTTCACCTCGAGATGTCGAATGGTTTGCCAGAACGTCTTTGGGGCTTCCCAAAAGTTTTTTCTATGACCTCTCTAAACTTGTCCCATGCTCAGGTTTTCGCTTCTGCAGCTGCTTTTGCTGCAACCTTCCTGGCTCCCCTATACCTCACAATTGAATCAGGAGAGCTCTCCATGTGCATTACTCTGAAAACCCCCTTCTTCAGCTTCAGCCCCTGGTGTCCACCAGCACATCCTATATAGACCTTTTCACCATGACAGGCACAGGCAGCCTTCTGGCCACAGTCCTCTTGTCCACTCTAACTGCAAGGCCCTAACATATACGTGCGTATCCCCAGGCCTGGCTCCAGGGGTGGGTCCCTGTAACCCTAATCTGGTAGGGCACACTTTCTGGTTTTGTACGTTTTACGGTGGTCTTTAGGATCACTCTTTGTCTGATCTTTTCCCTCTAATCTGTTCACAAAGCGTGGCCTACTGGGAGCATTAAATTCTCAGTGACACAAACCTGAGGTTCACCAAAGTACATAAGCCCCTTCACCCCGACAAGATCTTGGTCCACGAAGGGAGCACCTCCACTACAATTTATCATTTTATTGTTATAGTGTTTTAACCAGGGCTCCAAACCGGTTTAGGAACCAGGAATGTAAAATGTAACGTGAAAACAAATGCATTATTCTAGGAATAAAAACCACAACCCCAAAACGTAATCATTCTTAACTGTACCAGAACATAAACATTTAACCAGTAAAAATGTTACATTAATAGTGTTATTCTTTCAATCCATGTAGCCCACTAGCTTATTATTTATCTTTTATCTTATTATTTAGCTCCAAGCTTCTAATTGTTTTTGATTTGCTTTCATTCACTGTCTGCTAAGGCCAGACTGTTCATGATATTTTACTTTTTTCTTCATGTCCACAAACATAGAAATTAAGATTATCTTTGACCGTGGGTAAAACAACGTGAACAGCCCCTCCAGTGGTAATTAAAGACTTGAGACTCAGACGTGCAGCGCAGAGACATGTGGTTTGTCTTGGGTGTGTATTAAGTGGCTCATGAACATCTCTAAAGTATACGTTTCTCGTGTTTATCTTTTGCTCATTAGCAGTTCTACTCCTGCTGTGCCCCCCAATGCTGATTTGATTCTGGAGGTGCATCTGCTGTCTGCTGCTGATGCTCCTGACCTGGAGCTTCTGCCTCCCTCTGAGAGGATCAGTTTGGCAAGCAAGAAGCGAGAACAGGGCAACGTGCACTACCAGCGTGGTGATTACGCTTTCGCTGTTAACTCCTACGGGATTGCCCTGCAGATAACGGAAGCAAGTTCAAAAGGTAAAAAGACTGGCCATTTACTGCGGCCTAGCCTTGGGGCAAGAAGCTAGTCTGCAGTTAGAGGTACAGTACACTGGGAAAGAGGAAGTGCTAGGTTGATGATGCGTTTGTTGTCAAACAAAGACTATAAAAGGTCTTAACTGTTCAACCATTAAACTTTGTGGAGTGTTTGTCATTACCTAATTTGTTTCTCTTAGGAGTAGATATAAAATAGACAGTACACATCAGTGGGAGGTGATTTGCCTTTACATTTAGTCATTTAGCATACAGTATACAAAGCTCAAAATGCAAAAAAAAAAAAAAAAAAAGCACAGCCAACTCCGGAATTATTGGCACTCTTCAAGAGAATGAGCAAAATTTATTGCATAAAACACACAATTATACAAACTTTCCAAATGGAGAAACCTCATACCTTTCCTGTAACAAAAAATGATTTGTACCATTTGCACGTATTTTTCTTCTCTTGATAAAATGCATGATAAAATGATTGAATATTAAGAATATTTGACATAAATGAAAACAAACTGCTTTACATAAGTACTGGAATTTTTGTGCAGATTTAAAATGAGGAAAAAAATAAGGTAAGTGGAGGTAGTGCTTCTGTATCATCAGTCTACTCGGAAATCCACCGGGAAAGACAACTTTAATTACACTGATTTTTTTTTTTTTTCATGTCATGCTTCTGCCTTCATGAGTACTTTACTCATATCAATCCTGATACTGTTGGAGTGTTTCCTCATGATGTCATTAAGTTTTCATTACAACCAAACCAAATTACAGTGCTTATATCCACTGTTTAAACAGAGCAGATAATATGAACAACGTGGTAGATCAGTTCCACAAAGCAATGTGGCAATAAAATGCAAGATCTGTGTCGTATCAGTCAACTCGCCCATTTCATGGCTTAAAATTCATCAGTGGTCCAGGTCAGAAAAACACAGTTGCTGGTGGCAAGTCCACTCCATATGTACTGAAGGCCAATTCTTTTGTTTTTTTCTTTCTATACACTGAAGATATTTGAGTTTGAGATCAAAAGATAATTGTACAAAAGTTAGTTCCAGTCCACTAATTTAATTGGTTGAGCAGCGTTCCAAGAGTGCTTATATTTCCCATAACTGCGCCGGGACATTTCACTGTGTGTCTCACGCCACTCGTCAGATGAAGATGTAAAGGAAAAAGGGACGCCTGTTTCGCTAGAAGCACAAAGTCAATGTGAGCTAGCTAGCGAGCACGTCTGTGATTATTCAGTGTAACCATACTCGTGCGATATTGCTCGAGTATAAGACGATTGATCCGAATTTCAGCTTTCATTTCCCGATCTTTACATCTAGACGTGTTAAGCACCTTTTGTTTGAAGTTAGCAAAAATGTTGGGATGATGTTTCTTGTTGCCGTGTGTGCCCTGTTAGATTGATTGTTTAAAAAATGAATAGCTCTGCATGTTTTTAGCTACTCTTGTTTTGAGCTCTGGGTTTCAAACAGAGCCACTGTATAAGCATTGGGTGTGGGTTCTGGTCGGCCAAGGAAAACAGCAGCAGTTGATGAGATTGTGAGCATCAGCTTGGTGCAGGTATTGCAAGCAAGGGATATGCAAGAAAATATTAAAGTGTTATTTACTTTAAGACTATCTGTTAAGATACTTTTGCTCACCTTTGATGGTCTTCCAACTAAGGTTACCATGTTCTAATCTGTTTAACACATCTCGATATAAATATCGGGAAATGAAAGCTGAAATTCTGATCTAGCATCTCGTATTCATCTTTTGATCTCAAACCCGAATGTCTTCAGTGTAGAGCAAAAAGAAAAGATTTTCAGCATCATCTTGGCCCTGGTAATGAACCTCTGCATCGGATTGGTCCATCCACAAAAGTTATAACATTTGAAGAGTTGTTTCGAGTTTTCTACACTTGAAGGCTCATGTGATGAATGAAATGCTATGGGTTTGCAATGGGTGTAGTCATTATAACATCTTGTATATACATAAATACCTAAATAACAGTAAAATACCATATGGTCATGTTCTGATGCAACTGTCGTTTCAGTGGACATCAGCCCTCAGGAAGAAGAGGAGCTATTGGATGTAAAGTTGAAATGCCTAAACAACATGGCTGCCGCTCAGCTCAAGCTGGACCACTATGAAGCTGCGCTGCGCTCCTGTGTCTCTGTTTTAGCTTACCAGCCGGACAATATCAAAGCTTTGTTTCGTCAGGGCAAGGTACCCTACCTTCAGGCACTTATCCTTTCACTTGTCACATGGTCATGCCCTGAAGCTTCAGATTGTTAGGGATGCGCACAATGGGTTACGCATTCTGTTTTGTTTGCTCAGTGAAAGAATAGCAGCTTTGCAGCCATTTAGCAGAAAGGCCCAGAATAGTTAAACGTACTGAAAATGTTTAGCTTTGCTACTTTCCTTTGTGTCTCCAGGTACTGGCACTACAAGGAGAGTATACTGATGCAATTAGAAGTTTGAAAAGAGCTTTAAAGTTGGATCCAAGTAACAAGGTAATGCTGAGTCTTTGCCAAATAAACTACAATAAAACAAGTAGAACTTGACACACAGGGATGCCTCCACTGCCAACATGTCTAGTCCTTTTTGTTACTAATATGTATGCCAAAAATACCCTTAAAATGTACTTCAAACAGGAAGGGAGCTGTTGAAGAAAAACTATTTCAGACATTTGACTTTGCTAAAATCTTATCAGATCATGTGGTGGTTACAATTCATATTCATATTCATATAAATCCTACAAACACTTAACCACTTATCGTGCTAACAAGAATCTCGAACAACCATAATGCCTAGTGGCGGAGGCGTAAAAAACAGACAGGAAATGTCTCCCTTGGAGAGAGCTTCAATTATTAAACATGAAACACGGTTGCTAATTATTTAACATAGGAGTTAATGCATTAGCAAAGAATGACTGATTTCCTTTAACCACCAGGAGGTAGTGCTGTAATCTTCCACACTGACCCAGTGCTGGAGCAGAGAGGCACACCGTCACGTCGCCTCCCACGATCTTATTTCTCTCTAAAAATAGCAGAATCCCTTGCCCTACTCTGCTTACACAGGCAGAAAGAGATGTGCAGTATCGTGCAGCACGTGCTTGTGAATAGATTGACGCGATTACCCTACCTGTGCCTGTTCTACCCACCCATCTCATGTGTCTGACCCTTTAACACATTATTAACTCTGGCTATTACTAATATGAATGGCTCATGTTTTGTACCGTGCTGTTGAGTTTGTTCTATTTAACTGCTGACTGTTGAATACTTTATGCAAAGCAAGTACAAAAAAAAGTACGTCGGAATTCTAATTTCACAGAAATTGTTTCAATAGCTGTACAGTGATGTCCGGTAATTGTAACCTTAAAGTGGGAAAGGCCACGTAGCACCTTAGAAACCTTACACTAGACACAAGGCTCATGTTAATGGATGTAACAGCTGTAGTGTACAGCCCAATGGAACATTCTCTACTTTTACATTCAGGAAATACTGTTTCTGAAACACTTATATTATGTAACGTCAGTGCTGTGTTTTATATGCAGGGAACATACTGTCTAAGTGGTACTGCCTGTGTGTTTATAGATCTTGCAGATTTCAAGGGACTGTACTACTTCTTTTAGGCAAAATACATTTATTGGCAGTCCAACAGATTTATTGGCAGCTTATGAGATGTTCTGAATAGCTGGTGTGTCAGGGCGTGAGCTGCAGATATATCAGCAGCCTTTCCGCCCCCACACAAAAGAGAAACTCACACACTCTTTGACTTTCTCCTGTACAGACCATCCACGCAGAGCTGTCGAAGCTGGTGAAGAAACACTCGGAACAGAAGGGGGCTGAGCAGGCTATGTACAAGAAGATGCTTGGAAACCCACCCGACATCAACACTGTACAGAAACCCCAGGCCAAGTCCTCATGGGTGTGTATGGCATCATCTGCACCCATAAATAACTTCAGCATGGCTTAAATTGGGTTTTAGCAGGCGAGGAAGCCCAGTTCCTTTCATGGATGCCAGCGCCGTGTAACTTATTATGCAGAGTTCTTAATATTGATATGATTGATTATGAATTGCTCTTAAAACAGGTTTTTGATGTGTTTCTGTCCTAATGTTTTAACATAAGTAATTGCAGTTGGGTGACCAACTCTCTGCTTGGTGTTAATATCCAATTTTATTCGGATTCTTTTCTGGCAAAGATACATTTACAAAAAAAAAAGCGTTAAATTAGTAAAATGAAAACACAGCTTTAATGAATGAATGTAAACTGTTAACAAAAAAAAAGTGGTTCTGTAGGTTGCTTGACTTGTAACAATAGCAGAGACCTTTTGGGTGCCGTATAGAAATATTTATAGTAATAATTCTCTAGTGGGTGGACATGAAACAGGAGAAAAATAAAATACTGTACCCAGGTGATTGTGGACCCCAAACACATGTGCAGGGAAACTGTTTTATTTAATTTATTTATTTATTTGTTTGTTTGAAGCAAATTGACTCAGCGACTGATGCCTACAAATTTCTCAGGCATCAGTGCGCCCTCCCTGATGGTGTGTCTGAAAAGCAGGAGGATATATATCCCTCCTATATTATATAAGAAATCAACTTTGGCATGCAGCGCACTAAGGAGTATATGGCATGTTGCAGCTTGAGACATACCAGATTGGTCACTTATTGGGCACTTAGTCCTGGCTCTAATGAAGTGTTACACAGTATTAAAATGAGATGCCATGGCAACTGGACCAGACTTACACATCGCCTGAGCCTGTCCTCCTTTTGTACAGTGGCGTTCTCTAATTGTATGACTGGTCTTATTAGTCTCACTTTATGGATGTGGGTTGTCTTGCTTTCTTTTCACATATCGGATATTTCTTTAGTAAATGCCGTTACTATAAAATAACTGGTTTTCACCAAAGTCTTATTGTGTGCCCCTAAAATACACAAGCTACGGCAAGGCCAGTTATTCTATTTTGCTGTACGCTTACGACATTTGGGTTTGAGATCAAAAGATGAACATGAGATGATAGATCACAATTTCAGCTTTCATTTCCTGATATTTACATGTAGATGTGTTAAACAACTTAGAAAATGACACCTTTTGCAGAACACCCGATTTTTTAGGTGAGCAAAAGTACTGGAACAGATAGTCTTAAAGTAAATAACACTTAATATTTGGTTGCGTATGCCTTGCTTGCAAAAACTGCATTAAGCTGGTGACCCACTGACATCACCAAACTGTTGCAGTCTTCTTTTGTGATGCTTTTCCAGGCTTGTACTGAAGCTTCTTTCAGTTGTTGTTTGTTTTGGGGGGTTTGTCCCTTCAGTGTCCTCTTCAGGAGGTGAAATGCTGCTCAATTGGGGAAATGGAGATTGACTTGGCCAGACCAAAACCTTCCACATTTGATGACATCCTTTCTTGTGTTGGCAGTGTTTGCTGCATGATGAAGTTCCTCCCAATTAGATTGGATGCATTTCTCTGTAAATTGGCAGACAGAATGTTTCTGTAGACTTCTGAATTGATTCTGCTGCTACCATCATGAGTTACATCACCAATAAAGATTAGTGAACCTGTTCCAGAAGCAGCCATGCGAGCCCAAGCCGTGACACTACCTCCACCATGCTTGACAGATGAGCTCATATGTTTTATATCATGAGTAGATCCTGTTTCTTTGAGACACTTTGGCGTTTCCATCATTTTGGTAGAGGTTAATGTTGGTTCCAGAACTTTTGTGTCTCATCTCTATATTTCTTTGTGAACTCCAGTCTGACCTTCTGATTCATACTGCTGATGAGTAGTTTGTATCTTGTGCAATGGCCTCTATATTTCTGCTCTCAAAGTCTTTTTCGAATGGTGTTTTGTAATACCTTCACCCCTCCTTGTGGAGGTTGTTGGTGATGTCACTGATTGTTGTTTTTGGGTTTTTCTTCACAGCTCTCACAATGTTTGTCATCAGCTGTTGCTGTTTTCCTTGGCCGACCTGTTCGACGTCTGGTTTCATTCTTTTACAGGACATGCTTGTGCAGCGCCTCTGATTGATTTTCCTTCTTTTCTCAGCTTCAAAATGACTTGCTTTTCTCCCATAGACAGCTCTCTGGTCTTCATGTTGGTTTATCCTTTTTAATAACAAATGCAGTCTTCACAGGCAAAACCCAGGGCTCAAACCACGAGACATTCAGAGTTATTAATTATTTAAATAATCAGTCTAACAGGGCACACCTGAGGTAAGAAACACATGTCAGTCACATGTGCCAATATTTTTGTTTATTTGAAAAATGGGTGGGTTCGAACACAAGTTGTTTAACACATCTAGATGTAAATATGAGGAAATGAAAGCTGAAATTCTGGTCTATCATCTCATATTCATCTTTTGATCTCAAACCCAAATATCTTCAGTGTATAGCAAAAACTGTAGAATTAGCTTTGTCGTTCCAGTACTTTCAGACGGGACTGATTTAGACTTGACAGCGTTAATCTTTTTGTGAAAGTACAGTAACTCCAAAAATTATATGATTTGAAGTCGATCAGTCGAGGTTTAAAGGTTAGTCTTCTTATGTATCAATTTACACACTCAGGAGCACAAGTAGGATTCAAACTTTTTTTTTTTCTGAACCTACAGGATTTTCATGAATTTTCATGAATTAACCAGTTTCTTGGTTTAATGCTTGTACGAATGATTTACGAATAAATCCGTTTCTGTCCTTCTCTTAAGAGTGTATATAGACAGTAGTTAACATAACTATGACAGTGTAGTAAGTGCATAACATCAGGAGACAATGTTCACTGGTTGGTGTACAGTGTAGATGGCCATGCCAAAAATTACAAACCTAATCATTTTTTACCTTTTGTCTTTGTTTCCCACAGAGTATAAGCTGGAAGTGGTTGTTTGGGGCTACTGCTGTTGCAATTGGAGGTGTAGCCTTGTCAGTGGTCATTGCTGCTAGAAATTAAATGAGATCAGGACGCTAGCATAAAACTTGATTTTAAATGCACCATTGTCCATTTATAGAACTTTGTTTTCTGTCACATAATATAACTTTATAAATTATTAACAAAGTTTCTTTAAATGCATGAAAGGTGATTTGAGAAAATGTTGATGTATGAAGTGATAATGCATCTGTAAAATTAGTAAACTTGCCATTTTTGTTGTGGAAATGAACTAGGTTATCTAAATCTTGGTAATGTTTAAAGCCTCCAGTGCATAATGTTGTGCGTTTTGTACATCTCGTCAGCTCCTTGGCCTCCTGTGTTTCTGAAACAGCAAGACTTTTTCTTACGTAGCCAATATGTATGCTGCTAGCTTGTATTCCTACATGGCTCCATTCTAAGCAATTACATGGCCAAGGATACAGAACAATATTTGCTTGTTGCAGTTATTTCTTCGGTGTTTAAGCAGTCCACTGACTCTTTTTTGGCCTCCTTTGCAGTCAGGAGGGTGTACCTCACCTTTTAAAATCTCTGACCAAACACTGTAAGCATTTTACAAGAAAATCAAACTAATTGATTTAGACTTTATTGATTTAGACCTATTTTATGTCTAAATATGTAAATGGTATTTATTTTAAATATTTCACTTATGTCTAATTTTCTGAAGAATGATTATGTAAATGTTTGGTTATCATTTGGTATTGAAAGTAACAACATTCCTGATAATATTTCTTTTATTTGTTGAAATAAACTTTTGCACATTCAGTTCATACACCTGTGGTATTCCATGAGAAGAGGTTGCTAGTTAATGTTTGATTAAACACTTACAATCACCTAAAGGAGTTTCACTTTAAATTCTATAATAAATTCTCCATGACTCTACATTTGTCTCTGCCAGTACGTCTTAATTTTCACTGTTTTAGTGTAACACATGAATATACTCAAATATTCCAATAAGACTCCAAATAGTTCTCCTTTGTCATAACTCATGGACAATGATCAGATTTGTCTGTGACCCTCTCTGGATAAAAGCATGTAAAAAGTCTAAAAGTAAGCCTGGTCGCTTCCGCCTTACAGCCCCGAGGTCCTGGGTTCGATCTTCAGCTCAGGTTACTGTCCGTGTGGAGTTTCAGTGCATGTGGGTTTCCTCCAGGTTATTTGGTTTCTTCCCTCCTCCCAGACACATGCCAGTAAGTGGACTGGTCAAGATAAATGGCCCCAGTGTGTGAATGACTGTATGAGTGTGTGTCCCACCCAGGTTTTATTCCCACCTCATGGCCATTGTTCCCGGAATAGGCTCTAGATCCACTGCGACCCTGACCAGGATAAAGCACTTACTGAAAGTGAGCTGTAAGCCTAATTGACCGGTCAGTTTGAACTCAGTAAATAAAAATAATGTTAAATTCAACTGAAATTTTGAATGTGTGTTTAGTAAAATTTGTGGGGAAAATGTCTCGGAGTTAAATGGGTGGATTTGAATAAGATTTGAATGATTTGTTTTACTCATTGAGCCCGCCCCCATCCCCGCCCATGTACACAAAGCCCCGCCCCCAGAACTTACGGCAGTTCAGCTAGAGTTAGTATGAACAAAGACTGTCATGACATCACTCTCATGTGCACTGGGACATTAAACTGCTTGAAAGCTGAGTTACAGCTCTATAAACATGCAACCTTTCCTCATAATGATTAATGAGGATGTGAAGGGGTGTTGGGGGCGTGGCTATAAAATGACTGACAGCAGGCCAATCCAAATATAAACACACATTCCGGGCCGGAAGGCAGGTTTCCAGACTGTCTGCTATGTAATACACTTGTTCTCAAACGATGGCTTAAACTATTTTTGATCATTTCTACATAATTTTCCACATTATTTATACTAGTAAGGAATGAAAAAAAAATATTGACTAAATTCACCTTTAATAAGAAGAAGTGTCAGAGATGTCTATCTGGATGAGTGGAAAGTAGAGGAATAAAAGAAAAAAGCTCGATTAAATGAAAATGATGATACATATTTGCTGTATTGTTCTTAAAATGAAAGTTGTGCTATGATCATAAGGGAAATTGCTTTAGTCCGGAAAGGCTCCCGTGTGCTAAAGCCTGGTCTGGAGTGGATGAGGTCTTGCCAGGAATTTCCCATCATCCTGGATGGGGGCGGCGCTAACCGAAGCCACGCCCACCGCGTAACGACCGCCTTATGAATATTCATGCGAAACGCACGAGAGGTCTGTCGCGTTTCCGAGAAGTGCGTGAGCGTGGAAATGGTAGCAAGATGGCGGCGTTGAAGGAGGAGCAGTGTTACGGACTGTCTTGTGGAAGAGTGAGCAATGGCAGCAATATCTCAGTCTTTCACGTTAAACTTACTGACAGCGCTGTGAGGGCGCTGGAGGACTATCAGAGCAGTAAGGTAACGGCTACCCTCCTGTTCCTGACGCTCATCTCTGCCTGCTTTTTGTTAGCGGAGTAAATACTGTTTCCTGCTGCAGTACCTTCCAGCTTTTATTAGGGCTAACGTTAGCCTAGCTAGAGAGGGTAGCTATGATTATCCGTCAGCCAGCTCCAGGCTCTTAGCAAGCGACAGGTATCTGCTGACAGGAGACTAATTAACAATAACAGCTCGCCAGCTAACCAGCTTTACTTAGCAGGAGGACGGTGTGGGTGTTTAACCGACCCCTGAACTTATTTCCAAGAATATGAACATGAGGAAAAAGCAGAAAAGACAGTCTCACAATCAGCACAACCCAAACTGTATATGCTAAAAATGTGAGCTAGTTAGTTAGTTAGCAAGCTAACATATATGGAAGCGACCAGGTCTCAAGTTTTTAGCTTGACCTCACTCCTGATCTTTTGGCATGGTCTCTGAGCTCCGGTCTTTAAAACCTGACGAAAACAAGCTGTTTCCCTGAGCTCAAGAAACTTCCCTGATGGAGGGATTCATGGCTTGGCCTGCTTCTTTCTGTGGCAGTGTGAAAGTGTTTTTTAGCCACATATTTATTACATGACTTCTAAAAAAAAAATTCCCTTTAACACAAACTAGTCAAGGCTGTGAAACAATATGCTGTTATTCAGTAATGTGTCTAATTACAATGTTTCAAATCCACCATTTTTAAATTACAGTAAGAAGCAAGCTATAGAAGAGAAAAAAAACCCCATCTAGCCAGTAAAGAGTCATTAGTTGTTTTTATATCTGTTCTGTAGTTGATAAAACACTAGTGTTTAACTGTTGATATGGAGTTTTATTCAAATTTTTCAAAGCTTCCTAATGAGCTATATGTATGTGCTGTGGCTTTGGTTAATGAAGACAGGCCCACTAATGTCATATTCAGTGGACAGGTTATGTGAAGCATAGACTAAGCACATGACTTCATGAGATGGTGACGTGAACGTGTAAGTGAACATATTTTTAGTCCGCCAGAGGAGTGCATGGAAATGTTTACCTCCCGGTTTACAGAAAGCCCTGAGTTAGCAGTTCAGTGTGGTAAACTGTCAGGCCACTCAGTAATTACTTCCTTGTAAAGCCATGCACTAACAACAAACACTATAATCTGGATTATTTTGTCAACTATTCAGGATTGTTCATCACAGTGATTGGTTATAGGTTGGTTCATGTTACCAATTTGTTTTTGTTTGGGGGGGGGGGGGGGGGGGGGGGGGGGGGGGGGGGGGGGGGGGGGGGGGGGGGGGGGGGGGGGGGGGGGG
>CM075013.1:23845415-23857686 GCA_037576675.1 Pangasius sanitwongsei | reverse complement strand
GCCTTCGTTGTGTGTGGTTTCCTCTACAAAAAAACACCGTCTTTCCCATCACACCCTACTTTTACGCCCCCGCCCCCCCTGCCCGCGCCCCCCACACCCCCCCCCCCCCCCCCCCCAATCCTGGAAGCACCGCTGCGTTTGATTGGCCCAGATTGAGCAGTAATGAAGACTGATGCCTTGGTCAAAATTGTATTTTGCTTTAATGGACTTAACAATTTATCATTTTTCATGGCGTGCGGACATGTGTACGAGGTCCTGCTCGGCTAGTTTAGAGCTGGATCAGTGGCGCACGCTGCCTCAAAGAGGCCAGTCCTGAACTTCCGGACACTACCGAAGCCGTAAAACTCTCGTGTAGACATCAAATCCTCCGTCGTTAAGCTAGGATTTTATAGGGAGTTTCCACCATGCCGCCTTCTCAGTTAATCAGTGATTTCAGCCGAGCCTCCGGCTCACCCACATGAGTGAATTTCAAGAACTGTTGCATCCTTAAATAGTGTAACATGATATGTAGATTTATTGCGCTGATTTATTTACGTCCGTCATTAACAGTGCAGCCAAGTGTAATTTGTAGTGTGTGTGTGGCTGTGTGTTTTTTGATGCATTCTTTTCTTTCCTGTAGAAATAAAACAGCCTAAAAATAGCAGCATCGTTTAACTGTGGAGAACATGACTAGTCACCTTTGGAGCCACAGGGTGACTATTGCAAGCCCCTAGTATGTGTCGCTTGCCTAGTTCTTTCTCTTCAGCCTAACTTGGCCCTCAGTTTTGACTTTACGTACTGTATGACACACGAGTTCACAATATCCACATGTAGTTTTGATATTGGTTGAGTTTCCTCGTTGTTTTTTTTTCCGCCAAGACAGTTTGTCACCGTCCCAAGCTTTTATCATGCTCCTAATATGACACACAGTTTATAATCTCTCTTGTCTTTCTCAGGGTCTGTCTGCTCAACCACTGATACGGTTCACTGGAAATCAAGGGGTAAGTGTTCACTCTTACTAATTATTTACACTCGAAATGTACTAAACTAGAAATGTGGTAAAGCCTGAAACCTCGTTTTGCTTTGGAAGTCAGGCATTACTACGTCACAGCCTCGTTTTCATTATCAGGAATTCCCCTCGTAGAAAGGTTCATCAAAGGTGAAAGGAAGCTGTTGACAGATTGGCGGAGTGCTGCCACATTTACCACAGTATAAAGACCTGTTTGTGATGTGCTCCGTGTCACTGGGCAAAGGGATAAATATCACCATGTAATTGATTACTCTTGTTTTCTCATCGTTCTTCTGTATCCGTCTGGTCCAGACCCATGTTTGCGTTATTATGCAGTCATTTATGACAAAGTAGTACAGAGAGAAGAAGAATGGGTTTGTTCATCCAGCCATACAGCTCAACCATTTCATACAGCCATGAAATACTTACACATTGAGGGCCATTAGAATGAGTTTTCTCTAAAACGCAGTTGTTTTCTTCAGCTTTAAAGTGCTGTGCAGAGACACCAGATGTGAGCTCGTGTATCCTCTCAACACTGCAGGTCTGTCAAATGTGCTCCAACTGGGTCCCGTGCTCATGCTTATGCCATTGACATTTGGCATTTCTTTCTTTTTTTTTCTAAATGGTTTTAAGAAGTTAAAACATTTCCACTTGTTCCACTCCAGGAGACATGGTGTCAGTCATTGTGAGGCCTCCTGTGCATGTTTCGTCACTGCGGTTTCATCACCGTGTGTTTGCCCTGAGTCACCTCCGGTGTGATTAGTTTGGCTCGTACCGGACCTGCTTCCAGTTGCTGCAACTTGCTGTGTTACGAACTTTGATAAGTTTTTTGCTCAGTCAGCTTTTTTTTCTTTTTCTTTTTTTTGATTTGGTGCTTTCCTATTGGGATATTATAATCACATAGAGATTCTCTAAATATCTATTCCATGGATCCTCGATAAATCGGTAAATAAAATGTTCTCAGCGCAGTATGGGCAGTCCCGGACGGCATTAGCATGTGTGAGGCCCTGTGTGGTCCCTCTCTCACGATTATATCATTTCTGTTCTCCACTTTTAACGCCATTCTGAGCAAGGCTAGGAGCTGAAATGTTCAGGCTAATCCATAATGTAAATATTAGGTAAGTATTACTCTTCGACTCCACACGTATATGGATATGTTTGAAAACTCTGAAGGGGTGTAGGGTGCAGAGAAAGGGATAGGAGGAGGTGTGGCCAGACATATGTAATATGCTTTGTGTACACGTGGAAAAAATACTAGAAGCTGCTTACAAGTCGACTGGAGCTGCTAGTCGCTAGCTTTGAGTCTGTTTTCTTTTTTTTGTTTTTTTGGATTAATTACCCATCGTTTTTGTTCATGTTTCTCTGCTCCGAACTCAGACAGCAGGTTATTAAGATTTGTATAGGTATATTAAGATTGTAAGATTTGTATATTGTATATTATGAGTATATTTTTAGATACTTAAAACTAAGAAAACATGTAAAGCGTCCAAGCTGTGAGCAACTCCTGATACTGTTGTCAGTCATCTGAAGCCTGCTCAAAGCTCTTCCTGGTGTTGTTCTTTAACGTAATTGGCTGGTGAGTGTTTTCAGATTGTTTCTGCGTTTTGGTTTGGACAGAGAGATTTTCCCAAAAAAAAGCCGTTCTTGAGGATGGAAATAGTGAAAATGCAGAGGTGAAACCTGTTAGTATGGCTTCCAAGTGTGATGACATTGTAAGCATTTGTAGATTTTGTTTTTCTCGGTAGATTGTTAGCATTTGTGTCTAGATGATGCTGCTGTCTCTGACCACAAACCCAAGAGAGCGCAACTGTCCTTGCTCTTCAGCAGTCCACCACTGTTTAGGAGTGGTTAAGAAAATCTTTGCAATGCAGTTCGGCATAAAATATTTGTATGGATTTTTTTTTTTTTTGTGTGTGTAATATAGAGTTTTTAAAGCTGTAGACGATATTAACCCTTAAATACATGAACTGTTTGTACAGTTTCAATTGAAACATCCATAAATGCTATTTAAAAGTTTAAACCGATATGAAATTAAAAACACAGCCTTCTTAACTCGATAAACTGCGCTGCGCTGCTCCCAAAGACTGGACTCATAGCAAAGAAAGGTTCAGATGTATGGAATTGGTACAAGTTTGAAAAGTCAGATGATCAAGTCTGTGTAAAATATAATGCGTCCTAAGCGGTAATTCACCAGTCGGAATTACGTCATTTTCAACCTCGGCACGTTCGACAGACAAAATGAGAAAATTTAAGCCCTCATGTTCGTATTCTGAGATCAACAAGCTAGGCAGCTAACTCGGACGAGTGATGTAGATTTTCTTTCTCAAACAGCAAACTGTATAGTCAGTGTTTTAGGTTTAACACACGGATATGTCTGTATGTAGACTGATCTAAAGCTAATACTTGTATATACTCGTTGATTTGACGTCACTCCGTAAACGGGGAAGGGACTCGGAGTGGAGAAGAACGCCCCACCTTGACTTCTCAGGTGCGGTGGCATCTCATGTCACAAAAGACTTGATCCCCATTTACTCTGTCGAGAAAGAAACACTAAGTTGTGCAAAAAATATCACCATCTACAGAAAATAGTGCAGTTTTTTTTTTTTTTTAAATATCCTCTCTTTAAACGTTCTTTGTTTAAAAAGAACCACTATTTGCTATAGATGGAGCTGTTACTATTTGTTGCACATCTCCATTTTCCAAAGTCCATTCCAATAAATAAAAAACTTTAAGTATATAGCATAATTTTTCAATTGTATAATGTAAGAACAAAAAAAAAAATTGTAATTGAGAATTGTTCACAAAGTTGCGGGGAAAAAAATCGAGATCACTTTCTGAAACACTCTAATTAATATCCTAGCGTTTGGCCGGAAGCCTCTCATGTGCCCAGCGTGCAGAGAGCAGCCGTGTAAACTGCGTTAGCTGCACAGCAGAACCAGAGGCGGTGACAGTGAAGAGGTCTGCGTGGACGAAGTGCGCGAGGTGGTTGCGGCCAAGCTTTTGCTGTGTACCTTGTATTCCCAGGTCACCTTCTTGGTCTTTTGGGTAGATAATTAACCCGACCTGTTGTTACCCTCCACAGTAATGAGAGAACTGAATGTTGTGTCCGTATCAAGGCTGGCTCTGCAGTCTGTGGTGTTTTACTGTGTGAACTATAGCAGATCTGCCAGCCAGCAGTTTGCGTAGGATCTCTGTGTATTAACATCGGCGTACACTCAGATACACGCCAAAAAAAAAAAAAACAGTCTTCTTTTTCATCCCAGTAAAAATGAAAGATGAGCTAATTGACACACGAATCTGGAATTGCCTGACAGTTGTGTAGGTGTTTCGAACTCTCCAATATTAACCAACACCCTGAAGACCCCCCCCCCCACCCGCCTCGCCTCGTCTCGCATCAGTACTCTCTCGTTTCTCCATTTTCCCACGAGAGGTGCCCTGATGCGCCGCTCTCACTTTCTATCATAGTAAACGGAGAACGTTTTCATCATTGTGACCTAAATAAATACGCTGATCGCTTTCATATCATATATATATATAATGTACTATATTGTAATATGCTAAATATATAACGTGCTATAATTTATTAGGGACATCACCGAAAAAGGGTTCGGCCAAAAACTATTTGAAAATGGCATGAAAAAGAAAGAAATAACAGTTTGAATAGATCTACACTGAAAAAGTGTAAAAGCTAGCACTTTAAAGATCATTTCCATGTTAATGATGATTTGGAAAGTGATCAGAGATGCTGTTTGTTCTCCTGCAGTACAGCACAGACACATTTCAGTCAAAGTGGTCGTGGCCGGAGCGGCAGAAACTGGGGTGTGCGTATATACAGGGCTTTACAGTAAGCACCAAGGAAGAGGCAGCCTTTCCCCAGCCGGTTACTGTAAAACCCCCTGTTTACACTCTCTACAGTTTCTGGTAACGAGAAAACCTACCTCAAGCACCCTCAGAAATCTGAATTACTCCAAGTGGTATGAAATGGAAAACCCAGTGCAGTTGTGATGAGCTGAAAAGAGATGATGACTCCGCATGAGGTCAGATGTGTATGAGGCGAGAAGGACAATGGTGAACTGTATCCATATGACAGTGGTATTTATATTAACTGCTAGGTCATATGAAGCGTCCATGATTTTCTCAGCATGCATGCACACACGCACAAGACAGTATCCAGATTATACTCGCCGTCCCCGGCCTACACTTACCCCTATACCCTCTCTCTGCTTCTTTCAACACACAAGTGTAAACCAACCTCTGATGGACAGCCTCAGTGGCTAGCAAGCCAGATCAGCAGCCGGGTTACAGAGGGTTCTGGAAAGTATTTCGACTCCTTCAGTTTTTTGCTTTCTTGTTAGAGATTTAATTTAAATGAATTAAGCTGACTTTTTTTTTTTGCCGTCAGTCTACACACAATAACCCATACATGACAAAGCAAAAACAAATGTCTCATTTAGATCAGACTCTTATTCAGTGCTTTTGCAGAAGCATCTTTGGCAGCAATTACAGCTTCGAGTCATCTTGGGTAAATCTGTGTAAGCATTGCACACCTGCAACTGGGCAGTTTCTCCCATTCTACAGATTCTCTGAAGCTCATTCAGATTTGATGGGGAGCGTCTCTGAACTGCCATCTTCATGTTTCTGTAAATATTCTTTGGGCCTTCTGAAGCTCTGTTAGCATAGCCATTGGCTTCTTGGTCACCTCCCTGACCAAGCTCCTTCTAGCCCTGGTACTGAGTTTGGCCATAGGGCCAGCTCTAGGAAGAGTCCTGGTGGTTCCAGATGTCTTCCATTTCACACTGATGTAAGCCCACTGTGCTCCTGAGATCATTCAGAGCTTTAGAAGTAGGTTTAGACCCTCATCCAGTTCTGTGTCTCTACACAGGTGGCTTGCGGAGGTCTATGGAGAGTTCTCTGGACTTCATGGCTTGGTTTTTGTTTTGACGTGCACTGTGAATTGTGGCACCTTATACACACAGATGTGTGTCTCTTTCTAAAGCCAAAGTCCAAACAGCTGAATTTGCCAGAGGTGGACTTCAGTCAGGTTCCAGAGACATCTCAAGATAATCAAAGCAAACAAATGCACCTGAACTCGAACTGAAGCAGCTTAATCAAGGGTCTGAATACTAAAGGAGAAAATTTCAGTTTTTGATAAATTTGCAAAAAAAAAAATTCTAAAAACATGATTTTGCTTTGTCATTATCGATTATTTTGTGTAGATTCATAGGAAAAGAAGTCGGTTTAATCCACTGGAAATTAAATCTATAACAATCAAGTATGTAAAAACTGAAGGGGTCTGAATACTTTCTGAACCCACTGTGTATCATTTTTTTATAGTTATATATGAGCTTGTATTTCCTTGCAATGGTAATTTTTTTTTAAATGTTAATTGATTTGCAAGTTAATCAGTTGAATGAGTTACAGCCCTGAATTTCACTAAAATTCACTCAGTTTGTCTTTGTGGGCTAATGACGCATTTTATTCTTCAGTAGAATGTCTGCAGAATTTGAGGAGACGCACCCTTCGTCACGTGTCATTTTGGAAAAAGATTTTGTTTTGCTCAGCATAAGACAGGAAAGGATTTCAGCTAGCATGTAGTGTTTGTAAAGGGATACCACAATATTCAATACAAAGTCCATGGCCTAGTACGAGTGTCTAAAGCGGCGAGGAGCTTTGAGACTCTCGGCACAGAGCATGAAGCTGAAACACACGTTATTTATAGCCGTCCACCTGCAGGCCACATGTGAAAGGAACCTCAGCATTTTTAAATCACTGTCCAGTTATAATGAAGCAACACACAAGCAAGTGTGTGGTTCCACAGAAGATCAGCACGGCTGTGATTGGGCCGTAGGTAACCACAGCCATGCCGATATTCAGTATAACCACACGATTGCCCGGGCACTATTGCTTTTATACAGCGGTTCTATAAACAACAAATTAATATTGAGTGAGTGACATTCGAACACACATG
This sequence comes from Pangasius sanitwongsei, assembly GCA_037576675.1. Classification (NCBI taxonomy): domain Eukaryota; kingdom Metazoa; phylum Chordata; class Actinopteri; order Siluriformes; family Pangasiidae; genus Pangasius; species Pangasius sanitwongsei. Next base: position 23,850,730 of record CM075013.1, on the reverse strand, counting down.
TCCTGTTTATTTTTGCTCAGCTAGCGGAAATCCAGAAGAAGCCAACGCTCACTTTATAGCATGTCAGACTAACTAGCTCCCACTGATTTGTGCTTAATCCATCAACTGTTAAAGGTGCTTCCGGTAAAAAAAAATTTCATCCCTTCTTCCTTTTCATCTTCAAATGTCAATCGTTCATATTTGAAGTCAAAAGTATCGCTTTTTTCCATGTCCACTGCCAGTCGCTAACATTACTGCAGTAACCGTTTCACACTAGGAAGTGGAATTTAACGTGACGAGCACAGACAGGTGGCGTGATGCACACAGTGAGACGTCCCAGCGCAGTTATAGGAAATAGAAGCACTCTTGGAACGCTCTTATGCGAATTGTCAATGTCCGTTTTTTATATATATATATATATGGCACCATTAAGAAAAACCGAGGTTGACCAAAGTGCTTTACAGCAATAATTACAAAAGCTAAAATAGAAGTAAAATAATATCAGTAAGAAAAACCCCTAACATTATAAGTGTTGGTTCATCATATACAATCACATGACGTATTTAAAACTATCCTCACTGCTGGCCAAATGCCAAGGAAAAGAAATAAGTTTTCATTTGGATTTGAACATAGTTAAGGTAGGAGCAGTTGTGTTGTGCTGTGTAGACGCAGGCTATTCCAAAGCTTAGTGCCAGCCACAGCGAAAGCATGATCACCCCTAAGCTCCAGTCTAGATCTGGGAACCGATAGTAGCGCTCCATCACATGACCTGAGCGTTCCATGAACAGGCAGAAGCTCCGTAAGGTATGAAGGAGCTAGATTGTTCAGAGATCTGTAAACCAGTAGGAGTGTTTTGGAATCCGTTCTGTAGCCGGTGTAGTGCAGCAAGAGTAGGGGGGATGTTTTTGCGCCTCCGTGTGACTGTCAGCAGTCTGGACTAATTGCAGTCGGGCCATAGATGTCTGATTAATTCCAGCGTAGAGAGAGTTGCAGTAATCCAGGCGAGAAGAGATGAAAGCATGAGTCACTGGTCAAAATGTAGAAACGGTTGGTCTGTTTGAATACTTCTGCGCTAAGGTGTAGTCTTCGCCCCACCATCTGACATGAATCAGGATCTAACTTTGAATCTTACACCAAAATGTGTTGTACTTGATATAAGCTCTAGCTCTCAGGCCTGTCAGCACAGATGGAGCCTTGACACCATGTTTTCTGTCTGTCCAACAGCAGGAACTGAAAATAAACCGTGTGTTTCAGAAAGCGACATGTTGCTGATCTTTCCAGCTACATTTTTGTGGGGGATCTCAGCAGCGGGAAATCTGCAGCCGAACACCCCTAAACCATAAGGTGTAATAGGTGACATCATTGCATGTGTAGATAGAGCCAGTGTAAATGTTAGGCTTCTACCCGATATGATGCCATGCGATTTTGATTTAAAAGGCACCGATTCGTTATTTGCCGAAAGCACCGATTTTGCTCGGATTTGATCAGTATGTATCGATAAATGACCAGCTTTAGACATAATCTGGAGTGCTGTTCGTTCATGAATGGTGGTGATGTAGAGAAGTGTCAGAGTTACAGAAAAATGACCCTGACAGCCTGTTAAATTATTTACACACCAGTCTCAAAAGATTTTACACATCAGTGTGACACTCAGACCTCACCAGCACACAGACATTAGCGAGCAAAATATTGTTCTTCTGGCAGACTCAGGGGTGTAATAAAGAGTGTCCCAAAACACTACACACACGGTCTATTTATAGTTCATGCAGTTTGTGGCTCCCAGGGCTGTACAGTGCAGCAGCTCTGCTCGTGTGTCCGATTCTGTGTGAAGATCAGCGTTGATTCGTACACACGCTGCTGCTTTGCAATGCTTTCACCGAGTTTTCCTAAATCAGCCAGAGAAACAAATGATGAATGTTACCGCTGTGTCAGAGCACTACTGCCCTACTATACTCATGATGTCTGCGCGCTCACCTTTTTTAAATCTTGTGTTTCGATGATGATCACATTATCAAAATGTGATGATTAAATGCATCAGGGGGAAGAAGAGGCTGTGACTGCAGTGAATGTTGCATATTCGCCTGAGGGTTGTGTAATGCCTTTACTCGTTGTCTACTGTTATCTTATTTTCTAACATTTAAAACCCACTGTTTGTGAATATCTCCACAGGAAATAAAGACTTTATTAACGTGTTCCCTTTATTTTACCCGAGTGTATGTTCAGCATGCTTGCTGAGTATCTGACAGATATCAAATGCTGAGGCAACATTTTGCTCAATTCCTGTCCCACTTCTGCCTCAAGATGGTAGTTTGACACCAAGCTAACCTCTCAATTATTATAAATAGATTAAAATCTCTAACACGAACTGTTTCCTTTTCTGTTTTAGAGCACGTCCTGACTCAACCACATGTGTGCAGTTTGAAACTAATCACAAATGGTGATTTACATGGCGATTACTGCTGTTTTATTAAATAGAATATTAAAAGGACATTAATCCACCTTTTTAAGTCTGATGAGACACTCATTTGGAGTGGCCTCAGTCGGTGTACTGTGCTGTGCCTGAGGTGTATACATGACTGTTTTTTATTCAGAATGACCTCTCGGTCTGATTATTAACCGATCATTAGGAGGCACGTAAACATGAGGCATGTAAACACCATGTGAAATTTTGTGTAAGTAGCTATTTTGGTTTTTGTTTCAGTATCTTTGAGTCTAAGTTTAGTACTTTCTAAATTCTCAGATATTCATCAGATGGATAAATGCACACACACTCCACGCCTCACAGCTCGGACAGTTTGTGGCTGTCTCAGGATAATCTGTGCTGGTTCCCTCTCCCGACATGTCACCGATTCCAAGTAAATCCACTTGTTTGACCAATAATCCACGCTTTCACAGATATCTATAATCCACCCCATCTCCCTCCCGACGTCTACATGGGTTCTCGCACCGTCTCGTCGTGTAGGCTTAGTCTTTTACTTCTGGGTTTCCCCTCCTCCGTGCAGCGCAGACCAATTAAAACCAATCGCACCTCATCACTCCGCCCTTACGTGCTCCGTTTCAGCCCACTGGATTCCTAGAATCGTGGTTTCTAACAGCACCTCTGTGTTCAGCAGTTCTTGTTTTCAAGGCTCCTCTTCTCACCATACACCAGTGGAAACCAGACAGGCATTTCAAGCGAAGATTACATTCTGTGTATTGTGAGTGCTGATGCCTTTTATCTTAACTTCTGAAGGGGTGATTAAAAGTGTTACGTCTATAAGTTCAAGTTTGCTTCATTGTCCAGGGGAAAAAAAAAAAAAGGTACATGAGAAACAGTGAAATACTTGTGCTACACTGGCGTGCCCATACACTGAACATAAAGAGCATACAAACCGATGCGCAGAGGCAGCAGTGTAGGGAGAGATTTCACATCATGCTCAAGTCAGAATGCATGAGGAATGAATAGTGCAAATAAAAACTTAGTTACTCCATTTAAAAAGGTGGAAATTTTATAAGAGTGTAGTGAAAGTGGTGTCACAACAGTGTGAGGATGATTATAGGCAACAATGAGCTGTGCAAAAAAAGATGCATAGGAGGCACGTTCTGTTATACTAAAAAACTGGCACTTTGTTATAACATTTGCAATAAATCAGTAGATCTGAATTGACCACCAAAGATCTCTAACCACTGACCTGTTCATCTGGACTGTTACTCTGTATGATGAATTAGCCTAGCAGCTGAAACCAACAATATCCACAGCTTGTCCAGTGGAGGTTTGTTAGTGTATTGTCTTGTTTATGTTGTTTTATCTCCCAACAGAAAATCACAATACCCCAGTCCACAAGTCTAAATGATGTGCGAACGTTTACGTTCTATCTGTCTAATGTGGGGAGGGATAATCCCCAGGGCAGCTTTGACTGCATCCAGCAGTACATTACAAGGTAGGCTAGTTTTTTCTCTCTCTGTTTCTGTACATGAGCAACTTTCCCCAGAGGAGCAGACATGGCTGTAACTGTAGCTCCTCAGTTTATTAGCGTGAAATGATCCATTCATTGTGGGACACTGAGTAAATCAAAAGACCTAATAAAGTCACAATCAGATGGCATGCAAAAGTTGAGAGTTTATGCTGAAATCTTTTTATTTTGTGTACAAGTTCACCTTAACAAACCTTATTTCATACAGTTAGTTTCTGTTAAGTTTCAGATGTGAGTAACTTTAGGTTGGCAATGCTATGCACCTCTGGTGTTCTCAGTGAAGGGAGCATACAGCTGGACTGCCTGGGAGGGATCCAGGATAAAATCACGGTGTGTGCCACAGACGACTCTTACCAGAAGGCCAGGCAGAGCATGGCTCAGGCAGAGGAGGAGACACGCAGCCGTGCTGCCATCGTCATCAAGCCCGGTGGCAGATATGTGGGTAAGACAGTAAAATCCTTAATTGTGATGTTACGTGATTTGTGCGGTGGTCTGAGAAAACACTCCGTATTTTCTCCCATATATTGTTCCCGAAAACTGCAGGCTTTCCTGAACTGAATTGTCTTTTTCTCTTTTGCATGTGCGTTAGCTAGAAGTAAAGTTCTAGTGAAAAAGGGGAAAATCTCATTTAAAGATTTCATTTCAGTTCCACTTCCACATGCTTACCTCTACATCTATAACCCAATCAGCTACATTACTGACAAACATTACAGTGGGAAATGGGTTATTAGCCGCATTATCAGCATCATCCACATCTCATCATTTGAGGTAAAAATCACTCCCAGCATTTAAACATCATCGTCTCTCCGCTCCACCGTTCACTGTTCACTGGCAGGGAAATAGTTCTTTTAACTAAATTCATATTTTACAACCATGATTTTTGCAGGCAGAAACCAACGTAGATTTAAAATAACATTTTCAGATTGTTAGAAATATGTTTTAAAAGTATAGACACATATATTGCTGGCAGGAAACTCAAACTCCAGCAAGATTTTCCAGGTCTGTCTGTCCGTGTGTGTCTGTGTCTGTCCGTGTGTGTCTGTGTCTGTCCGTGTGTGTCTGTGTCTGTCTGTCCGTGTGTGTCCGTGTCTGTCTGTCCGTGTGTGTCCGTGTCTGTGTCTGTCTGTCCGTGTGTGTCCGTGTCTGTGTCTGTCTGTCCGTGTGTGTCCGTGTCTGTGTCTCTGTCCGTGTGTCTCCGTGTCTGTGTCTCTGTCCGTGTGTCTCCGTGTCTGTGTCTCTGTCCGTGTGTCTCCGTGTCTGTGTCTCTGTCCGTGTGTCTCCGTGTCTGTGTCTCTGTCCGTGTGTCTCCGTGTCTGTGTCTCTGTCCGTGTGTCTCCGTGTCTGTGTCTCTGTCCGTGTGTCTCCGTGTCTGTGTCTCTGTCC
>CM075013.1:23816550-23840954 GCA_037576675.1 Pangasius sanitwongsei | reverse complement strand
CCCAACAGAGCTGCTTTTCACTTACTGAAGACAAGACTGAAGGCAGAAAGACCCACAAACAAGCAGCAACTGAAGGTAGCTGCAGTGAAGGTCTGGCAAAGCATCTCCAGGGAGGAAACTCAGAATTTGGTGATGTCCCTGGGTTCCGGACTTGAGGCAGTCACTGACTGCAAAGGATTTGCATCCAAGTATTAAAAAATAATCTTTTATATTTATAATTGTTAATTAGTTCAATTACATTTGTCTCTGTAAAAAAAAAAATAGTTGTAATTCCTAAATAGTTAATGCAATATTTTTGTTAAACCCCTTGGTATTAGAGCTGAAAGTCTTCACTTCAATCACACCTTGGTTGCTTCATTTCAAATCCATCGTGGTGGTGTTCAGAGGCATAATTACGAAAAGTGTGTCACTGTTCAAATACTTATGGACCCAGCTGTATGCAGTTATTAGTACCCGCACACAGAGACACGGAAGCACGATATGATGCGATTCATAGTGTTCTTGAAAAGAGCAAATGTTACAATACACTATATGGATATGGACAACATGCTCAACCCAGTAATTATTAAATCTTTAAAACCATAGGTCTTGCGATTGATTAAAACTTGTAACCTGAATTTTGAGTGCAAGAAAATAATAAGCCTGGCCAGGGTGGATTTTGCCTCACTTCACTGTTCTTGTGCAATTTTACACTGCTTATGTTTGCAGTTTTGTGCATGAGCAAAAGCAATACCATGTTCGAGTGAACAGACTCGAGGGTGGTATGTTGTGGTGTTTCTGTTTCACAGTGGTAATCCTGGTCACTTCTGAGATTTAACCAGTGTATTGGGCCTTGTTGTTGGATTTTAATAAATATATTGCAGTTTCTATTCACTGCTTTGCTGAAATAGACCTGTGGAGTGAACATTGTCTTTTTCTAATGACTAGTATTTGCTATTGCTAATCAGTCACAGCTGTGCAACTCGTGACTGGACATTGAACTCTTACGCCTAGGCCACTTTCTAGCTCTGTCAGCAAAATGTTCTAATTTCCCTCGATGCTGAAAACTAGGCTCTTTTCTAAAACACACGTTTATTTAATCATATCACTGGTAGTCTGCAATATACTATACGTAATATACTGTCATAATTTACATTGTGAATAGCTAAATACTCAAGTGTTTGCTGTATATTCTGAACCGTGAAGAAGACTTTTTAGAGATTTTAAAAAAAATTATTAGTATTATTATTTTTGCTCAGTGGTTTTCACACATCCCCAAGAAAATATTTTTGTTTTTTTTTTTAGTCTGCTTACATTTATGTAGTGTAAAACATTATTGGACCAAATCAGAAGCAAAAGTATCATTTTCTCTCTGGCTGGCTGGACAAGCGGGCTTGTTGGTGAGAGAGTGCTGAAAGGGACGTGCACTAACTAAAATACTTTTGTGCAGCTTAACATTTCGCACAATTTGTGAAAAATATAAGACATTTATTCTGTTTTAAATCGACACAGCAATGTTTCCCTGGAGCATACGCTGAGAATACTTTTCTATTTTAAAGGTCTTCTTTCCATTTTGCTGGTACTTTTTGTAAGATACTCATGTTTCTGTTTTACAGAAAAGAACTACTGAAGATTTTATCGACCCCCTGGCAAGCAAGAAGCCCAGGATATCGCACCTGATCAGCAAGGGATCAGCACCCGTCAACGGAAAGTTGAACTCTTCAAACGGGAAGGACTCATGCGGCTTATCCAGTGCCCCGCTTCCGCTACTGGATCTATCTCAGCATCTTGAGCCACTGTCAGACGTCAGCAACGACTCGAGCCACAATGGCCGGGACTGTGAAGGCCAGGAGGCAGCAGTGGCCGAGCGGCTTAGCCAAACAACAGCCTTAACAGGGAGCTCTCTGCAGACGGAGGCAGCGTTAGGCTCCACTCCTTTGGTGCCCTGCAGCCTGGAAGGATCAAAGGAGCGCAGCAGCTCACCCTCGCTGCATGGCAAGTCCAAGAAGTCCAAAAAACGCAAAGATAAAGACAAGTCCAGAAAGAGAGATCCAGAGAAGGAGAAAAGGGAAAGGAAAGGAGAGGAGGACAGTGACGGATCGCAGCTGAAGAAATTGTACAAGGTTACTACAAGTCCAGACCTGAGCATGATGAGTATTCCACATAAAAGCACAGGTACAGACAGTGTCAAGTACAGAAGTATTGGAAAATTACAGACTTTACACTTAGTCTTTTATATTCATATGTATATGTATTTATACCACAGCACAGTTAAATGCTCAAATCTGATTGGTCAGAAGGTGTGCATTTATTTCCATATAACAGCACTGGCAGTTCCACGTTAGCGGGGCAGCTAAAATAAGTTTGAGATTCAGTTAATGTTCATATCGAACCTCAGATTCAGGGAGAAAATCTGATCCGGTGACGGATCTCCTGGAAGTATCGCACCACAGTCTCCACGGTTTACGCCGAAAAAACAAACGCATCCACTTCTGTAGATGGAAACGCCTTGTTGTGGAGAGAGGTCAGAGCAGAATAGCCAGAATCGTTCAAGCTGACAGGAAAACTCCCTCATCAACAAAGAGTCTTTGTTTTTCACACCGTTCTTTTAGAGGCTGTTGTGTGTGAGAATCCCAGGAGATCAGCAGTTTCTGAAATACTCAGTCCAGTCTGTCTAACAGCTATGCCATGGTCAAAGTCACTGAGATCATATCTCTAGATATAGACATCATATGTCTTATTAGTGCTAGGAGATTTCCACCGTTAATTTGGTTAATTTGATTTTCAAATAACCTACTCGAGGTTTAACCGATATGAAGGAAAAACACAGCCTTTTTAACCTGATACAGTGGATATAAAATGTCTACACACCCCTGTTAAAGTTGTAAAAAAAAATTAAACCAAGATAAATCATGTTACAACTTTTTAAACCCTCAGTATGAAATTATAAAATACAAAAAATTAAGTGAAAAACAGTCAGAAACGGGAAATTTTAGGCCGCTAACTCAGAGGAGTGACGCATGTTTTCATTCACAAACAGCGAACTGTTTAGTCAGTGTTTTAGATTTAACAAACGAACATGTCTGTGTTGATTAATCTAAAGCTAATACTTGTATATACAGTGTAACTCATTTAAAGGTGAGTTTCACTTTGTTTATCTCTGATGCTGATCTGACGCCACCATGCTGACTTCTCCGTCGCGGTGGCATTTCATGTCACGAAAGACGTTACTCTGTCGAGAACAAAGGGTTCACTGCGTTGTGCGAAAACAGTGACACATATAGCAAATGGTTTTTTTTTTTTTTGTTTTTTTTAAATATCCTTTCTTTAAATATCCTTTCTTTAAAAGAACCATTGTTTACACTATTTGCTATAGATGGTGCTGTTACTATTTTTCAAAGTTACTATTTTTAAAAATAAATTGCGTAGTTTTTCAACTGCATTATGTAAGAACAAAAAAGATCGAAATCGAGTGGTTCATAAACTTGAAAAAAAATCTTTTTTTTTTTTTTTTTTTTTTTTTTTGGCAGTATAGCCCAGCCCTGTGTCTCATGTCTACTTTTCAATTAATTTATTAATTCTCTTGCATGTTACTATGAAATGTCCAGAAGCCTGGAGAATGCCTTAGTCCTCTCCCAGCGCCGCTGAATCAGAAAAGAATAGTGTACCTAAACAGAGCCGTAACTTGTAAAATATTGTTAAATGTACAATAACTGAATTATAGTTTTTCAAGCAGGAGCAGATTTGTAAAGAAGACAAAAAATTTTTTTTACATGATTGAAGGGGGACTAAATCTGGAATGGAATATTTCATAAAGCACATATGGATTTGATGGTCAGGTGTCCACATACTTTTGGCCATATAGTGTATTTCCCAAAAAAGGGATATGCCTGTTTCTTTATTTGATATCTGCTGTTTATTTCTTACTGGCCTTTACATGTGCAGTGTAGCTTTACATGTTACACACGATTATATTTTCGACCACTAGGATGAACCATTTCCCAACACATCTGGCTGGAAAGCTTCGATGCTTAGTGAACATCTGGCCATCGCCAGCGTCTGTGTGAGTTTGCTGTCTGCTGCATGACTTGTACTTGCATTCACTTTTTGTTTTCTGTTTCCTTTTAGATCTGAATGGAATGTACAACAGCTCCAGTATTCCTGCCTCGTCTTCTGTGATGGCAGACTATTTACTGTAAGTACTCTTCGTCTCTGCGTTTCTTAAACGAACACCGTGCATTATTTGGCATTGGGTTCATGTATTTCAATCCAGCATATGTTTTCTTTTGCTTTGTTTCTCTGGTCTGTGCTCATGTAAAATGTCTTTTTGTGACAAGACTTTTTTTTTTTTTTGCATGTCTGAGCAGAAAATACACTGAGATTGGCTCCCAGGAGCAGCGTCAGAGCTATAAGAATGATTTCAACGCAGAGTATAGTGAGTACCGGGGACTCCACGCACGAATAGAGGGTATCACCCGGCAGTTCACTGTGCTGGACGCTGAGCTTAAACAGCTCCAACAAGGCACAGATCAGTATAAGGTAACCACTGTACCAATACACGCTGATTAGTCTGAATAGTTTACACCCTTTGAAGCTCTACATTTCAAAATAACATCTTTCAGATCAGAACCTCTGGAGATCAGCATCAGTAGTACTTGTATTGCACATAAGGACACTAAGGTTAAATTTCTGACTGACTTGTGCTTGATCTGATGTATACTCCTGGGCAAGGAAATGGGCCAAGCCCAAAATGGCAGAATATTAAACTTTTAATGGTCTTAACAACAAACCATTGGTCAGGAAATTAGCAAGAATTAAACAAATAGATAAAGGAACTTTAGTATGGGAAGCTTTTCCCTTTGATTTCTTTAAATGTTTAAGCCTTCAGGAAATTAGGACATTTTCCTAATCAGGAAAATATTGTACATAATGTGTGAGTTTGAATTTTACATCAAACATTTGAATCATTATCATGATTTTACCTTTGCGTACAAGAAGACTATACAAGTGAATTTTCCTGTTTCTAGCTTTTCTCCAAACAGTTCACTGCAACAAAACTAACATTCAGGAGTGCATCTGTTTCATTCTTGATCATTTTCTGACCAATGATTTGTTGTTAAGAGAAATAAAAGCTTAATATTTGCCATTTTGGGCTTTTTTTTTTTTTTTTTTTTTTTTTTTGCCCAAGAGTATAGGTCAATATAAGTGACAACAGTATGGCTGTATAATTATTCATAACCACAGAGAACACACAGATGTCTTGTATTTACACTTTGGTTATCCAAGTTATCTGAACTTATATATATTTTTTTCTTTCATTATACAAGTTATTCAGTTGTTTATATTAAATTGTGTTACAACCTGGAATTAAAATGGACTTATTTGTGATTTTTGATTTACACAAAATGTCTAACAATTGAAGGTGCAAAACACAAAGGTTAATTAAACCAAAAAAAAAAGGGTTGTTGATGTTTGTTGGTTGAATAATACTTGTCAGATTGGATGGAGAATGTTGGTGAACAGCGATTTTCACACTTTGCTAAAGATTCTCAGTAGGATTGATGTCTGGCCTTCCTTTTCATCAGTCTCACTCTGTTTAAAAAGGAAGGTCAAGTTCAGGGTTTTTATGTGTCAAGGCCAAAAAGTTAAATTATGGTCTGATCAAACCACAGCAGCTTTTTCCACATTGTTCTCCATTATTTGGGCTCCAATTTCTGCCCACTAGCTACTATGAACCAGGGAAGGCTAACACTTGCTTCCTCCAAGACACATGAATCCAGCTGGGGCATGGTCAAGTGCTGCTTGTGAATGGAGGGCAGAATCTTAGAGAAGACATCAGCGCTTTATCTCCTGGTGAAAACTCATGCAGCCAAGATCCCCTGTTATACAGCCAGGATTGATGTTTTTGAGTCTGTCTCAAAGGCTCCTGTGTTAATTGGACCAGTGTGTTCTTGTGTGGGTTTTAATCTCAGTTTGAGAACATATTCAATTCCATTCTTGCTCTGTGACGGGTCATCCTCCCAGTTTTCCCAGATGATGGCCTATACTCATACTATAATTCAAACAGGGAGAACCACCTGGAGGCTTGTGGGACCTTTCAGACTGCCACTTTTCCCAATTCTGAGTATCATCATGTACAGACTTCCGGATGATATTTTTAAGGGTTTGATTAATTCGCTTGACCAGGTTCATCTGTTTGCGGATGTTAAACACTGGCACGGATCGATTTAATCCCTAATAATTTTTACAGTTTGAAAATTGTACATGACATGGTCAGTCAGAATCTCTTTTGGGTTTCTGCCATCTCAGAGGAGTGCTGCGATGTTTCTAAGAGTCACGGCTTCTGTGTGAATGTGTCACACAATCCACTAGAACGAACACAAAGTGATACCCTTGTGCACTCCGTTCTGCTGGCCTGAAGAGGTCCATAACACTTCTTTCCAAAGGAGACCTCTGTCAGTGGAAGTGGGCACAATGACACTTTTGAGGTAGCCATAGGGTTCATCAGCAGACGTTTGGGGCATGCCACGCACCACCTGCATACATCGCCATACAATGCCAGACCAGAAGAAACAGGCAATGAGAGTTTAGTGCCTTACCATGTCCTAATTGCCCAGTCATGGGATTATGATGAGCCGCATAGAACACTTGGGTTCCGGCAATTGCCTCATCTCTTTCCTTAGTTCGAATGTCCTACATCGCTCGATATAATCTTTCATTTTTGATAATAGGAAAATATGTGTAGGACAGTGCAGGCTGGACTTGCTGACCATCAACTACTTTGAATTGATCGAAGGTGTGCAAGGGGAAATCGAATTCGGCAATGCCTCCCCAGTCAGCACTGCACAAACCCCATGTCCCACTACTACAAGGCCCATCCACTAGCATACCTTCAAAGAGCCCTCGAAATTTTGTCCAATTCGTTTCCAATATCAGTGGATGGGTGAGGTGTGGACTAACCTCTGCCACCAGGGCTTTGAAGCGCTAGACTTGCTCCTCACAAAGGTGTAAGCTAGCGAGGAACTCGATGGTCTTGGCTGAAGGTGAGTTCTCCATGACAAAGTATTCTTCATAACTTCTCCAGGGTTTTGGCACCACTGTGACACCCTGGTCAGCGTGTGGGGAATGAGGACTTGGTATGCAGGTGTGAGAGCACAGGCTTTTCAGCTCAGCAGCCATCTTAACTTAAATAATGTAAACAAAAACTTCCAAAATTCATACGCACAAGCGCGAGCTCAGCAGGACGCTGTCGAGGAAAGTTGCGCTGTTCAGTATCGCTGACTCTCTCTGCTCAGCATCCATTTGCTGCAAGACATGGCATATAAAGAGAGACTCCACCTCTGCTCACAAGTGGTGCTTGACCATGCCCTCACTGCCCAATTTTGCAAATTGGGCAACACACACACACGCACTTTATTATGATGGGATATTTAGTGTAGATTCAGGCCGTTTCAGTTCTAGGTTGTAACACTACAAAATGCAGAAAAGTTCAAGTACTGATATTGATTTTATATTTTTGCAGACAATCCACAATCAAATACTTCAAGAGTATCGCAAAATAAAAAAGGTATGTTTTAAAGCTTTGTCTTTTACAGTGGGGAAATATTGGGCACCCAGGGAAAACATAAAGACCTGCTCCAGAGAGCTTATGTTGGCTGTTTTGTCAGTTATGTTGCTTTTGACAAATATCAGGTCTTATACACGATGTAGCAAAAGTCTCCATACACAGGGGACTGTGTGTTCCAGCACCACTTCGTCAGTGGATGTTCGTCAAAGTCCGCTTCTCGGTTGTTCCACAACACTTCCAATGTTTTTGAATCTAAGTTTGACAGCAGTGTCGTGTGTGATGTGCTCGCCATGTTTCCTGTTAAAGTCCATCTCAACCTTACGACAGCTTCCCGATCCAGCCATGAGGATGATTTGAGTGCGTTCTTCTTTTGTCAAAGGCATTCTTAAAGGCTATGGGGAAATATATATATGTGTGTATGAAAAATTTTGGAAGACATTTTACCAAAAAGTGTTAATTTCCCCTGTGTATGGAGACTTTTGGGACACCCTGTAGATCATTAATGTGTAATTTATTCACAGTAGCAGTTGTAATTATTAACTCACTATGGATCTGAATATTTCCATTATCTTTGTGTTAACACACTTTTCCCAATGTGTGAAAGTGTTTTAATTTTGTCCTCACACACGTGTACAGCCACAATATTACGTTTCAAGAGGTTGGTTTAGAGTAGAGTATCTATTGGTATCTTTTAGGGGTGTAACGATACACAACATTCAAATTTGATATGATATGGTGGTGTCTCCATAATATACATTTTGACAGAGCAAAAATAAGCATTGCCTATTATGGCAGTGGTTTCAATTTTCAACCGATTAATGCTCTTATCATTATAAAAGTACAATAATTAAACCTTAATAATGACACAGTGTGTGTGATGTATTCACAAACACGGTCTCTTCTTGGCAACATAAAGCAAAACATGGCGTATGCGAGGTTGCCAGGTCTCAACACACTTTCCGTCTCCATCCACATCTCATAAACTGCATAATGACCAGAGGTTAGCCCAAGCAGCTTGGGCGTTGGCAGTAGAAGTCGCATTTTTCTTCTTTTGCATATGTATTTGCGTTGAAAGCAAGTTCGCTGTGTTGCACATGCATTTCTGATGTGTAGGTTCTGATGTGTATGCCCAATTTGGCATATAAACAGCAATCCCGGCCACCCTGCTGGTGTCACTCTCAAGCGGGTGTGTTTGAAGCACAGGGCACTTTATTTTGCATTTTGCGTTAGTGAGTTGTGCTCTGAAAGTCAGGTAGCTCTCTGTAGCTCAGACGTGTTTTTGATTCCTGCATCCTCTCCTTTCAGAATTGTTAACTTCCCAATCACCACAAGCTTGAATCAGCTGGGAAATGCTATCTTAAAGCAGCTGTGTGTGCATTTTTGGAAAAGCATGGGTTTTTGTAACCACTGTAGCCTTTTTTGATTCAAGGTAAACACTTTTTCAGAGTAGGGAGTGTGGGCTAGCTTACGTTTTTTTTTTTTTTTTTTTTTTTCAACTTGCGTAATATAAGCAGGTTTTTGTTATGAATAGCCTGCTTTATTATGCAGCCTGTGATTTGTGTTGTTTGACACACAGGCTTATACCACAGCTTGCTTGAATTCTTGAATCTGATTTGTTCAGAAGGTCTGCATAATCTTTGTATAAGAGCACAGCTTGGACAGAAGTTCCGGCTGTAACATGAACGACAGGTGAATATCAGAGCGCGAGAGAGAGAGAGACTGGTGAGGGAATGACTGTTTATCATGGCTTCGCTTGTCTCTCAAACAGTCCATGACATTAAAATCTAAAATGTAAATGTGCAACGTTCATTAGTTCATTTAAGTAATATGGCACAAGCAAGAATGCCGTTATACTGAATATTGGCATGGCTGTGATTATCTATGGCACTTGCCCTGTGGGCTAATCACTGAATCACAGCCATGCCTAGTATCTTTACAAAACGTAATTCCTTTACATTTTTTTTTTTTTCAACAGCTTTTATTTAAAAGCTGTTATAAACATGACGGTCACCATTTAGGAGAAGTGGTTTGGCGCAATGGTAGAAGGCAGGACTTCAAGATGTAAAGATGTTTGGTAAAATGGAAGCAAGATAGAAGTGTTATTGCTAAATTGCTCAAAGACGTTATCCCACAGAGTGTGTATAGGTGCTGTTTGTACAGAATACTCATTATCGTCTCCCATTGTGTCTTCACAGACTAATCCCAACTACAGCCAAGAGAGGAACCGCTGTGAATATCTCCACAACAAGCTGGCACATATAAAGAAACTTATAGCAGAATATGATCAGCAGCAACTTCAACATTGGCACTAATCATGTTGTGTTTTGTTTTTTTTTTTGTTTTTTTGTTTCCCCTTTTACCTTCTGGAAACAAGACAGTGAGAGAGAAACTCTGGATTCTGGGGAGTTTTCTTTATTTCTGTTTTCTGGCTTGCTCTAAAACAGCAATTGCTCCTAAGGAAAAATGTCATGAAGAAAGCATTCCTGCCCCCCACACACACCCCCACCCCCCCAAAGAGGGCCTACAGCTCTAGTGAGGGCACTACAGGCAGTTATCAGTTTTCTTTTTCCCTTCCCCCCCATTTTTTGCAGGGGGGTGGGTGGGTTGTGTTTTACACTGCATATGGAAAAGTCTTCTGGGCACCGGTTCCCTCTCTAATAGCACATAGGTCTCCCAAAGAGCAGAAGACCTTGGAAATTTTTTTCCCTTGCTTTATAAACTGGGGCAGGCAACACTGAAACTGATTTCTCAAGGTTTCTTACTTTGTTTATTAAAAGAAGTTAAGAGAAATATCATGTTTCCCTATATATTGAATGGAAGGTACTCATATTATTTATTCTTTTGTCTTCCTGGGGGTTTATACCAGATCTGTTGTACACTCCTCAGTATGAGCTCTAAACTTTTTTTTCCAAGCTTAAAAAAAAAACAAAACAACAAAAAAAATCAGTATTTTATGCAAATGCTGCCTTTGGTTCCAGGTAGTCCATAGTTTGCAGTTCATTAATTCATTAGGTTTCTTCTCTGGCTTATGCAGGGACTCTCCTGAATATCTCAAGCCAAGCCAGTTTCGCCTGTTTTACACTGTGTGTGATATTGTACCGGTTTCTTCCATGCAATGGATGTTGATATGCCTACAGGTGGGACAGTGGTGTCTATGTGTAAAGGCTTGGACTGTATGCGGTTGATTTTAATCTCTGGCTTGGGTGAACCTGCTACGCCAAAGGTGGCCATTTTTCCTTATTTAATTAAGAGCCTGGGTGTGTCTCGGAGTGATAGACGGATGCTATGACTGCAGCCGTCTGTGTTTATGCCCACCCTTCTATTATGAAGTTACCTAGTACTATTAAATATGTGCAAAAGCATTACACCAGCCTTGATGGACTTGGTTTTCAAGTCATATTTATCAGGTAAATTATGTATAAGATCCCTCAAATATGGCTGTATCCCTTTAAAGTATCACGATTGTGCACACATGGTGAGATCCAGAGACTAAGCAGGAGTATGGGCTGGACATGTGCTGTACTGTATTTTTTATTTGCCAGCCCTTTTTGATAACGTAGAGCTCTAGACCAACTGCAGTTTGGAGAAATGTGTATGAAGACTTTTTTTTTTTTTCTCTCTCTCCCCTTACCTTAATTCACACCATGCAGTTATATAACTGAACTTTAAGCGCCAGCATTTTGAGATGACAGCTAACCCATAATGTAGGATCAGTCTCTGAGTATTTGTCACTCTCATAGTATTAACCTTTCAGTTGCTTCGACATAGAGCGCAGAGTCCGAACTCCTACCATGTCTGTAAAGATTGTTGAAGAATGATTTTTAAAATTGACAGCTGTCTAGAAATAGTCCACCTGTTCAATCAGAAGATCTTTTCTGATATTGAGCTTTTTATGTTTAAATATTAAAATTCTGCACTTTGCACAGCCTCTTGCTGTTACTCTTACCTGGGTTTTGCTGCAAGGATACATTTGTCTTGTCCATCTTAGTGCATGCGTTTGTGAATGTGTTCAGGGAAAAAAAAAAAAAGACCAGAACTTGTACCATACTTTTAGTCCTACTGTAGAAGGGTATTCCGATTCTAATAAAACCTGATGAGATGCATATCTGCCAACATTTGAGACTAGAGAACAGAACATACCCTCCATTGTTTCCCCATCAGTGTGAGGAGCAACTGCTCGTTTTGTATTCGATTCAACTTCTTATGATTACAGTATTGATTTGGCGTTTATTTGATTTGACAGTGCGTCGTGACGGGCTGGTCAGTTCTGGATTAGGCAAAGAGAGATTTGTAGATCTTGGTAGAAATCTTAGACCCTTTCTAAATGAAACTACATTTTAATAGAAACTTGTGTCTACAAACCTCCAGGATTTTTTTTTTTTCCCCCTCCTGGACCATAGTTTTAATTGGTGCTAAAGCTAATTGGTGCAAGCTGCAAACAATAACACTGTTACATCATTGCATTAGTTTAGGGCTCACCTCAATCTTCAATTGGTCTTAATTTCACTATTTATTTTATTTTGCTTTAGTTATGCTGTCAACAAAATTAGCTTCACATATGCCAAATGACCTGTTGTATAGGGTAGTGTAAGATAAAATATGCTGCTGTTTTAACAAAAAAAAAGGGGAGGCTTTTGAAAGTACGTTTTAATGTTAATGCTAAAACCCAAAGCGTGCTTTTTTTTTTTAATGTTCAGGACTGGGACTGAAGTTTGTCTTAGCAATTCAATAAAATTCTCAAACCTTTTATAGCTCGGGGTCATTTTAATGTTCCTTTAGAGCCATGTTTCTTCATCCTGATCCTAACGTACCGCTGCCATCTTGCTAGCTACTAACCTTGTTCAACTCAGTGAATGAAGAAGCCTGAACTATATCGACGTAGCTGAGAGAGAGGAGCGAAAACACCGAAATATGAAGGGCAGTGGTACTCCAGGACCTGAACTGAGAAACACTGCTTTAGTGTAATTTTTAGACAATGATTATGGATGGCTGCATTTTAAAAAATGTATTAGCTGGTCCTCTGGGTGGAAGCAAAATTAGTTTCTTCCTGCAGTCTCATTAGGGACTAGCCCAGATAAAGGTTTTCTTCACTTACCTGGTTAAAAGTAAAAAATAATTGAATTTGGGGCAAATGCAACAATTTTCTGTGCAGTGGCAGTCACTGAAAATAACAAAAAGTGTGGGCAGGTGTTTTTATTAGGCAAGAAAGGATACCACTCCTCTTAGGAATCTAGGTGCAATAACTTGGTTTCAGCAGAAAAGTTTTACACACACACCCCTCTACAAGCAGAATGTGATATATTTATGCAATAAACTGTGAATGCAATGTGTGAAAATTGTTCCATTTGGCTTCATGGAGCTGAACTTTTGACCTTGTGTCTCGGCGTCAGTTTGAGGAGAATGCTAGTGTCGGAGAGTTCACCATGGCAGAGTGCCAAACCCCTCGTCATTCCTGTAACACTCACACACACCCCGATGCCTCAAGTCCAGGTTTACCTGTACATTTACTTTTCTATAACCCGTTTATAACTAATAGTTAACAAGCAATTCTTCTGTTTACCCTAAATTAGTTCTCAAGAGTATTGTTGACAGCTTCCATCTTACAAACTTTAGATAATGCCACTCTGTATAGCTGTACAAGAGCTTGTGCCTCAAAGGGTCACTTAATTTGCTACAAAGGTGGGGATTCTTCGTGATTTACAGTCTTTAAAACTGAAGTGAATTCTGCCTAATTTCATTACGATGTGGCGGTTGAGATACTTCCAGCAGAAATCTTCCGTAGTTTATTGTTCCTGACAGGTATGCAACAGTGATCAGTGTTTCTCTGGAGCAGGTTCAGTTCAGGACCTTAACCCCGGGGTTAAACATACGGCCTGTGGGGATGAAGGTTCTAGTCCAGACCACCAAATGAATTTTGTAATACTGTAAAATTGTAATTGAACTGAAAGATTTGAAAGAAGGAGCTAGTCTCTGTTGGTCCACTAGGGTGCAAAATAAAACAATTAACCCGGATCCTGACCAAACGTGCTATTGATGTAATTCTTTATTAGTGAGTTAAAGAATTTGACACCTGATCACAGTTAAGTCTATTTCATATATAATCCCAATCCATCATTGTGTGACGATGGCTGTTTTTAAAAGTGCTGTGTAAATAAAAATGAATAGCATTTCATATATAATCACAAGGCCATTTCAGGCTGTAACGTGACGAAATGAGGAAAAGTTCAAGGGGGTGAATACTTATGCAAGACACTTTATGGTAAAACCATCATTGATTTTGATTATTATTTTTTTTTAAATGAATCACAGGCTCTTCGTCTGTTTTGTAGATGATGTACCGCATGTTTAATCTGGGCATTCAGAATGTATCTCTTGGGTAAATACTGACACGCGAGCACATGTAAGAGGAGTTTTGAGCTAATTTTATGGTTTGTCCTACATGAAATAACTATCTTAACGCTCTTTATGTGGTGTACAATTGCACTTACCAAAAACAGTCTATGCCCAAGACTCAGCTGTACATTTAAAGGTAAACATTCTGCTGTAGAGACGGCACAGTAGCACAGCAGGTAGCGTTGCTGCCTCGCAGCTTCAGGGTCCTGGGCTCGATCCTGAACTCGTGTTACTCTATAAGGAGTTGCCCCTAGTTGTCAGTGAGTGTGTGAGTAGTGCCTTGTGATGGACGGGCATCCCAGCCAGGGTGTATTCCCACCTCATGCCCAGTATTCCCAGGATAGGCTTCGGATTCACTGCGACCCTGACCAGGACAAAGCAACTACTGAGAGTGAGTGAGAACTCTGCAATCATTAAGCATGTGATGCTCGTAATACACATCCTTTCAACGCACTCAGTACTGTTTTGAGATGAATCAACACTTTTCCACAACTGTGTGCTATAATCACATGATCGAACTTCCCCCAGAAAATGAGGGGTTTCCTTTTGAGACAGGTTCCTCTGAAGGTTCATTCCTCATGTCATTTCAGGGAGTTTTTCCTTGCTACTGTCAAGAAGTCGTCGTTTCCTCATTTACCCACTCCGGCCATAAAAAGAGACTTGTACAGAAGAGCATGAGCTTAAGCTACATTTGCAGAGTAATTATCAGTAATGATAATTCCCAAGAGTGATTGGTGTTGTAGATTGCAATCACTTTCCAGCCACCTGTCCTGAGAGTACTCACTATTATTATTACCACCTTGGAGACCACTGATGTGACTGATCATATATATAGATATATAACACGTAGGGATATTGCAGTTATGCAGTGAACATGTGTAACCAGTCAGGATCTTTCACACTGTGTCTGCAAGCTTTATGCTTCACAATTTACCAACCTGAACTTAACCACTCATAAGGTAGACACCCTGCCATCCATACCCACCTGTTTGGCAGAATAACAAATACCGTCAATGCGCAGCAAAGAAACTTGTAACACCAAAATGTTTACTAGATTTCTCTGCTAGAATTTTTTTTTTTTTTTTAAAAAGGAGGAGAACATTTCAGATATGTGGCAAGACCCATTTTCTTTTTTACATTACAGCTTTTCTATTTCCCAGTTCATTTTTTCATGGTTCATGAGGGTAGAAAATCTGATTTGTCCTGGGGAAGATCTAAAGGAAGCACAAACATCCTTTGAGAGGTTTGAATATAAATGCATCTTTTTATAAACATGACAGGAAATCTCCACATTTATCATCTTCCCCTAACATCCCAAGACAGTAGAGTATTCATTATATTGCACTGGTATTTCTTGCACACTTCCTGCCTGTAATCAGTAACTGTGCTTATTTTAACAAAATCATATAATTTCTCCTCAACTCAGGTGCCCCACGTATTCATCTTCAATAATCATTGTTTTCCTGCTCAGGGTTGCAGTTGATGCGACCCTATCCTGGGAAAATTGGGCCTAATGAAGGAATGAATGAACCATTGCAGGGCACCACACACACACCTACTCATTCACACCTGGAGCAATTTAAATCAGCCAATCCACCTACCTTATATTCGTTTGTCCAATTACTTTTGAGCCTGTGACAATGGAGGGACTCTGTAAAAATGGCTGTAATTCCTGAACAATTAATGCATTAATATTTTTCGTTAGACCCCTTGAATTAAAGCTGAAAGTCTACACTTCAATCACATCTTGATTGCTTCATTTCAAATCCATTGTGGTGGTGTTCAGTGGCAGAATTACGAAAATTGTCACTGTCCAAATACTTATGGACCTGACTGTAAATCACCCTTGTTTGACTGGCAGAGGAGGAGGCGTCTGGCATCAAGAACAGTGGTTGTGTCCATTCTAGATTCACTAGGGGTTCATCAGAACTTAATAGGACCCACTCAAGTGGTCACACTCTTTATCTAATACTAACATTTGGATTAAATATAGAAAATATAGTCACACTTCCACAGTCTGAAGCTATTTCAGATCATTAACTCATTTAAAATGGGTCTTAATCATAATATATGCACTTTGCCACAGTACATTCATGTCAGCTACTGCACATGGTTTGATCAGTAATCTCCCAGAGTTATCAGCTATCACTGGATCACTGTCTGACCCCACAGAACCTGATCAGGTGTCTGAATGCTTAGTCAACTTTCTGCTACACTCTAGATAAGGTAGCTCCACTTAAAAGAAAAAAAGAGCGAGAAAGCCAGCACCCTGGTATAACGATCACACACGCACTTTAAAACAGACCACTCGAAAACTAGAACGTAAATGGCGTCAAACTAAATCGGTAGTATTTCAAATAGCATGGAAGGAGAGCCTTCTGAGCTACAGAAAAGCTCTTAGTGCTGCTAGATCAGTGTATCTCTCCACCCTAATTCATGATAACAGAAATAATCCTCGATTCTTATTTAATACTGTAGCAAACAGTAACTAGGAATTCAAAGCCAGACGATTTGATAACTACCCATGCAGATGACGATATAACCAGTGTGATTTACTGACTCCAGTCTTTCGTTTGAAGCGTGGAGATAATATTATTAGTTCATTTGTTACCTCTAGGTTGGATTATTGTAGTGCCTTGCTGTCTGGATGTGCCAGTAGATGCATAAACAAGCTCCAGTTAGTCACAGATCTGGAGGGTTAATGGGTATAGTGTGCTGTGGTGACGTTCACTCAGGTTTGTCGACGGTGGAGTGGCTGGCTGCTTTATGTCCCGGTGCGCCCTCGTGTCTGTGTTAGCTTCTGGGCCAGAGTCCCTGCTTGCACTCTGCACGCAACGTACATTTTCTTTAACCATTACGTGACAAGAGCATACCTAACAATCTGTGGATGTTCTTCCTTGGATAACCTTAGGATTGCAATTGTTAAGAACAGTTTTGCACTCAAGTCTCCATCATTAAACATTCGATAACTTCAAGACAATAGACTTTAAATCATCATCATCATCATCAAAACAGAGAAGAGCACTTACACACTGTGAACAGACATCAATGGTTTTTTTTTAATGACCTAATAAAAGTACATTAATAACAACAAATTTAGCCAAGAGAACAAAACTGACTGAATTAATCAGCAAATATTTTGCGACTGATCTGGGCAGTCAAGTGCTGTCTGTGGTTTTTACCTCAGGTGATGAGACTGATGTGGATGATGCTGTAAATCAGAGTGATAATCAGTCATGTTTTTCCATCAGTGTATTAGGTTATAAGTGTAGAAGTAGGTGATGTGTCTTTCAGTGAGTTGGAATGAAATCTTTAAATGTGATTTTCTCTTTTTTCACTTTTGCGGTAAGCAAACAAACTTTGTTATGGATGACGTGTGCAGGAGAGAAACATTCTGGTTCGGGAAAGTTAGTAGATTTCAGAACTATAGATAATATTAAATGTCAAAAATGGCAATTTCAGAGGCTGCCACACAAAGTGCAGTATAATCACCCTTAAGCACCCCAGTAAACGTCACAGTAATCCACAGTGAATGTTCCCTGAAACGTTTTGCCTTTCTTCATATGGATTTGCATTTCCTGGCAACTTGAACAAATGCACTAAAATTGGCCGGCTGAACGTCACCATGTTTTCAAGAAGGTAAGCATGCGAGGTGCTTCAGTTATGATGTAACCAGAAAATGAGTAATCAGCTTTGCCATTGGACTAAGAGGTGCAGCAGACGTGTACAGTGTGGGTGGAGGGCTGTTAAGTACAAAAGCTTTTGACCGCCATTTACATCCTGCTCATTGTGTCACACAACTACTGATTCACAGCAGGATTTTTTTACCCTTAATGGAAGAGGAGGAGAGAATATGGAGGAAGAATTTTTGGAGCTGTTAAGCAGCTCTCTTTGTCTCTGACTGAATAAACCAGGCACACTAAGCAGCCTGAGCTTGTGTCTGCACCGAGTATATGAAAAGTAGACACTTTTAATTTGTAACGCTTTATTTGTATACTACTGCACATTAAAGGTGAGAAAATATCTGACATGATTTATCTTAGCGTCATTCTTTTACTTCACGAAAACCTGCCATTTTAACGGGTGTGTAGAATTTTATTGTATACGTTGTTTACTATTATCCAATTCCATTTTCTGTCTATTTTATTTAGCCTACAGTTCATGCCTGGCCATCATAATCAGTATGACCATTTAACAAGTATTAGAGTTTTTCCACAATTTCCACTCATTTTCCCAGGTAAAAAAAACCAGCCACTATTCTTATTTTTTAAATGAATATTATTCATAAACCTTCCATAATCTGTGCTTAATGTTTAATTAAATCATGACTTAAATGATGTTAAAGGTGGCAGCAGGGAACCACTACTGTTTCACAGACCTATGATGACGTGCAGGTTTTCCGGTTGGCAGGAGCTCAATCCACTGTTTCATGTTTTCTCTGAACAGAGAGAGATAGATAGATAGAGCGAGTCAGCCTTCATGGACAGTAACTGAAACACAGAAGGCACTTGATGTTGTGCAACTGGTTTTGGGGCTACTGTTTTAATGACATGTCCGAATTCTTTCCAACACAAACATTGAGCTGTTCGGTTTGTCCGTGTGAGCAGTAGCTGGTTAGAGTGCCTGGCATTTCGTATGCAGCCAGACCCTACTGAAAGAAGGAGGGTGGTAATGTCAAACTTTTCTCTCACACAACAACATTTCAGTGACACGGAAACAAGAAATGTTTAATCTGAATCATGGCAGTGGACAACCAGGTAACAGCAGAGTTGAGTTAAGTGCGATAGCCTCTTGACATGAGCCTCTGCTGTGTTTCAAGCATGGGATATTAAATGGAATCAGAATTGTGATTTATTGTCAAAGTACACAATACATGGAATATACACAATACACATTACAATACAATAACAAAGCACATAGGCAACACTGGTGATATAATACATGTTTGCTATGAACAGAAATGGATACTATACACAATTATTAAGTAAAAAAAAAGAATATTGCACAGAGGAGAATTTTGCACAGAAAGGTTGTGTCTTGAACGCAAAACACAATGCTGTCAAGTGACGTAGTCATCATGTTTGTGTGGCTGTTAAGTACTCCGAAGTCTGAAGGCACGTGATATGTGCATAAACCTTTCCATAAAAACATAATAATCCCTGAAATGCCTCTGCAACCAATACTAACAGCAACAATAATAACAATAAAATTAAAGAATCAGTTTATTTCTATATTATACTCAAAAGAACAGGCCTTTCATGCTCACATTTCTTTCACACTGACGTTAGATACACCAGTGTAGCGTCAAAGCACAAGACACACATACACAAGGCCAACTTACAGACGCACTGTACACGCTGAAAGGGTGGCTTTAGGGGGATGCCTGCTCACTTCAGCAGCAACAACATGCAAAAACAGACACCATTAACAAACCGGAAAAAGAAAATATATTAATCTCTTCACGTATTTATTAGACTTTTTTATTCTTGCCCCACAAATACAATAATAAGGCATATTATTAACATGAATTTCCATTTTTGTCATTTGTCACTACTGTCACTGTTAAATTGTTATACTTTGTTAAATTATAAAATACTTAACAATTAAATAATAATAATAAATAATTATATGATTTAAAATGTTAAAAATGAAATATTTAGACAACACAGCAACTTAACGTTTATAACTGAAATTGCTATGTCTATAGACAGACAGTGCTATAAACATGGTATACTCAATATTAGAACTAAACCAGGATACAGAAATATCTGATAACAGAGATGTAAACACATTTTTAAAAATGTAAAATATTTTGTGTTTTGCTGTGTGTTCAAATGGACTTTTGGTTGGAGAGGTGTTTGCGCAGAACTCCCCAGAAGCTCTGTTTTGGTCTGCTAGCAGTGGCTGGAGAAGGAGAAGAAGCTGAACACACGCTGGTCTCAGAATTGCTGATTCCTCTGGAGACCTGATGGCTGTCTGCATTTGTATGGCGTTGCACAGGGAGCGTTCTGCCTGATGAACTGCCTTCCGTCTCCACGCTTAGCTTTCTTAAGGGCATGATTTTCTTATCCCTGGCCCAGGACCGGTAGCCTGTCTGCAGGAAGAGCTCCTCCTCGTTGGCCATCTGAGGGCTCTGGCTCAGGGTAACGAAGCCATAGGGGGTGGTGATTTTGGCCAGGTGAGGCAGGGACAGGGCTCCTCTGGTGGCTGGGTCAGAACACTGATCACTTTCCATGGAGGTACATGGGATGCATCTGACAGATGTCCGCCTGCGGTTATCGGGATCTGAAATGCTCCTCTGGGCTTTTCTCCCAAGCGCTGGTGATGAGCTGAACAGCGAAGATGAGGATGATGAAGATGAAGAAACAGAAGAAGAAGATAGATGGAGAGGGTCGGTCAGGTCCTCCGTGTCTTCTCCTGGCTGTGTCTCTCTGGCTTTTGCAGAGTGCGTGGAGCGCTCTTCCACCGCTAGTTTGGGAATGGTGAATTGTGGGATACTGTCTGGCGTGACCACGATGCTGCGCAGACTGTCCCGGCTCGCGCAGCCTTCGGATCCGACAGAGCACATGAACGCGCGCAAACCCGCAGAACTGTTACGTCGCAAGAAGAGCAAATCCGGAACTTCATACTCGTTATCGGCCGAGGTGCTGAACCCAGCGCTCATCCTGCGCGTCCGCGTCTCACTCATCGCCACTCAGCAAGCGACTGCCAGGAACCACATGTGTCACAGCTCACTCGAGTGAACGGAAAGCAGCCCGTGCAGTAAAGCCCGGTTTACCGCCTTCACCCCCTGCGCTTTTTGAAGTTATGTGCTTATGACGAGGCGGTGACGAGCGCAGGCGGAAGTCGTGCCCAAGTTCGGCTCTGTCCAATTACGCAAATGAGTAAAGACAGATCCCTGATGCCCGCTGAGCTGTTTACGCACAACACTACTACTACTGCTATTATTATTATTATTATTATTATTATTATTATTGTTATTATTGTTGTTGTTGTTGTTTTTGTTGTTGTTGTTATTGTTGTTGCTGTTGTCGTTATTATTATTATATTATTATTATTGTTGTTGTTGTTATTATTATTATTGTTGTTGTTATTATTATTATTATTATTGTCGTTGTTATTATTATTATTATTGTTGTTGTTGTTGTTTTTGTTGTTGTTGTTATTGTTGTTGCTGTTGTCGTTATTATTATTATTATTATTGTTGTTGTCATTATTATTATTATTATTATTGTTGTTGTTGTTATTATTATTATTGTCGTTGTTATTATTATTGTTGTTGTTGTTGCAAAGGTGACCTCAAACTGTCGACATTTTATTGACATGCACAGTGTCATGGCGCTTTAGCTAAAAAAAAAAAGGATCTGATTGGTCGTGGTCACGTGATTAATTAGCGGTGGAGAGCTGTGATTGGCTAGGCGCTACCAACTCAAGACTACATGTAAGGCAGTAAACGTGTGCGCGTGTAGAGCTAGCTTATCTCCGTGTAGCGCTATGACTTCTGAGTGCAGCTACACCGTGGAGCCCGGTAGCAGCGAGGGCCACAAGGCGAGTGTGTTTGTTCTCAGTACTGCACTGCAGGAGTAGCTGGTTACCCTGAACCTGATTTTCAGCTGCCATTACATCCCCTTTGAAAAAGTCTGTAAGATTGCAGACTATTATTCCTTTATACAGTTGGATAATAAGTGGTCTTTTGTTTTATTATTATTATTATTAGTAGTAGTAGTAGTAGTAGTAGTAGTAGTAGTAGTATTATTAGTATTTTGCTTGGAGTAGTTGTTGAGGATGTGGCTTGATGGCTAGCTGAAGTCAGTGGCTGTATTCACTAATGTCTTGATGTTCTCTAACAGTGTAAAGCTGTGGTGAAGAGAGATGGTGTGATGGCATCAGTATTCTGTCGAATTGCACGGCTTTGGCCAGTCCGTCTTGTGGTAATTTGCTACCACATATGTTGGTTATAGTTGCCAGTTGAGCTGATGATAACTTGGATTGCTGGCTTGCTTGCTTAGTTTTCCACAACAAGCCTTTACACTCTGAGCTGAGAAGTATCCATTAGCTGCTGTGTGTGTAATCTTTTTCAGGTGCATGGTTTTCGGGCCTTATGGTGGTTCTTTGGCTTTTCCTCTCCTGGAAAGGCCCCTTCCCCTCCATCTGAAGAAGACAAGAGTTCTCCCAGTGCACGCCAGTGTCGGTCAGGTCGGAAACGTCTAGGAAGAACCACACGTTTCCTGCTTGCCATCCTGCCTCGGCAGCTCCAGGGTGCTCTCGGCTACCCGGTGTGCACCAGCATCGGCTGCTCTGTGTCCCCAGGTGTGCTGCCAACTTCAGTTTTTCTGGTTATTGAATCTTACTCTGCAGTTGCTCAATTTGGGCTTCTTTTAGATGTGGCTGTCGGCTACCTGCAAAATGCAGCACTGAATTTGCAATTTTATGATAAACTAGTAGCTTGAAATGGCACTTGAGTGCAAAAGTGTTGTAGGCCTTCATGTTCATTTGGCCCTGCAAATAGATGTTTTGACAATTTGTGTCCTAATTACATTTAAAATTACTTCACATCTTTCTTTTTTTTTTGTGCCTTTAGAAGTGCGCTGTTCTCCCACTAAGCCTTGTGGGAAAGGCAGTAAAAGGAAGCAGGATGATATGGATGAGGATGAGGAGCTGGAGCAGCAGTCTTGGGTGGAGGCACTCACCCAGGAGCTGACAGATGAGGATCAGTCTGCCGATCCTGACTATGAAGTATGCACATCCTGGCCTTGAGTGTAATTAAGAAGTCAGAAGGTATCCTGTAGATTAGCAGAGCTTTACAGTGAAACGTGTGTTTCAAATGCATGTACTAAAACCAAAGCATGTACAGCTGCTTCACTGGCTGTGCAAGAGTTCAGGGTAAGGTAGAATGGTCTTGACTTATAGTACTGGATTTTTATTTTTTTTAACATTTAT
Source organism: Pangasius sanitwongsei (assembly GCA_037576675.1). Classification (NCBI taxonomy): domain Eukaryota; kingdom Metazoa; phylum Chordata; class Actinopteri; order Siluriformes; family Pangasiidae; genus Pangasius; species Pangasius sanitwongsei. Next base: position 23,818,075 of record CM075013.1, on the reverse strand, counting down.
AGACCCTTTAATGCCTGTTTCTTTGCCTCTGCAGCCCAGTGCAGTTGAGACCGACAGCGAGGAGTACCGGACACACAATGATACCGAGAGTGATATTGAAGTGGAGAAAGGTGTTGTCGTGATCCAGGATTTGGAGACCGTACAGGTTAACCACCACCACCACATTTTCAGATTGAATGGTTTGGAGAGGCTGACTTTAGTACAAATGAGAGCCTAGTTTTTAAACGCAATTATAAATGTTTTACCTAAATGTTCATTTAGCCATGATAATGATGGTATCCCTTTAAAATGCATAGTGGAATAGTCTGGTTGAATCTAATCATCATCTTTTTCACATTTTAGGAAACACTCCACTGAGGCATAGTGATGGCAGTGTGGAATGTGTTGCATGTATTTATAAAAGTAATAAACAGTTGTGTTCATCTGTATTCTAGAAATTTTCATGTAGGTAGCTGTTAACTGCGCTGTGTGCTCATGTCTTGCCAGTGGCCTCCTGGCTTGATAGTTGGTCTGTGTTTCTATGTGAGTTTTCAGTGTCTTGTATTATTTTCTGAAATAAATGCTTTGTTTAATCTATTTTCACCAGTAGATGGCAGATGTGTTTTAAGTAAATGCATGCACACAAACTAATTATATAAGCAAGAGCATGTGTCATGTTCTCCTGCGTGACTTTAGTTTAGAATTTCATAATTGAATAGTTTGTTGAAATGCAGATTCTACAGAACATTACGCCCCACTGAAAGCTGGAAAGTGGTACAAGTCCGTTTAGACGATTTTGTAGAATCCACTAGTGGGGCAAAACCAGGGGGTTATTCCAAACGAGAGCTAATAAGTGGGGCCATTTGAAGTGGCTTTGCTTGACTTGGTGTAACGCATCCCTCCAGGCTCAGTGTGTCCTGCTAATGAAATTCAGGTGTAAATTTTTCAAGCTGAAATTTGAGGCTCACGTGTGTACGTATGACCTGGGCAGGAGGGTGTAATGTGACTACCACTGTTTGTATCTATTTAGTTAACATCAGCTCATGTCACCTCCATGGCAGCAGTGGGTGTCGTCCACTGAGTACTAACTGCCACTTCCTGTTCAGATACCACGTGTTTGTGGGCTACATAATCTGGTTTAGTCACATTGTGAGGTCTTGCTCTTTCTAGTTGGTGTGTAATGCTGAGTCGTTTTCAACTTTGTAGCATTCAAGCCACAAAGTTGGGGGGTGGGGACATGACCATCTCCTAGTTCACCCCTTTTTTTTAAAAAAAAAAAAAAAAAAAAGCTTTGTCTTGGATTGTCAAGTTTTATTAAATCCAAAATCATCTAATGAGTCTGTCATTACCCCTGGAAAGGAAGGTTTTATTTATTTAGTCATTGTCTGACCTACAAAATTATTTACATACAGCTTCACTTTTAAAAAAAAAAAAAAAAAAAAAAAAAAAAAAAAAAAAAAAGGGGGGGGGGGGGGGGGCGGGGGGGTTAGAGTAACCCAGGTTTTTTTTTTTTTCGTCCAAAAAAAAACAACCCCCACAAACAACC
>CM075013.1:23757687-23800821 GCA_037576675.1 Pangasius sanitwongsei | reverse complement strand
ACCTACAATCCCTGCCGGACCTGAGACTCGAACCCACGACCTTCAGGTTCACCTTCGGGTTACAAGTCCGACTCTCGGACCATTAGGCCACATTCTGTGTGTGTGTGTGTGTGTGTGTGTGTGTGTGTGTGTGTGTGTGTGTGTCTCGTAGATGACTTCTTCCCGAGGTGTAGGTGTGTGCGTCTCTCTGTGTGTGTGCGCGTCTGTGTGTGTATCTGTGTGTGTGTGTGTCCCCGCAGTAGATGACTTCTTCAAAGGTAACTGATTGTCTGGCTTTCGGTGATACGATGATACACAACACTGACACTGCGGTAAATTATATCAGAATACGGTCATATCTTTATTTATTAATTATATTACATTATATTATTATATTATTAATTATAATAATTATAACCTGACCAGATGCTGATGATTTGATGCTGCAACTTTATTCCTAATATTAAATATACACTATTATAATACTTTATATATATATATATATATATATATATATATATCTTCTCCTTTCAGTGTTAAATATATATATATTTAATAAATAAAAATGCTACAGCACTGTGTGAATAGGAAGTGTTCAGCAGACCTGAGTACCGTGTAACCGGCCCTGAGAGCCGCCCAGCGTCATAACGCTTCATAATGCTTCATAGAGATATTAAATCTTTTCACCTCAGATGAACACATGTGCACTAATCTCACCGCAATGATACACATTTATACAAAGACAAAATGCTGCGGCGAAATCGGCACGTAGCAACACAACAACAATAATAACGATAATAATGATAATGTCTGTTCTACATATTAATATTCTCACTGATTATAATTACAGTACATCCTGCTACTGTGGGTTAGTTTATTAGTTTAATCTAAATTATGCTCTATGTTGGCAGCACAGACAGCGCTAGCGAGGCTAACTGTTAGCTACAGCGCTAGTTAGCGTTAATTATAAAGACAGCGACTAAGGGGGAAAAAACCACGGTTTATATAAATTCAGTCAATTCAGAAACATTTAATTAATTTGGTAAAAGGTCGTGTGTGTGTGTGTGTGTGTGTGCTTTATGGCTGAGTAAAGTCCAGGAAGGCTTTATCATCTGCCAGGCCGCAAAGCTAGCAGGCTAACAGGCTAGCAGGCTAACAGGCTAGCAGGCTAACAGGCTAGCAGGCTAGCTCACGCTAGCTCACGCTGAGTTAAGAGGCTGAACGGCGGACACGTACCTCTTGATCTCAGGTTTAGTGTGAGTGACTTGGACTACTGGCATCTCGGGTATATTTCTCTCCTTCTCTCTGGAGAAACAGTGGCTGTTGAGGATCGTCTGGAGGTTGGATTTAACCATCCGGCCAGCGGGCAGCGCGGCTCTGCTGTCTGTCGCGACTCGGGGTGTGTGTGTGTGTGAGGCAGAAAGCAGCAGTGTTTATTCCGCCTGAGGCGTGTCTCTGCGCGCGCACACACACACACACACACTGCACAATATTATACACACACACACACTGCACAATATTACACACACACACACACACTGCACAATATTACACACACACACACACACTGCACAATATTACACACACACACACACACACACACACACTGCACAATATTACACACACATACACACAAACTGCACAATATTACACACACACACTGCACAATATTACACACACACACACACACACTGCACAATATTACACACACTGCACAATATTACACACACACACACTGCACAATATTACACACACTGCACAATATTACACACACACACACTGCACAATATTACACACAGACACACACACACACACACACTGTGTGTGCGATTTCACCCTGACTGGCACCCCAGGCTCCAGGCTCCCCGAGACCCTGCGTAGGATAAGCGGTACGGAGAATGGATGGATGGATGGATGGATGGAGTCACAGAATTGTGACTATAATGCAACTGCTAGTAAATACTTCTACAAACTTTTATCTCAAGATTACCTTTAAACATCGCATAGTTGTGACTTAGTGCTTCTGCTTCCAATAATCAAACCGCACATGGGCACACGGTGTTCCTGTCGGCGAGAAAGGGCCACTCCGAGAGAACGTCTCAGGCTGAACAGGACGGTGCGCCTGCTGTGCTGCTGTGGCTCGGCTAGGGGTCGGACATAAGCGGAAGCACAAAGTCGCACAAAAGGGTCATAATTGTGCGATATCAATTCGATATAAACTCTCAATTTTCTTGCAATTGCGACTTTTTTTTTTTTACTGAAATCTGCGTATTATTTTCTCTTATTATACCTGGAGTAGACAAGCTTCCATAAATATGAAACGCTACAGAAATGATATTTAGTTACGTAATCATTTTATACAATGCATATGCCGTAGCACTAAAAGTAGCACAATGTTAAACACAAAATAATATAAACCAAAGGAGTTTACTCTGTTTAAGGTGCCTGACACGCCACATTCTTCACACTGAAATGAAACGCTAAAGCATCATGTAGAAGATGGACAATATTTAGAACATGATTAAAAAAATGTCTGAAGGATTAAAAAAAAAATATTCAAATGTTGTTTTGAAACAAATCTCCATCTGCTTAACTGCTAGAGACCCAGTCTGTAGAAAGCACATACTGTATGGTTTCCTTTCAAAGTGAAAAGAATTTGTAATTACTACATTCAGTATTTATGGAGAGGGTAAAGGAGCACACGGGACAAACGTAAATCTCAGGCGTAAAGTGAAAGCTTTCTGCCCTGCCAAGCCACGGGTTTTTTTTTTTTCTAATCTACTTTCAGCTGTGCCTGTCAGTCAAAGACCCATTTCTGATGCAGAACATGAGCCTCTGACAGTCCAAAGTTTGCGATATCCACTCTTTCCCTGATCATGCCAGGTGAGTAACGAGTCATTTCTATATCATAGTGACAATTACTTCTGATTCTTTATATACAGATGCATATTTATGTATACGTGTATTTGTACATGTCATTTTAGCTCTCCGCAGTTCACCCTAAAGTCTATTTTAAGCCATGTTGAAAGTGTTGTGGGACTCATACAGCCGATTTCGATGCACTGCTCAAAAATTTATGGCATCTATGGCACCATGAAACGACTTATTCAGAAGTGCCAAACTACAGAGTTGTGATTTCACTCTTCTAAAACAACCGATTTGGCTCTGGATATTAGTTCATTAGCTAAATCTGGTGTGTTATGCTAATCTTTGCTGTGGCCCTCCAGGACTAGCTTCTGAAAGTGTTAGCAGTGGAATTGTTTATTAATTTGTTCTCCTGATGTTAGTTTTGCTTTAAAATCATTGATGTTACTGTACTGTACACAAAATTGAATACTGAAAAAATGGCTAACATAGCCTTTTCCTTGAATGCGTAAAAATCACGAGTGAAAGTTGTAGCCTTGTAAATAGTAACACTACAAACAGCTACAAACAGCTACAAAAACAAAACAGCCAAGGATCATATCGCTATTTAGGAGCATAACCATGTTATTTGTAAATGTGACAGTTATTCACACGTATACACTCACCGGCCACTTTAATAGGAACACCTGGTTTCAGTATTTCAGAAACTGCTGATCTCCTGGATTTTCACACACAACAGTTTACAAGGAATGGTACAAAAAAAACAAAAACCAAAAACAAAAGTCAGTTCTGAAGGCAGAAACACGTTATTCATAAGAGCGGTCAGAGTGTACTGAGCTGACGGGAAGTCTATGGTAACTCAAAAAAACAAAAAAAAACACACTCTTTACAGCCGTGGTGAGCAGAAAAATCCCAGAATGTACAACACACCAAACCTTGAGGTGGATGGGCCACACCTGCAGAAGACCACATCAGGTTCCACTCCTGTCAGCCGAGATCAGGACTCTGAGGCTGCAGTTTGCACAGGCTCACTGAAACTGGACAGCTCAAGACTGGATAAACAAGAAACATTCTTGGTCTTTTTCCAATCTTCAACTGTCCTGTTTGGGTGAGCTTGTGCCCTGGATGTTTTTTTTTTGTTTTGTTTTTTCTCCACACTGTTCTGTGAAAATCCCAGATGATCAGCAGTTTATGAATACCTCAACAGCCATGCCACGATCAAAATGACCGAGATCACATTTTTTCCCCCGTTCTGAAATTTGACATCAACTGATTGACCGAAAATTCCATAAATGTGCAGGTGTACAGTTGTTTCTAATAAAGTGCACAGTGAGTGTATATAAAGTTTGTTCATCCCATAGAGAAATACAGCCGGATTCTACCCATTAAGTCTTTGAGTGAGGTAGAAAACCCATGGAAAGGAATTAGCCTGAACCGCTGCATACTGGTGGCAGTGGCCATTGTGGTGCTCAGCTCTGGGGCTGAACTAGTAAAAGGTGAGTCATTTACATATGTACTGTTCAAGACATTTTCTCCAGGTCTTCCAGCCTGTAAGATTTCATAGCATCTTTTTTTTTTTTTTTTTTTAAATATTCATTACTTGTGTTTTTAGAGACATTGGAGCCTTTTTTCAACGTGGCAGAAGAGGCGGATGTCCAGGATGAGGTATTATAAAAGTCCCCTGCCTAACAGTCACTTTAAATTTAGAGGCTCATAGTAATAAATCCTCTCTATTTTTCTGTTTTTTTTTTTTTTTCAGTTTGAAGAATCGTGGTGGGACAGTCTGGCATTTTGGAATTGGGGAGAAGATGAAGAAATTGATCAGTTTAGCAAGAACAGAGCAGCTATGCAACCTGGAGAAAGGCCCAAGGGGATCCGTAAGAGACTTCCTGAGAGACTCCTAAAAGAAAGGAATTAAATGTGCTAATAGGGCCATAATTGGAGGGAACTGGAGGGGAACAGGAGCTTAAAAACCTTTATACAGAGAGCAAAACCAAGAAATACGATAACAGTCAAATAAACGAGTAATCATTGTATCTTGAATAAGGACAACGTGATATATTTTTGTTTATTGCTGATATCTCCAAATATACAAAACCTATAAATACACAACAAATGAGACATTTAGATACATGTTATCTTGGTGCTATTTATCATATGTAGCATGCACAAGCACTGATGTTACTAAATATGAACACAAATCAACCATTCATTAGAGGGAAGAACCACTTTTTGACATTTACGTGTCTAATTGTTGCCTTTGATAATTACTGCATCATTATTTTGGTTTGTTGACTCATTATACATGCTCAAATGGTTTACCTAAGAGTCTTATGCGATGTCTAATGAGTGCATCTAATTCCTGAATTGGAAAAATCCTTCAAGTAATACTAGTACTTTATATCATCATTCACCTCAGAAAGCTCTGGACTTTAGACCATATCAGTGTGTGCAGGAAACACAACTGGGCAAATCCATACATGATGTCTTACCTTCAGAAGAGGTAACTGTCACTGCACAGCTGAGTTTCTGACACTTTCTCCTGACTGACAGATTGGATATGCTCTGCATGTCTAAGAGTATAGCAGTAGCTTACAGTTCTGCACTTTGTATTTTGAGAAGAATGTGCACACTTGCAAAAATAAATGAAATATACTGTAAGGTAATGTGTGAGGCATCTTTATCATATATATATAATATACATATGTGCTTATCTCGTTACTGATATTATCAGCGACATCCACACTCCTTAGCTACCATATTGGTCTTGTAAGAAATGGTGGTGGAATCACTGTACAGCTCAATCACACATAGGTCATCATATGCCACGGGCACACAGCAGAGTGTACGATTTAGAGGCTGTCCACTCTGGAAGTGGCTGTTCAGTAGGATGGCATGGTTGTTACCGTTGATCAGGGGGAAACCACACGCTCCTTCACAGTTGTTAATGTTGGCCGTGGCAGGTTCCAAAAGGTACTTCTCCAGAGACACGGTGAAACTCTCAAGGTGACACTGACTAAGTCTTGTGGGTCCTTCCTGGCCAGCTCGGGCTGCCCTCTGCGCTCGTTCTACTGCCCAAAGACTCAGCACAGACTGCAAGGCCTTCAGCAGTAAGAGGGCTCTGTACTGGACCTCACGTTGGTTCTCCAAACCTTTGTAGATGAGATAAAGTTATGTCTTAGGTAAGCTTCCTGTTTTTAAAATGCACATTTACAGTAACGTACAGACAGCAATAACAGTAAACTGATCACCTGTTTCCAGCTCTTCTCCATCTTCAGGAAGTGCACTGAGAACACGGAGAATCTGCAGCTTATCTACTGCACCACGTCCAACTTCTTCCATCCGCACTTGGGCTAAAGCCTCATCTAGTTTTAATTTCAGCACAGAGAGCAGTGATGGCTTTAGGGCCAGCTCCACTCGGTGGGTCCTCAGTCCAGAGCTTTGGCGGGGGAAGTAGAACACGGTTGGGCCTGAGGAATTGACAAGCTCAAGAAGAAGGGACTCGCTTGAAGACAGTCCAAGAGTTAAAGGAGGCAGAGAGTGAAGAACACTGGGGCTGACTGTCCTGACCTCATCTTGTACAAGTAGTGGATTTCCTTGAGGGGAGACTTCATTTAAGAACTTCTGTAGTTCACACAAGAAGAGAAATGTTCTGGAAGAGGGCAGAGGGCTACGTCAGAGTATGTCGACGGAATGCTTCAATGAAACAGATGTTATATATTAAAATGTTAAAAACAGATTTTACATTTATATTTTAAATATATTTATATTTTATAGCTGTGACGTGTGAATTGCTGATGAACATACCCATTTGAATGAGGTACATTTTCACTGTCAGATTTTTTGGGAAACAAAAGAATCCCTGGACTCTGTGCATTATTGGACCTGGTGCTCCTCCGATACATGATGGCCTGAAATTCAGACAAACCTATTTCCTTCCCTAAAAATAGTGCAAACATTTACATCCATTGACCTTCAGGAATAGCCCTAGCTACAATATTAATTACAAAAAATATGACATCACCACTGTCATGCTGAACTTCCATCCTCAGTTTTATATGCTCAAGACTGAAGCTCTCTATCTGAACTCCAGTAAGAACCAGGAAATGTGTTGCCTGAGAAACACACACTGTCTGGCAAAAAATGAAAAAGGAGAAGCAACTGTCAACACAAAACATCACAACCATGATGATATGATCAGTAAACTGGAACTATTGAGTTCCTATTAATGTATTATTATTATTATTATTATTATTAGTAGTAGTAGTAGTAGTAGTAGTAGTAGTAGCAGTAGTAGTATTATTATTATTACCTGGTTGTTTGGCTGAAGGACATGACTGCTGAATTTTATTTTCAACTCATCTGTGTTGCAGGAGTCGATAAAAAACAGGAGCATCATGGAAGCCAATGTGGTTTGTTGATAACATTTCCCAGGTTTTGCAAAATGTAGGCTCATTGTCAAAGTCCCGTCCTCTTCAACATCCCAATGTTCTTAAAAAAAAAAAAAAATTTAAAATATAAAAAACAATCCTATACCACTGTCTTTGACCAGATATGTACATTACTTGAAAATGTATATCCACAGGAGTATTAAATTATAGCACTAGTACCTTTTTTGCTGCGCAAAAATTCTGGGCCGTTATTCTCTTCCTGCACCATCTGCGTTATTAGTGATAAAAACTGGGAATACTGCACACCATCATACTGTGAACACAATCCAAACTGAGCTAATTCCTGCTTCACCAGCTCACGGTCCTTACTCCAGCCATTTCTCAAAGCAAGGAGAACCTCACGTAGTGCATCAGGGTGATGCTGTTTCTCCACAACACATGGCATGTCCTCCAAAAGTTGCTTTAAGGGAGAAAGCATGCAACTGGCAGGTCCTCCAGAGCGCACATGCGTTTCCCTTTCAGTTCTGTTTTGTCCTGTGAACGGGTGCACGATACGTTAGTGAGACTGCTAGAGATACTGCACATAGGCAGCTAAGTGAATAAAATACTCCTACAGCAGTGCAAACTTCCACTCCAATCAAAAGTCAGAATTTCAGCCAAGGCTTTGCTACATGCTAGATTTCACCTATAGAAATCTGAAGAAAATAGAAGCATCAAAAGCATTGGAGGTGACTGACCTGACTGTGACTGGACTGGCATGAAGTCCTCGCCTGGGTTAAGCTCCGTCTCTGCAGTACCAAGTGGCCCCGAGACCACCGTTAGTGGCAGAAGCAATAACGGCCAAAAGCACATCTTCACACCCATTTCCTTTGAGTCACAGCCGTGTCAAGTCCTTGTTTGGGAGAGGTTCAACAATGGAAACGGGTTTTATACACAACTTCTGCATTCCTGAAGGAAACAGGCTGCCAAAATAGCTTCAGAGTACCATGTCCTTGAATGGAGGGATTTTAATGTGTGCCTTTTGTTTTACAAAGGGGGTCGACGCAGACGGTGTGAATGTGGAGAAACACTATAATAGCCTACCACAGAAAGATAAAGCAAGTCAGACAGACAACGGATGACTGTGCTGACACCGGGTGTATTAAATCAAAAGCTGATAGCTTGAGTCGACAACAAAGATTAAGGCATTCCAAAAATAATAATAAACAGATCTCTTTTTTCATGCATTATATCCAGTTTTTCATGTCATTTCTCACAAACATTGTAAAACATACTGGATGTATTAAATTTACAAAAATTGTATACATATAGAGAGATGCTTTTCTAAAATACATGCATCTGACTGGTCTAATTCTATAATAATAATAATAATAATAATAATAATAATAATAATAATAATAATAATAATAATTGCAAGCAATGATTTGCCTAAATTTGATGGCAATGTGTCGAGCCGTTGCTGAGGTACTCACTTCCTCACTTCCTGTTTTTAGTAGCCCCTTCCCAAGTTGCAAATAAAGTCAAAGATTGTTAACAGCAGGACATGGTGCTTAACATATATGACAGGTTTGGTGTCACAGAGTTGCTGATTGTCCCTGTTTGGTGACTTGGCAGTCAAACTCTCTTTTGGTATGGATGAACTGTCCTGTACATCAAACAGAACAAGTGAAAAAACATTTCTTGTTAAAACCCAAAATAGCTGACATCCTGTTGGGACAAATCACAAATTTGTTCACATTCAAGTGTTCAAATCAAGAAAGCTCAGGGATTTTTCAGGGAATCAAGAGAAAGAGAATCAAGAGAATCGTGATTTGATGCTGAGCGGCTCAAAAGTTGAGCATTTGTAAATTAGACTTTAAATAAATGTATTAAATTTAAATAAAACGTCTCTAATCCCTTAGGAACTGGAATGTCACACACACAGTTTGGTCTAAATACATCACATCATTTCTGACATGTCCTCACCTCCTGTTTGCCTTTCCAGTCACATTCTTTTGCATGTTATGAATAAACTTTCCAAAAATTTCAAAAATCTAATACCAAAAAAAAAAAAAGGTTCAGGCTAGCCTCACATTGCTCTGATCCAAATTTTGAAAAGATTTGACAAAATTGAAATAAAAAATAGTGGAACTGCGTTTCTACGACATTGCATTGTGGAGTAATTATTGCAAATGTATGTCCAAATTTGTCTTTTTGGTGACTCTAGAGTGGTGAACGCCAAAATTGCTGCGAAGAACATACAACATATGGATATTCTGTACTTGGCGCTCTAATAATAAGAACGCTTTCATTACAACATACTCACTACTAATCACAGGTAAAGCAGGTGAATCCAGCAAGTTAGCTCTGTCATGAGATAGACTTTGCCCCAGTTGTCAACAGGGTGACTTAGAAACTGAGACATGCTTCAGTATGACTGGACAACAACTGCAGAACACACACAGCTGCAAATGTTTTGAAGTTTTTCAAGGTCTTTGTTCTGGCAAGCCTAACCGTATGAGACGACCCCCCCCCCCCACCCCCACCCCCCCCAACACACACACACACACACACACACACTATTCATTTCTAAAATAAGATAAAGTGAGCATAAACCTGCATAGAAGGGTTGAAAATTTAACATACATATACAGTTGTGTTCAAAATAATAGCAGTGTGTGTAAAAAAAAGAGTAAAGCTCAAAATCCTTATAATAACTTTTATTTCAATGCACACAAATGCATTGGGAACACTGCACATTCTATTCTAAATCAAAACATGAAGAAAAATGTTATTACTTTACAGAAAGTGAAGAAAAAGGAATATTAGGCTGTTCAAAAAAAAAATAGCAGTGCCTTCACTTTTCTTTACAAAGTCAAACATTTACTGTATAAACTGAAAAATGAACTAATATTTAGTTGTTTCTGAGAACTGCTTCACATCTGTGTTGCATGGAGTCGACCAGCTTCTGGCACCTGTGAACAGGTATTCCAGCCCAGGACCATTGCACTACATGCCACAGTTCCTCTGCATTTCTTGGTTTTGCCTCAGAAACAGCATTTTTGATGTCACCCCACAAGATTTCTATTGGATTAAGGTTCGGAGATTGGGCTGGCCACTTCATAACGTTAATCTTGTTGGTCTGGAACCAAGATGCTGCTCGCTGAATGGTGTGTTTGGGGTCGTTGTCTTGTTGAAACACCCATTTCAAGGGCATTTCCTCTTCGGCGTAAGGCAACATGACCTCTTTAAGTATTTTAATGTACTCAAACTGATCCATGATCCCTGGAATGCGATAAATAGGCCCAACACTGTAGTATGAGAAACATCCCCATATCATAATGCTTGCGCCACCATGCTTCACTGTCTTCACAGTGTACTGTGGCTTGAATTCAGTGTTTGGGGGTCGTCTGACAAACTGTCTGCGGCCCCTAGACCCAAAAAGAACAATCTTGCTTTCATCAGTCCACAAAATATTGTGCCATTTCTCTTTAGGCCAGTCAATGTGTTCTTTGGCAAACTGTAACCTCTTCAGCAAGTGTTGTTTTTTTCAACAATGGGATTTTGCGGTCCCATAGCTTGGCTTCACATAGGCGTCTTCTAACTGTTACAGGATCACAGGTAACTTTAGACGTTCTTTGATCACCCTGGAGCTGATCATTGGCTGAGTCTTTACCATTTTGGCTATTCTTCGATCCATTCGAATGGTAGTTGTCCGTTTTCTTCCACGTCTTTCTGGTTGCCATTTTAAAGCATTTGATATCATTTTCTGCACTTCTTTATATGTTTTCCCCTCTCTAATCAACTTTTTAATCAAAGTACGCTGTTCTTCTGAACAATGTCTGGAACGACCCATTTTACTCAGCTTTTCAGAGAAATGCACAGTACATTTGCTGCCTTCGTCCCTAAATAAGGGCCACTTGTTTGACACCAGTTTTTTCACAGAATGATTTGCCTCTCTAATGGAACTCTAATGGTTTTCTATTACTCTACTACACCTACTAGCAAAACATTTGCCATGTAGAAATATAATTTCTACCAAAAACAGTGATTGATCTGGTTAGTGATGTTGGACTGCTATTATTTTGAACACAACTGTATGTAGAATAGTGTAACAGCTGACAAGTTTCTTTTAAACATCACCATTCAGTGTTTATTCTTTAACTGATGCCATTTTAGTTTAATAGGCAAGCGGAACATATAGTCCAGTAACAGAGTAGCAAACACTTCTACAATAATTATATTTTTCCCCTCCACAAATATTTCAGAGCAGAAAGGTGAGGGGCAATTTCCCAAACAGTCAGGCCCATTTCTGGCCAAGGCTGTGATAAGAGATGAACAGTACGTACTGCTCTGCAGTGGCAACACAAAACAGTTCAGAGAGCCCATGCTTAGTGCGACATCATCTTCAACATTCACACGGTGACATTTTCTGCAAACGAGTATTCATTTTACACGATTTAACCTCTAATGCACTAAGTGCCAATAATTAATGTCAGCTACCAAAGTGTATGTATGTATGTATGTGTGAACCGAGGCACATGTAAGAATGCTGTTCATTTGAACACCAAACCTGAAAAGGTGTAAAAATAAATTGACACACAGACAGATTGAGGCAAACAAGGTTTTTTTTTTTTTTTTTAATTTATTTATTAGAAACACTTCATTAAGCAATAGAACCAGCACCAACAACAGCAATTAGAACACTGGTGAAGATTTATTGCACCATCATCCTGTACTGTTCTATGTGGAGAGTGGAAATTTGGTCATTCAATATAACAGCAAATGCAACAAAGTTACTTTTCTCTTACAGATAACTACGATCATCTTTATAACTTAGTGTGGAGAAAACAATACAGGTACAGAATGCACACAACGTGGCTAGAGAAAGCTGGCAGACATTAGAAAAGGGGAGAAATCCTCATGATCTATTAAAGAATGCAAGAAAAGAACATTGTTTCTCTAAACCCACTGAGAAGATGGGTAATGTTTATAATCGTTCCCTTTATATTTGAGACGACTTGTGAAGTCAAACCAGTAAGGCATCTTCCTGAGACTACAGATCTAAATGTATCTTTACAGTTTATGCCAACCTTACGAACACGTGCCAACTGAAGTTGCCTTGAAATGTACAATTCTAATCTTGCATGTACCTGAGTAAATATATACTACCCTATTCTACTGTCGTGTTAATAAGAATTACACAAGTACTTCCACACATGAAGCTTTAGAGAAGTTACATTTCATTTTCACCCTCAAAGCTATAAATGAAGAAGATCAAACGTCACAGAAAGCAAAAAGAGCAAACCTTGTAGGGGAGTTTATTAATCATGTCTGTACTTAGAAATGTGTAGCTGCACTTTCCTTGTTTAAAGTGTAGGAGAGCACCATTATTCACTGGTCTAAACTCTATTAAAACTATCAGGAGCTTAAATCTTAATAACAGCACTATCAATAAACACAAACAGGCAACTGGTATAGCTAACTTTAACAATGACTACATAATATATAGACAGTGCTGGTAACATCCTACTATATTCTCTGGCTGTTGTACACAACTCACAGTCCTCTGCGTTCACGTCACAGAGAACATATCATTATGCATGTCTAATTTGTAACACGCTGTAGTCTATTCAACATCAAGGTGAGGATAAAGTTTGGGCGAGAACACAAAAGTAGTTGCGAACCAGCTCTCGTTTGTTAGCGGCGTTAGCCTCAAATGTGGCCGCCGACGTTTTCTCCAGCCCCTTTTCTAAATATACAAGCACTAAAAATTTCTGAATTCTTTCTCATACCAGACAACAGGCTCACACTCTGGAATGTTAAGACAGCTGCTATAATGTCGTGGGATAGGTGTTTCTTTTCTTATGGACTAAGCAGAAACAGATTCACAAAAAAAAAGTTGTATTTGAGTGATCCCATGACATCAGTAACAGTCTCTGCACACTTACAGTCAGGCTGAGCGATATGATTTTATATCCACCTCATGATAAACTGTCACACTTTTGAGGTATTGCAGATACTGTGATCTATTTTAATCAACTAATGAATTCTCTTTTATTACAAACTGACTGGATGTTGCTAAGGGACAGATTTTTATTTAAAAAATTATTCTTTTCATTCATATATATACACATATATATATAAATAAAAAAACACCTGTACATGCAGTTATCTAATCAACCAAGCAATACACTGCAAAAAAAAAAAAAAAAAATCATGCAGGTCAAGAGCTTCAGTTAATGTTTACATCAAACACCAGAATGGGGGGAAAAAAGTGTGATCTCTGTGACTTTAACTGTGTCATGGTTGTTGGTATCAGATGGGCTGGTTTGAGTATTTCAGAAACTGCTGATGCTCTGGGAATTTCGCACACAACAGTCTCTACAGTTTACACAGAATGGTGCGAAAAGCAAAAAACATCCTGTGAGCAGAGGGTCTGCAGGCTGAAACACCTCATTGATGAGAGAGATCAGAGGAGAATGACCAGACTGGTCTGAGCTGACAGGAAGTCTGTAGTAACTCAAATAAGCACTCTTTACAACCGTGGTGAGCAGAAAAGCATCTCAGAACGCACGACACATCAAACACTGAGGAGGATGAGCTACAACAGCAGAAGACCACGAAAAAGAACCTGAGGATAACATGGGCACAGACTCAACCAAACTGGACAGTTGAAGATGAGAAAAAGAGCAGGTAATTTCCCCCCTAATCTTCAGCCCTCCAGTCTGGGTGAGATTGTGCCCATGACAGCCTCAGATTCTTGTTCTTGGCTGAGAGGAGGTGAACCTGATGTGGTCTTCTGCTGTTGTAGCTCATGCACCGCAAGGTTCGGTCTTATACCTACCAAGTTGCTTTTCTGCTCACAACGGTTGTAAAGAATGATCATGAGTTATTATATCCTTCCTGGCAGCTCGAACCATTTTCCTCTGTCCTCTGTCATCAGCAAGGCGTTTCCACCCACAGAACTGTCGCTCACTCACTGTTTTTTGCACCATTCAGCAGTTTCTGAAATACTCAAACCAGCCCATTTGATACCAACAACCAGGCCACAGTTAAAGTCACAGAGATCACACTCTTCCCCATTCTGGTGTTTGATGTGAACATTAACTGAAGCTCTTGACCTGTTTCTGCATGATTTTATGCATCGTGCTGCTGCCACGTGATTGGCTGATTAGATAACTGCAGGAACGTGCAGGTGTTCCTAATAGAGAGATCAGTGAGCGCGTGTGCGTGTCATATATACACACACACACACACACACACACACACACACACACAAACACATTTATTCATTAAATATCTTTTTGTAATGGTTTTTCTGGAAGTTTCTTCATGATCCTATACAGTGAGGGGAAATGCGCATTGACAAGTACTGAATTTCCCAAGTTTCACAACACGTCCTCAGACTAATGATAAGGAAGTTTAAGTGAGAAAGCTAAAGTTCACACTGGCTAATATTTGCACACAGGCATTTAGGCAAATCAATCCTATTTTGGAACAAAAGATGAAACAAATGAACTCTTTGGCAATAATTCAGCTCATCATGTTTAGGAGAAAGGTGGGCTGTGTGTATAATCCCACAAACACCATACCCACAGTGAATTACGAAGGTGAGAGCATCATAATATGGGGGCTGCTTCTCTGCAAACAGTACTGGGGCACTACTCTTTATCAAAGGAAACATGAACGGAGTGATGGTGAGGACATATTGGAGGGGAATTTAATCTCAGCGGCCATGAGACCGAATCTGAGGAGACGACGGATGTTTCAACAAGACAATGACCCCCAAACATACAGTCAGAATAACTCAAGAATGCCTTACATGGCCTAGCCATCTACTTGGCCTACTGACTTGAATGCCATTGAAAATTTATGGAGAATTATGAAAATGTGAGGTCATCAGAGGGAACCTTGTAACCCTGGGGAACTGAAGACAAGAGGAATGGGCCGAAAATTGAACCACAATGCTGCAAAGAGCGAATTATAAAAAAAATAAATATAAACACACACACACACACACACACTTGTTTACGCTTATGAATACATACTTTTTTGTTCATATCTGTAGATATAAAGAAAGACATTGTGCGTGTAAAACTAAAGTGGCTATATATGCACTGGAAGAATAATAAATAACAAATACGAAAGAGCTCGAATGCTCGTCCCCTCACTGTATATCGTAATACCTGCTGCGTATCACAGAAATGCTTTTGAGAATCGTGATATATTTTTTTTGTCATATCGCCCACTCTTACCATAAAGTGTGTCTAAGAAAGATGATTTGCACCCTGCGGAAAAGCTGTTAGCACTCGAAGCAGGGTGGACAGAAGGCTTTGGCTGTGAGAGTGCCAAATGCCAGCACCAGTGGAGACAGATCCCCACTTTAAAGTCTAGAGTAGATCAAGTAAGAATTCAGTTAAAAATGCTTCGGATCAATGCAGCGTCTGATTGCTTTCCACTTGGTGCTACATAATGCGAGGTCCCTGTCAACAGAAGCACCCAGAGTCTGTCTCTTATTTGATGTTCTTAATATAAATAGGCACAGTCCAGAGTTAGATTGTAGCACCATGTTTTCTTTAAGTCATGTACACACAAGTTGCACTAATTATGCAGTACGTTAACACAAAATGAACAAAACAATCACAACAGAAATGATAAATATTCGAAATTATATACAATTACACTTTGAGAGTTACTTCCATTCACAGTACAAAAACGTCTAAAAGAAAAAAAAAAAAAAGCGGCAGTTGCACAGTAGATTTTTTTTTTGTTGCCATGTTACATTTTACCAGTGTTTGAAGATTTTTTTTTTTTCAATCATGCGTGTGTGTGTGTGTGGTTTTCCTACTTGCAGAGAGCACCACAACATTAATCATGAATGCATCACTCAAAAGCAGATACTAGCACCTTTCTGAGCAAAAGTGTTTTCAGCACCACGGATCTTTATTTGTCTCGGAAAAAAAAAAAAAAATCACCTGAATTGATTAAATCATGTCCAACGCTGAGCTCCAACTTTACATGTGTAGGCATCATTTAGAAAAATCTGAAATAATTCTTTTTAAAAATTCGATATAGCATATTGTACAGTAATATGTCTCTCTTTAAAAGCCGAAGTTTATTTGATGTTTTCACACACAGGATATTAATACGCTTAACAATTTGTGCTTTAACCACTGTGTGTGTTAATGAGTTAAGAGAATTTTCATATAAAAAAAAAAAATAAAAATTTAAATCTATGTAACCCAAAACAACATAACTGAGTTTCCTCAGTGAGCAGGCCAGTTGTTTGTAGTGAATAGTCTTCTATCCAGTGTAAATGTAAAGGAATATATAATGTATACGTATGCAACAAATGCTGCAGGTTCAAATAATTTAAATCACAACGATTCATGATGCCATTACAGGATTATAACGTTTTTTTTTTTGTAATCACATTTCCATGTTCAAGTTCAACTCTATATTCCCACATTTACCTCTACGGAAGTTGCCATAGTATTCCAGGCAATGTTAAAGGCTAACACAGTGCTGCGCTTCAGCATCGAGCGAATGTTCAATAATTTAGGTTACCGCTCAGCTGATGCCTTGTTTATATTGGACTTCCCCAAAAAAAAAAAAAAAAAAAAAAAAGTTATAAAAATTTTTTACAGATCCCAAATTTTGCACAAAAATCATCAATGATGTTTAGAATTTACCATCCGCTAAGGCATTGTTTAAATACATAATTAATGAATGATGGCATATTCACTTTTGTCAGTGCCTCCTTTTTTTTTTTTTTTTTTACAACTTTAACCAGACAAGAGCACAAGGTTATGAGTGGTCCTGACCTGTGTGTGTGTGTGTGTGTGTGTGTGTGTGTGTATACACACGTGTTTCTGCATGTGTATTCAGATGCGTTTGTGTCAAGTTCTGGCACCTTTGGGTGGCTTTAGCTAACATCGGAGCACCAGTGAGGAAGAGCCCATCGGTCTACACCTGTCCATTGCATAGGTTGCATTGGGTTGAGGTAGATTGCTTCAGTTACCTGTAATGATAAACGGCACGTGAGAAGCTAAACAATAAATGAACGTGCCACTACACGCATGCATACACAGGAACATGCAAATATCTGATGAGCAGCTTGAACACCAAAAGCAAAGCACATACCTTGTTCAGACTGAGGCACAAGTTTGGCAGGTACCATACAGCAGCTCCTAATTATAAATTACCCCAATGTTCTGACCTCCCTCCCTCCCTGTTTCTGCTCATGGCACCGCTACCTGGGCCGAGCAGTGTAGGGCACCTGCATACCCAGAGTCCTCCAGGAGCTCACCAACCCACTGCTGCTGCCTCCACTGCTGCTGCTGCTGCTCGAAGAAGGCAGGTAGGGCAGGGTAAAGGGCCGCGACAAAGAGGAGGCAGCAGGAGCGGTTGTGATACAAGTGACAGGAGCAGGAGAGGGGGATGAAGAGGAGGTGGGGGGCACATGTAGCGTTTGGAGGGAAACAGACTGCTTCCTCTCCGAGCATGGCGGGGAAGGCTGGAGAGGAGCAGAGGAGGAGGAAGTGTTGAGAAGGGGAGGAGGGGGAGGTAGTGAAAGCGCGGGAGGGGAGGGGGCGTGCAGGACAGTCTGCGTGCGGCCATATTGGGCCAGGAACAAGGCCCCGGCTTTGGAGTCCAGATTCCTCTGCTGTGAGGAAGAGTGGCTGTGCTGGGAACTGGGGGGCGCAGACTGTTGAGAGGACACTGAAGGCGTCATGTGGTGAAAGATCCCTGTGGCAAAGTGTCAAGAGAAATAGAGGGAGAGAAAGATGGAAGCAGAGGGTGAGGTATAGGGGCAGAGAGAGGGGGAGAGAGAGAGAGAGAGAGAGAGAGAGAGAGAGAGAGAGAGAGAGAGAGAGAGAGAGAAATAGGGTGGACAAAAAGATGGGATGGGGGAGTGGGTTGGGGTCAGAGACAGGTAATCAGCCAGGTTGTGCATAAGCAGCAAGCAAGTTAAAACACGCTCAAAGCAATGAGGCATAACACTGCTGACCCAGCTCTGACACGAACACGAATTGAGCATCTGTCTTCACAAGTTTCCAAACCTGACCTAAAGGGTCTGGTTTCAAAGACAGAATTACATGTGCCTTCGAATGCAATAAGTTAAAGAGCTGGGCTGCCAGAGGCATGTCTCAAACCAAAAACAAGCCATGCAGACATGACAAACACCCAAAGAAAAGTGAAGGTCACTTGAAAGTCCAGAACTCGCGAAAGGGAAGTTTTCCAAAAAAATGTATCAAAACCACTGAAATCAGTTTCAACCTGTGTTTCAACACTTTGAACAAATTTCAATTACACCATCACGTTATGAGTTATTTCTGAAATTTAAGGCTTTTATATTTAACACATCTGCTGTGATTTTTGGTGTTGTTTTCTGAGGGTGCGTCACTTTAAACACAATGAGCTAATGGTTCAATGGCACAGAGAGCAAGGGTCGAGAAGGCAGACAGGACAGTACTGCTTGTCTGTGACTTACCTCACAGCCTTCAAGGGCCTGCAAACTAACAAGACAAATAAAACTCCCTGGGAGAAAAAAAACAAAAAAAACACAAAGAACAGCTCACCTCCTGCAGCGCCCCCTGCCAATCCAGCACTAGAGAAGCTGCCCAGCACAGAGTGACCGTTAACCAATCGTGGTGGTCCGCTGGTGGCCGGATTAGGAGCCTGTGCTCCAAATAAGGATTGTAAGACCGAGGTTCCGCCCAGAGGGAAATACTGTCCCACAGAGGAGGCAGAAGAAACTGCAGTGGCTCTACCCGCTTTTCCACACAGGAGGCCTCCACCAGCTGCAGCAGAGATGAAGAGGTTCTGGCTGGTCAGACTACTGATGGCCTTTAGCTCCCACTCCCGTGCCTTTTGCTTAGGAAAGGATTCTCGTGCTTTGTCCAGACCTAGGAAGGCTTTAGGGTTGCCATAATGCTCACTGCGGTCCCGGTCTGCTCTCTTCTGCTGTTTCTGCTCAGAGTCTGAATCTGGGCCACAAGACATGCCCCCACAGAAAGGGGAGCTGCTCTGGCGGAGGTCTGGAGGAGTGGGCTTGGGGTCAGAGATGGGTGAGAAAGTGGACTTCCATTTGCTGGAAGAAGAGGAGACGTCGCTGCTCACACTACTGGCCCCAGATTTTCGGCCCTGTGAACCTGAAAAAGGAGAGAGAGAGAAGCCTGGGTGACGGTTCAAGATGAAAAAAAAAATCCAAATGCATTTCCATCTATATGTACTGAAACTGAGCGAAATTATTTATTTCAGTGTTTAAACCCTTTTTTTTTTGTTGACAAAAACAATGTGAATAGAATGCTGCATAATAATCAGGTGTAACTTTACAGTATATCAGAGACGCGTCCTTACCCCTCTCACCATCTCGGCTCTCCAGAGAAATTGTTGCAATCTTCCTTTCAATTCTATAAGAGGAAAAAAATGTTCAGGACAGAAGGATTAATTTAAAGACTGTTTAAAAAACAAAACAAAACAAAAAAACGGTTATTCAGCATATTGGTTAATCCCACCGTAAGGAGCCACTGTCTGCTGGATATCCAGTTTCCTCATCCTCTGAGCTAGGGGTGGAGAAGTCACGGCTGGAGCCATTAATCTCAAGAGGGCGTTCTCTCTTAAGTACCGGTGGCTGGTCCAGGTCCGTCTCACATGGGCTGCCACCTGTCTGCTCTGGAGAGGATATGGCCGAGATCTCCAGAGGCTGATTAATGTTGTTCACCTAGAGGTCAATGCAAGTCATTCAAAGTAAGCTTAACGAATCATTTCACACTAAAACATGACGCAATTCATATTCAGAAAGTGTGCATAACAGTCAAGGCTTTGTGTAGAAAGGTCAAATTATAGTAATTATTTTCTCTGTAGCCTCCTGTCTACTCACCATGGTGTTTATATTAAGTGGGGAACCCGAGGAGTAGTTAATCCCAGGGAACGATCGCTTTTTTGGGGAACCACTCGCTGGAATGAGGCCAGAGGAGCTGCGCTTCCGACGGCCTCTCTTGCGTCCCTCTGACCCGTGAGAGCCTGGCGAGTAGTGATGGTGGTGGTGGTGGTGACTGCTGTGGTGCTTTCCCTGCTTGGCTGATCCATGATGTGGGCGGGAGCCTCCGGCAGAGGAGGAGGATGACGACGAAGAGGAGGAAGAAGAGAAGAACATGTGGCGCCGAGCCTCGCTGTCTAGAGTCTCGGGGTCAGATTCAAGCCCGTGATGCTGGTGGCCTTCATCAGGAAGACGAGGGGGTCTGTCTGCATATTGCAGCACTCCTCCAGTGCTCAGCAGTGGGCTGGAGCCAGACCCACGTGACTGAAGACCCAGCAGGGGGTTGCTGTGGGGTGGAGGAGACATGGAGTCGCAGTCTTGATCACATATAGCAGAGTGGGAGCCGTTTACCAACCCTGAAACAGAGGGGAACCCTAAGACAGACAGACACACACACACACACACACATACACATACACACACACTCAGCAACAGTTTCAGTAATAAAAGTCCAGAAAAAGACCTGCAGTAAGAACAAGAGCACATACCTGAATTAGGTGTCAGAGGTTGCTTGCTGCTGTTGCTTTGCCCTGCTGACTGCTCCCTGCTGGACATAGGACTGGGAGTATTCCTCTGCAACAAAATATTCATGAATTCATTAGAGTTATTCATAGTGAATTCATTAAAGTCTATTGTGTTGAAACCTCCTCTTCTACCCCACTTCCATATTTCCCTTTGCACTAGGGATGGGCAGATCAGTACTGAGATATGGATACATCAACGCTTTTTAAAACAAAAAAAAAAACAAAAAAAAGATTTAAAAAAATTCCTATTTTAAATCAGATCCAGTTTCACTATTAAACAGCTTTTCTTGGATGTGAATGTGTTTGATAGAATACTAGCCGTTTTGCATGTAACATCAGAGTATGCCAGTATGAGCTATCACTCTAAAATACTCCAAAAGAGCAGTCTTTTTCTCCCCACTAGAACGGCAGACGAGACCGATCGATGTAGGAATCTAAAATTATTTGCACAGGTGTTTTGAAATCTCCAATACTAACTGATGCTACCTGGAAGCCCCGCCCCCTTCCTCTCAGGTGACCTTGTGGGGCACACTCACTTTCCCTCTGGGTAAATGGAGAACGTCTTGAACACATTAATGTGCAACAAAGTCAATCAATGTACATTAGACTAATATATATTTAACATCAGTTAACTATATTTAATTGGAGATTCCACCAAAAAACTTATGAAAATGGTGGAAAGGCTCATTTCCCAGTTTTTAAGACCAGCAGAACGATTAAATACAGGATATACAAGCTATACGCAGGAGCATGTGTTGCTGTGATTGACAGGTGAGAGAGGGAATGGCATTCCTCATCCTTGTACACTCATCGCCTATATTTGTACTTCACAATCTCTCGATCATTGTGCACGTTTTCTGTTGTGTTACTTGATCGTATGGAAGAAATTTGTTGCACTTATTATTGTTTTAACACACACACACACACACACACGAACACGCACCAGTCTCTCGGCACGACTGGGCAGCACCACGCTGGCCAGTGGGATGCTGACAGGAAGTTTGCTGGGGTGTACAGTGCTGAGAGGGATGCTGATTGGGAGACTGGTTATACTGTCACCTGATCCTGCTGGGCTCTTTTCCTTATTCACCTGAAAAATGAGTGACACAGCATTTTAGCATCACAGTTATACACATACACACCCATGTGCACACTATTTCACTTGTCAAACTGCAAAAAAAAAAAAAAAAAAAAAGGTTGGCAGGTCTGCGCTGGTTTGGACAAACTGTCTCAACTCAAATCACTGATTCTGGAAGTGAGGCCGCGTTCACACCGGGCACTAACGTTTTCTGGGAGATCGGATCACAAGCAGACAAGCAAGACGCATAGCTGTTCACAACTGGCATTACTGAATGTGTCTCCAGTGAGCACTTGTGATCGGATTTCACGCACAGTTTCCGCTGGAGTAGGCGACTCAGACCACCGCCGAATGAGGATTGAGCGATGAGCTCACAAAGCGTCTCCGAGGCTCATTTCACCCCATTCAGATCTGCACTTAGTTCTGTTCACCTGTGATCTGATTACCCAGGATGCATGAGAATGGCAGGTGTGAACGGGGTCGAAGTGTGCATCACAGAATCTCATGCCCCAACAGAGCCCACCTTTTAGCACAGTGAGCAGCCTGCCTTGAATGGAGGATGTGAGGTCTACAACAGTATCTGGGAGGTTTTAACGCCAGGTTCAGCTCAGGCCTGAGTAACATCTGAAAATGCTCTAAACTAGCTGAGTGGGATTGGACAGTAATGTAAAACCTGCACGAGCACGCTCATTCACACAGACCTCGTAACGACAAAAATTGGCTTCATCCAGTCTAAAACATTTGCAGCAACAAAGTACATTTTACCTGCTTTTCCATCTGCCTCTCTAATCAACATCCACATAGCAGTGACTAGTGCATGTATTACTTAAGTAGTCTATGCTATCGCTAACAGACACACACAGACACACACACACACACAGACAGACACACACACACACAGACAGACAGACACACACACAGACAGACAGACACACACACAGACAGACAGACAGAGACACACAGACAGAGACACACACACACAGACAGACACACACACACAGAGACACACAGACAGAGACACACACAGACATACAGACAGACATACACACAGAGAGACACACAGACAGACAGAGACACACAGACAGAGACACACACACACAGACAGACACACACACACAGAGACACACAGACAGAGACACACACAGACATACAGACAGACATACACACAGAGACAGACACACAGACAGACAGACACACACACAGACAGACAGAGACACAGACAGACAGACACACACACACAGACAGACAGACAGACAGACACACACACACACAGAGACAGACAGACAGACAGACAGACACACACACACACAGACAGACAGACAGACAGACAGACAGATACACACACTTACCCTCTCTGTGTTCTTGAGTGTGTTTGGTTGTTGATTTTCAGCTGCACCTGGTGAGGAGCAGCCCTGTTTCAAGGTTGGAGATGATACAACACCAGCGTCACCCCTGAAAAGACAGAACAGGACATTAAACCTGTTCATTAACTCGTAACTCCAATAGTTATAACAAAAGCAATCTGACCTGTGGATAGTGCTGAGCGCCCTGGCCTGGCCTGTAGAGGAGTCTTGGTTGAGGTGCCTGCGCAGGGCAATCTTAGCTGGAGAAAACCGTGTGTAGTCGGGCAGGGGCTGCCCTAGAGGTCTGCTCCGAGGCTCTGGAGTGGGTGGCACAATCTCATGTTCAGGGGAAATTGGCAGGTAGTGGGAGAGCAGCTCATTCTTGCCATTGAAGCAGCTGATGCTGCCTCCACGCTCATAGTTAGGAGATGCCGTGCCATTGATGGACAGCTCGGGGCTAAGGCCGTTCAGTTCAGCCAATTTGGGGGTGTTAGTGTCTAGCGGGGGGCGGGGCTCTAGACTTGGGATGCTCTTCCGGTATGGAGAGTCTTTACATGGGCTGTAGGAGGACTTGAGCTGTAGTAGCTCCTGTTGTCTTTGGCTTTTCTCCAGCTCCACAATGCTAATCTGTCACGGAAAAAAAAGGGTATGCAAGGAAAGAAAAAATAATAGTACAGCAAATCATGTGCTTCAAGCAAATGGTATCTGGTAAAATAAATTCAACTTTGTGAATTCCTATTTTAACCTGTTCTCTTATAGAATTAATAAGCAAGCATGCACTACATGTGCATTCTGACAATCTGTGGTACCTGAAGTTCTAGGCAGTGGCGCTGTTTCTCAGAGATCTGTCTACGCAGAGCAGCCTTTTCCTTTAACAGCGTCTCGAGACACAGAGATCCCCAGTCCAGTTTCAGTTCCTCACAGCGGGCCTTTAGCTGCATGGGAATGAATTAGACAGACAGCTTTTGCTCATAAACAGCACTTAAAACAATAAGCAGCCAGAGCTGGACGCAAGAAAACTGCATATAGAGTTAACATTTTCATTATCCAAAGATGATAAGAGTTCAGCTCGCTTCTGATACAGGTCACTGGGGCTCACCAGTAGCAGGCTCTGGTCTTTAAGCTCAGCCATGTCTCTCTCCAGCTGCTTGGTCTGCTCTTTCAGCTGCATATTATGGGCCATGATCTCTTTCTGAGCCTGCACCAGGTCCTCTACTGTCACTGCCTTTACTCCTAGCTGCAAGAAAATCGGAAGAGCAAACCTGAAATTACAGCATAAAGACTGATAGGCTCTATGCTATTAGTCAAAAAGTTAGCAGGGACTTGGTATGCCTACATTTTAGCTGATCATTTCGCATTTCAATCATGTCACTCTTACCTCCTCTAGTTTGGCCTGGAAAAGGTCCCTGATCCTCTCCTTGTGAGCATGGCAGGCGTTCATCAGTCGCTGGGCTTGACCTGACAGTTCAGTGTGTCTGAGCTACGAGAGATGAGAGATGCAGATCAAAGAACATTAGTAACACTTTAATGCTAAAATAAAAGTTGTCAGAAAGTGCTCTGAGTTCACAATAAAAATGTCCATGTCTACAAATATGATCTGGAAAAGTGAAGTGTTGTACCCGTTCTTGCTCCAGTGCTTGCTGTAGGTTCGTGTGGTACTGTGGGGTCTTCATATACGTCAAGAACTGCATGTACTGGACTTTGAAATTATCTGCAAGAGGAAAAATGAAAAATAAGAAGCTCTTAGCTCGTTCACTAGATGACGTGCTGCTGAAACAACGTTACTAATAAGAAAAACAATATACTTTTGGCCACTTTATTAGGGATACCTAGATTATACCGACTTCAACTGTATGTTTGCTCTAGGCATGTGCCCGGGGGCTGTTAGCCAAGTTACCATGGTAACAGCCCCCATTTTAACCCTTGCTTATTTTTCAGAAACATTGCTCATTTATTGATCTATTTATTTGAATTACAGCCTAAATAAAAAAAATATTAATATTAAAAATGTGTATTTTTGTGAGGTTACTTTTTTACTGCCACATTTGACAGCAATTTGTTATTAGTATTATTATAAATGAGGTCATAAAAAAGCAACTATATTTCACAATGAATCGCCAAAATAACTAAAAATGCAATGTGCAGCAACACAATGATCCTAAACAAACTAAACTGAAATCGCTTGTTATTCCACTACTATCATAACATATTTGTTACTTGATTTTTAATAAGGAAGGATTTTTTTGATTAGAGAATCTATAAGAATTTTTATGTTATTTTAACACTAAGCTAATAGTCATGTACCTTCCTATGATGGTTTAACAGTTCCAGGTAAGGCACAGGCAAGTTCATTATATATTGGTGGTACCATATCATATCATCTCAAAGCACCAAGATGATGAAGGTTTTATTTTGGTTACAATTTTGGTAATTTCTGCTTTGAACAAAAAAAAAAAAATTAGAGGAGCATACAATCACAAAAGGAAAGGATGTTTACCCAGTAGAGTCTGCAGGCCCACAGGCATGTGGCCGAGCAGCAGCTGGCCAGCTGTGTAATGCTGAACTTTAGGAGGTAGCTGGTAGTAGGGGCTTTGAGGCGATTTGTATGCATCTGTGAGAAAACATCAGCAAAAATTGCAAGATCTACCCAGCACAAAGCAACAGTGTGGCTCTTACAGATGAAATGTGGAGGTGAGCTGAAGTGGGTTGATGCAGCTGGTGCAGACGTACCCTGAGGAGGCGCTGCGGAGACAGTCTTGGCATGAAGCAGTTCTAGGGCACTCTGACTCTTCTTGGTCTTGCGTTCAGTGGCTGCTGCCAGGATGGACTTCTTGGGCCGCCCACGTTTCCTGTTGCCCAGCTTGCGGCCCTTGGCCAGTAGCTTGGCACGACGAGGTTTAGGTGACGACTTCACAGGTACCAGTGCCCCTGACGTCTCCTCCTCACCACCTGACTCCTGTGGGGGGAGGGAGGGGGAAAAAAAAAAAAAAAAAAAAAGATACCTGACTTAAAATGTAGCATCCTACCATTTGGGTGTACGTGTTGGGAGTCATATTGGGTGCGTATGTAAAAAAAAATGTTTGCGGGGCTGTTGTAAATTTAAACATGCGCCTCTCATATTTTGTAAATAATTGTTGATAATATCCTTATAGTATGTATAGCTGCTGAAGACTTATTAATAAGACTATAATAACATGGATGATTCGAAAACCCAGAAGTATAAGTCACAAAATCCCCCAATGTTCGCTCTTTGTGCTGTGTATTATTACTGTTTGCCTCTTAAAATGAGGGCTGAACCAGCATGAGCATGGAAAAAGAGAATTAAAGAAGCAAATGATTTGGACGGCACCTTGTGCTCCTTTGGCTTGGTTGGGGTGGTGCTGCTGCTTTTACTGTCCTTGGTCTCCTTCTGTTGACGCCGTTTCACTGCTTCCTGCTCCTCCTAGTATCGCAACGGGAAAAAGATCTCATTTATGTGAAAAATACCAACCAAAAGGCTGGTATTGCTTTGTCCATTTTTTTCCCCTATTAAAGAAAAACAGATTTACATGTTCACTTACCCTGAGTTTAGGATTTTTAAGACTAGAAAAATAGTTTTCAAGCTGTGGATAGAGAGAGGGGGGGGGGGGGGGGAGCAATTGCTTAGAAAAAAAAAGATCAGGAAAACCACATGACTCCACTAGAAATATTTCGTTCTACCTGAAGGTTTCAGTAATTAACACTAGGTAAAGGTGTAACAGCAGAACATTAGACATTGGTAATAATAGTACTCACTATGGTACGGTCTATTGTATGCAGATAGTAGGAAACTGGCTTCCCTGTCCAAGACACTGAGCCTCTCAGTGGAGAAAGTTCAACAACACGCATTATTGTGCCAATATCTGTACAAGAGAACAGCACACGATATTAAAGCAGGTGATGCAAAATGATCGTACATGAAGTGACGGCGTAAATGTGACTGAATATAAAAACATACCACTCAAGTTTCGACTGTTGATTCTAAAATTGAGAGGTGCAAAAGGTTTTGAGGATACAATTTTTCCACCTGAAACAGCAGATGAACACTGTTTAAAACTAAAACAGACTGTTTACTATACCAAGCTGATAAACATCTCGAACTACACATGGGTAGACAAATCATATTTATTAGTTAGCCCACTGGGTAAGTACTTGCCAATCTAACGTAATAACTAACTATCCTGCTGTATGTTAAGTGCATTGACACAGACTAAGTGAAACAAAATTCCAGGAAAGAGGACGACTCGGCCGTCCTCGTCTAACATGGTTTCTGAGGAAGCACCACCCGTTTGCTTCCTCGGCAAAAAGTCAGCGGGTTTTTGGCCAATGTTTCTGCTAAGAGATGTGTATTGCTCTTCTCGTGTCACATGTAAAAGATATCGAGTCTGGCTAGCACTTCAGTGTTGACGTGTTTAACCATGAGCTGACTGCTCTGTGTGCTCAGATCTGTCAGTGTATCCACATACCTGTGTGTTCTCATTTTGAAAAGATCCTGTCACCCATGCAAACTAACACGTGTAGTAAAAATCATTCCACTGTCAGCGAGATCACGCTGGGGAATCAGGAGTGTGTGCTGTAGTGACAGCATCGAGGTGTTCCACCATGAAGTGCGTTACATTTAAACATGCCGAATGAAGGCTTTTATACTGCTAGTCAGTAAGGTGTAAGGCTTTTTATTCTTTCTCTGGTTGCTGATAATAGCCCAGATAAAATCTGCTTCTCCCAGACACCTGGGCTTGTGAGTTGTCCACCACTACTACATCTGAGGAATCAATAATCTCAATCAGTCATATACTGTTGTGTAAATCATGACGTCTGGTACTGAGACGGCAAACTCATCGCAGACTCATCAAGAGCATAGCTACCCGAAAAGAGCTGTGGTTAATCAGCTGCCCTGTTCCACTTCCTGCTCCTGAAGAAAAGATACAACAGAGCAACAGGTGTACAAACCTTCCTTCATGTTGGCAAATCGTTCCTTCAGCTGGTGATCCACCTCTGGACCAAAGGCAAAGTTATTCACAAAAATAACACTGCAAGAGAACAAATACTATCAGTGCATTATACCCTTTACTTTATAGTCACTATAATTAAATTCACTCAAAAGTTGCATTTTTAAGCCGATAACCTTGAACGGTATGGATATGTATTTTACCAAGGTGCAATACCTTGTGTTCGCTATCCTTTCTCTCCAGTCTTCTGACAGAAAATCTCCTCTCTCCAGCTACAGAAAAGGAGACAAGCAATTCCAGTGAACATCACACCAACTGTAAGGTTTCTGTAAAAATGCCACAGACTATTTTCATGCAAGATTATTCAGATGTCTCACATTTCACTACAGAATGGATGGATAAGAAGCAAATTACTAGACGCGATAATGCAAACGTGATGCATGCATTAGACTGTGGATGTGACGGTCAAAGGCATAAAAATGCTCGTGATTTCATTAAAATGCAGAGTGCTCCTAAAGAAACTTCATTAGCCTGTCCAGTGCGTCCTGAAAAAGGTGGAGCAAGAAATCTAAAAAGAGCTAAAAAGGAAATTCAACTCATGAGAGCACGTGAGGAAATGCAGTTCATCAACTTTATCTCTCGAATATTAATGTTTAAAAAAATGGAGTGGATTTGTCACACATGCAGAAAGATAATGACAGCATGGCCCGAGCCCACAGGATGCACTGAAGACGAGGTCAAGGGACACGCAATGAAAGAAGGGTATTTATATTTCTGTAATCTCTATAAAACACAAAAGTAGGAGGAGAGAAGTTCACAGGAGAAGAGCAAGAATCAGACTCGCTGGAGGGCAGACATCACAGAGAGACCTGAGATAACCGTTAGGGAGCTTAATGGTTTGCATGTTATTGTCTGGCACTTAAAAAAGAAAAAAAGCTATTGGTGCCTGATGTTTTAATTTTAGAAGCCCTGTATATATTTCACATTAGTAAACTGAAAGGATTCTCCATTTACCATGATATAAAGTGAGGGTGACATCAGGGCAACTTTCAAGCAGAGCAAGACGAGAGCATCAGCCGAAACATTAGGCAAATAGCGTGAGATGGGAGGAAAGGGGCGGGGCTTCCAGTGGTTTCGGTTAAAATGGGAGCGTTCAAAACACCTGCACAAATCATTTCAGATCCACTGGGACACTGGCCGTTTTTAACTGAGGAGGGGAGAAGAAGACTGCGCTTCTGGCATGCTTTTAAGTGATAAGTCATAGCAGGGTACTCCAACATTAAAGTGCGGAGCTCCTACACACAAAGGGCAGCTGGTCTCACGACATGGTGGGGTGACGTCACCACCCTGAAGTGTGTTATTCCTTTTAGGCCACAGTAATTTGCCAACACTAACATTTTTTATTTATTAAACAGGATCATGTTGCACTTTTCATCCACTTATAGTTACATGTAAAGACTTTTCTGTGTCTGAAAACAGTGACGCCTCTGACTATTACAAAGTGCTGACAACAGAGACCCCATTAAAACTGCTGTACAAGTCCCCGTGTAAAGCCTCAGTGTAATAAGTATTCATATTCAGTAACTGCTGGACTTATGGCTTTACACACTAGTTAAACTGAAGTGCTTCAATACACACGAACCATTTGACACTGCTTATATATAGCCTCCATAGGACTAAAAATGGTGCAAATTGTTTTATAATTAATCACACAATATTTCTTGTCCCCCTACAAAGTTGTGCCTGTGCCATTTTGCATGTATCTAATTAAACATGCAACTCTGCTTTGTTTTTGGCTCCAAGGCTGCTCTTTCACATTTTCCCCTTTTCTATTTTTATAATTCTGGTATTGGTTAATACAACACTGCTCCCTACTGTACACACTCATGTTACATGCAGGTATGAATGCAGACACCTACGTGAGCATCTGCATATAACGCCCTGAAATGCTCACAAACACATGGTCACGGAAGTATCAATCATTTCCTGAAACTTACTGTATACTCGCCGTGCTTTTTCCCATACCACTTCATCCACCGCTTGAATTCCCTGTCCATTGCCTGCAATCCAAGAAACGAGGTCAGGTAATTAAAAAGTAGTTACATTTGATATAGCCCACTATACACTCTCCAGGCATTTTATTAGGAACACATTAATACCGGACCCTGCTCTCAAAACAGCCTCAATCCTGTGTGGCACGCGTTCCACAAGATTTTGGAAGCATCCTCTTGACATCCCAAAAGTGCTCGACTGGATTCAGATCAGGTGACTGGAGAGGCTACTGAAGAGCACTGAACTCACGATTATGTTAATTGAACTAGTTTGACTTGTGTTTTGTGACATTTTCATGTTGGAAGTGGTCACCAACGATACTCAGACAGGCACTGAAACAGTGCTTGATCAGTCTTAAGGGGGCCAATGTGTGCCAGAAATGTGCACCGTTAGACCACCACCAGCAGCCTGAACTGTTCCCACAAGGCAGGTCGGGTCCATTTATGTGCATTTTGTATCAGAAATCAAGATTAACTACGTTCCAATTTTCAGCTACAGGGAGCCTGTGCCCTCTGTAGCCTCAGATTCCTGTTCCTCGCAGACAAGAGTGGAATCTGATTTGGTCTTCTGCTGTTGTAGCTTATCCACCTCGAGGTTAAACACGCTGTGTGATCTGAGATACTTTTCAGCTCACCATGGTTGTAAACAGTAGTTATGAGAGTTACCTGTAGCCCTTCCTGTCAGCTCAAACCTGCCTGGCCATTCAGCCCTGACCCCTCACATCGAGACTTTTCTGTCTGCAGAACTGCCACTCACTGGAAGTTTATTTGTTTATTTTGCACCATTCTGTGTAAATTCTAGAGACTGCTGTGCGTGAAAATATCAGATCATCAGCAGTTTCTGAAATACTCAGACCAACATGTCTCAAAGTCACGGTCAACATTACCTGACTCTCTTGACCTGTATCTGCATGATCTTATGCATTGTGCTGCTGCCAGATGATTGGCTGACTGGATAATTGCATGAGCAGGTCTGCAGGTGTTCCTAATAACGTGACTAGTGAGTGTATACTCAGTACATTTATCATACCATTGCCTTCATCATACCACCTTTTACACAGAATTCTGTACAAAAAATGTTAAAAAGGGGGGGAGCGTTCTCTACCTCTGCGTATGTGGCTGGAATCTCGGCCTTCTCTACACCGTAGTAGTGCTTACAGTTAGTAGCTGCAGCGACCTGCAGGACCACCTGGCCAACACCTGTAATTCAAGCAAAGAAAGCAGTAACCAGTTATTCCAGTCTGTGATTCCAGGAAAAAAATGTGCCAGTACTTTCTTTTTTTAGTACATTAGTTATCAATTACAGCATATTTCTGGAGCTTTGCAGTGATTAGCACGCTAAATTACAGATGTGGGAAACATACTGTATATTACTTTAATATTATTATCTCAGTAAAGAAGATATAATTAAGACTAAACTTTAATAATCATCCAAACTGTCCAAATTGTCCAAAATACTAAAACTAATGATAATGTTTGGTTTGAAGTAACATCAGTGGAGCTGATCGCTCCCTACTTTTGTGTTTACACTCTCTGTGTCATGCTGTGCGTTATTTTCACTTGCGTGTAAGTGCAGTGTAAAGTCCAGTGGAATCACACAATATGTTCTGCGTGTTGTGTGTAACCAAAAACTGGTTGTTATGGCTCCCGGGTAGAGCAACAGAAAAAAGTGTTTAGCCTATCATCAAGAGATAGTGAGTCTGAAGCTCAAGAATGCGTCGACCAAGGAAGCAAACCTGGTCGCACACTCTGGGTGGGAGGGACCGCATACTCTCTGTCCACTGTCAGTCACAGTGACACCACCACACAACGGTGGGTGTCCGAGCTCACGGATGCAGGAGAGGGCAGATAGCACTGTCCTTAAGAGTTTGTTATGCTGCCGTGTGACACACCATGAGCAGCAGACTATAAATTAGAGCCTTTTGGGTTTGGTCTCACTACCCGGAATAGAAAGTGAACATCCTACGTCTAAGCTTTTCTAAACAGTCACAGTCTCAAACTGCACCTAGCTGCTGTCATTAGTGCAACATGGATGAGCCAATTCGTTTCATAGCATGAAAATGTATATGTTGGACTGTGATAACATCAAATTACATGTAATTACACAACAGAAGTTACAGCAGAAAAACACTGGCTAGTGTTGCTGTGTGTGCCAATTTTGCTCCCTTGGCTCCCGGCCATGGATGGCTGTAGCGTAGTCGGGATTCATACTCGTGATCCCTCAACTATGCAACGAAAATAGGATCGCGGCGTTTTACAGTATTTATTCCACCACATTTTTCAGTATTAAATGTAGCTTTACGTTAGTACACAAGCTTTAAGGTGCAAGGACTCACCGCTGCCCAGGTCCACAAAAGTGTCCTCCTCCATCATCTCAATCTCATCAATGATCTGAGCCACCAGGTCAAATGAAGTCTCTCCATACACCTCAGGAGAGAAGGGCTCATAGTTGTTTAGCTTCTCTGGATCAGTTACAGAGTGATTGTAGACCTGCTGCAGGATGTGTCGGAGCAGGCCATTTGAAGGCCTTTTATTCAGTTTCATCGGCTGAGTTGTACCTTTCCACTGTAACCATCAACACAGAAGGCAACGATAATTAATACTACTACTGAGCTTTTTGACACAGATTTGACCAACTGTTGCAGGAAGAGTTGTGAAAATAGAAGCTGCATATGTCTATCAGTGAGAAGAGATCCTAGCCTACAGCTGGAAGGAGGACCAGTTCTGCAGAGGAGGGTTT
Organism: Pangasius sanitwongsei; assembly: GCA_037576675.1. Lineage (NCBI taxonomy): Eukaryota > Metazoa > Chordata > Actinopteri > Siluriformes > Pangasiidae > Pangasius > Pangasius sanitwongsei. Next base: position 23,767,856 of record CM075013.1, on the reverse strand, counting down.
GAGAGAGTGGGTTGCTTAGTAGAGAAGGGAAAAATTGTTAAGAACTGTGCAGATGGAGAGAGAGAATATTATCTTGGTGGCTAGGTTAGCATAGTCCTCTACCTAATGTGAGGGCAATACAATAACAATGATAAATTATGCCAGAATACAGACTGTCAAGACAGAAAACAGCATATTTATCAGCAATGTGTACACCTGAGTCAACTTACCAGCTGGTGAATGCTGTCAATAGCTCTGTTGTACTTGTCACATAGTCTCTGCATACTTTCAAAACTACAGAAAAAACAAATATTCGTTTCATGAGTCAAAGATACACCCAAATCGAGACAGAATAAAGAATTTCATTTTAAAGTTTACATTTGTTGAAACTTCGTTACTTTGCCAATGTCCATAAAAAGTAAGTTACAGCTTCAGATTAACCCATAAGCAAAAATGTTACTGTTCATTTATGAAAGTCTGTTTATCGAGTAAAATATGCACAGCCATTAAGCAATCGAGGTTCTTACATGTTTTAGGGACACATCTTCTGACTACTGTTCACACTGCATAACTCGAAGTGATGGTAAAAATCACACCACAAAGCTGTTCACACTGAATCGTGCCTCATGACGCAGGGGCTTGCGCTCAGAACGTTAAATGCCAATGATTACTTATTTTCCCTGAGCCTTGTCTGGTGTCGCTGTGGCTGCTTCAAATCACTAGTTTTCTCAACATTTTACTGGATATACGCACCAGCCAGAATCAACCAACCAGCAAAAATGTTAAACTCGTGGGGACCTAAAAACTCGAAACTTTCAACAATAGTGTCTTGCCAATCAAACGGAGAATCAGACCAGAGCAGTTTCTGTCTGTAAGCAGAAAGCAGAGCTCATTATGTTTCAGTCGATCATTTTCAATTTTCCATTTCCATATTAAACCTCTGTTCATAGCTATTTTTGATTTATTTAGAGTTATACACACAAAAATGCACATCGTTTTTGCACTGTCTGAGTCAGAAATAAAAACGAAGTATTTTCAGTCATAATTTTCCTTCATTTAAACTTCAAAATATTCTGAGAATCGAATCGAAATTGTAAAGCCAGTACCATGAACTGAGTCATAACCGGAGTGTATTGTTACTGACGTCACGTCATCACCCTGTGCGTGCCTGTTACAGCTGTGTGTGTGTTGTGACCGTGCTAGTATTCTCATCATCATGACCGCTGATCACGTTGTTACTTTGTGGTCTATAATTTCATGCTTGCAATTTATTTTCCCTTTGTTTTATTACTACACCCTGATGTACGATGAGTGTTGTGCTGCTCTTGATGCCACCGCTCCAGGCCAGTGTGAAACGAGACTTTGGATAACATTATGCATTAGTTCCACCTCATCACCAGGCCACGCATATGAATCCTTGTGTTTGTCATTTTCTTTCCCCTCCAAACTTTTGGCCAACTGCGACCCTGACCAGGATAAAACAGCTACTGAGGATGAAGGAATGACTGGATTTTTGGCCATGTTTTATTCATATCTGTCTACTTCAGTGCTCAATACTCAGCTCTTAATGTTGTTCTCATTGGCTGGTGAAATCGTGTGAGTGTTTTCAAATTGACAGCTCAGTAAAGATGATTTACACCACGTTTAAGCTCTGGTTGTTTTGAAAATGGAGGCGTAAAAACTGTGTTCAAAATCAGCACATATGTGGATGGGGCCTTACTTCTGTTTTTCAGGTTAGTTTGCATCCTCTTTAAGTGTCCACATTACTCTGAAGTATAACACTAACAGTCTCAGGAAGGGTAGCATGGCAATGATCTCACCAGTCACCTCACTCCGAAAACGCTGAGTGTTAGGTTTGAGAAGTTTTATGTGCAGTAACTTTAAAAGGAAAGGAGAGGTCAAAAAAGCATGAATATGGAGGAAGCTGTTTGACACGGTTTGATTAGCGACGCTTCCATTTCCTACTTTGGTGATTTTATTCTGACTCACGGGGACAACCTGGCTTTCCACTGGATTCAAACTCGTGAAATGAGCTGGTCACTTGCTGTGCGCAGCCTGCAACACCTCAAGAGTAACACCACAAACTTTAACCGACTGAGCCAGGCTTCTAATATTTATATCGGACACTGATCACACTATGCAACGTGCGATTAAATAAGAACTGTGATCTCACAACAGCTCATTGGACTCATGCACTCAACTGCATGCCCAACTTTACATCTGAACAGGAGATGTTCTGGGTAAAGCAATACCTTTTTGTGTCATAGTCAATGAGCACGTAGTTCTCCATCGCCAGTTTAAGGTCAGGGATCTCCTCGCACACCCACCTAGTGAAAGACACAAACGCAGTTTAGTTACACGCCAGCGACCTGCATCTCAGTCATCGGTTAGTGCACGATATGAACGATACCTACCGTATAGTTTCAATAATTTCATGTGCAGCATCATGATGTTTATCCTGTAGAGAAAGAGAGAAATATAGAGAACAGACAAATGACTGAAAACTTAACAGCAAAAACAGAGACGACAGTGTAGACGGTTCAGTAAAGATGATTTACTCCATGTTTAAGCTCTTAACACAAGATTAGAAGCGTAACACAATGACACTAACTGCATCTGTTCACTGCTTAAAATATCAGTATCTGTATTTGGATTTAAACCCAAAGTAAAGCAGTAAAGCAGAAAGTATTTATTTAGTTAGTTAGTTAAAAAAAGACGTGGTCTTTCTTTGTCCCACAAGCTTCATGAAAGGAAAAAACTCCAAACGACTTTTTGGTTGCGTCCCAGATGGCCACCTTTCCATCAGACATACAAGCGTCATTAAATCTTTCGCCCTGCACACAGGAGAACGCTAAAACAAAACCTGTCTTATGAGAAAATGCATTCGCATGGCAGTGAAAGTGGCACAGCATGACCCAGTGACCTACTTTCTGCCAGTGAGAGCCGAAGAACACACAGTGTACCGCGGCTGGACCCGACTTCCTCTACGTACTCCGCCCACTCCTGCCTACACTCACCGCCAGCACGATGCCTACATCCTGCACAGGAACAAATCAGAATCCCTGCAATAAAGACTGACTGTTTAAAGTGCCCCTGAAATCAAAATGGCTCTTTTAGAGTTTTCTGTCCCTATCCGTACACCAACACAAAGAGTACATCTGAAAGAAGGAAAGGGAAAATGCACACACGAAAACATCCTCTACGTGATCGCCATTTCTCTGTAAACACTAAAAGTCATCTGGTGTCACGCATGTAATTGCAAGTCCATTGCAACCTTGCAACAGCTTCCCGATCCGGTCATGAGAATGAGTTCAGGACGTTCTTCTTCTGTCAAAGGCATTATGAAGGCTAGGGTTAGGGTTATAAATATATATAGTATAGAAAGCTAGCCTTTATAATGCCTAAATAAATCAATATTTGATGCTGCTTCTGAAGGGCAATACTAAATAGAAAAAAAAGATCTTTAAACAAAACAATTTACACTGATCATCCTGTTCAAAAGTTCACACACACACACACACACCCTGTCTTTCTTGAGCATCAGTGAATGTTTGCACCTTCTGTAATAGTTGCGTACGAGTCCCTCAGTTGTCCTCAGTGTGAAAAGATGGATCTAAAACATCCTATAGCCGCTGTTGGAAAGAGGTCAAATATGTAGTAGATGCTGGAAAAGCAGAGAATGTGAAGGATCTGCAGGATTTTTCTGAAGATCAGTGGGCAGCTTAACTCCTCAGGACAAACAAGGGACTCATGATCAACTATCACTAAACATAAAAACAGTCGCTGATCATCCAGGTAACAGCACAGAGCCAAGCGAATGTAAACTTTTGAACTGGTTCATTTGTGTAAATTCAGTTATTATTGTGTCTTGTGGACTGTATGTAAACATCTGCTATGTGAAATAGCTGATTCAATGGCAGTACTAAATAAAAAACAAATAATTTTTTAAATTATTAACATTTTGCAGATTCTGCAAGGTGTGTGTGAACCCCAACTGTAGTCACTGAAGACACATTCGAGACACAAAAATACCTGGTGAGAACGGATATCTATCTCAGCCGCCCATTTGTGATCAATCAACCGAGACGGACGTTAATAGCAAATCTGAACAGGGCCTGTGCGTAGGAGGGGTGCGTGCGTGTGTGTGTGTGTGTGTGTGTGCGTGCGTGCGTGCAGCAGAGAGGGGGCAGTGTTCCTGTCGGTTCCCACACAGCAACGCCTGCGCAGCAGCTAAAAATAACACCAGCAGGGGCACACAAGGAGAGCTCACACACAAGCTCACTCACGCAAAAAAAAAAAAAAAAAAAAGAGAGAGAGAACGCAGGCTGCTCGCGGTACAGCCCTCTGTCGTGAATGGTAGCGTAAACATGTGACTCACTCACACATACTCCCATCTCTCGCTACCACAGTACCACTCACAGTGACTCACGTTTATGACACAGAGTACAACTTAATTCTCCTGCTATAATGATGAATAATCTCGAGGTCTATCACCTTAAAGACAGCTCATAAGCTTTGTCATGGGCCAAAGCTGTTTCATCAGATGGAAACCACCCATCGCTCATCACTTATCAGTCTGTGATACTGTGCATAACGCATGGCAGAATCATAACCGTCCCCATCACACCCCCGAGGATAAGCAGGGTAATTCTTCTAACGTCATGGTGAAACGTCATAATTATACCTTAAAGGAGATTAAGTCGCTTCGACGGAAAATCACAGTTAACATTCATGCGTTGTATCCAGGCTTACATCAAAAGCTAAAACATTTTTATTCAGCGTAAAATTCTTTGAAATTTGTGGAAAAGTATTCTGTAAGAAGAAAAAGTAACCAGGGATGAGAATATTATGAACTCATCGACCTTCCCTCCCAGTTCTCCTGGAATACATGGAAGAAAGGGGGAACAGTCTGAGGAGGACTACAGTCCCTTGGGTCTCGGGGGGAAAATATTGTGCTCATTTATTAGCATTTATCTGAAATTCACAAACAGATTATAAAAACAGGAGAGCACATTGCAGCTCAAAAAAAACCCCCAAAACAAACAAAAACCCTACACATGACCATCTGTGTGTGTGTGTATGATTTCATATACATACATAGACACACACATGCAGTTTCTGAAATACTCAAACCAGCCCTTTTGGTACCAACAACCAGGCCACGGTTAAAGTCACAGAGATCACACTTTTCCCCCATTCTGATGACTGATGTGAACAGTAACTGAAGCTCTTGGCCTGTTTCTGCATGATTTTATGCAGTGTGCTGCTGCCACGTGATTGGCTGATTAGATAATTGCATAAATGTGTTTCTGTTAAAGTGACCAGTGAGTGCACACACACACACACACACACACACACACACACACACACACACACACACACACCCCAAAGGGAAAGGAAAAGTCAGGTACCAATGAAAATAAAATTACATCTACTTAATGCTGTATTTATTATTTACAATATATTTACACCCTTATGCACTATGCAGTTTCTCAGCTGGTCTGTCAGTTTTGCGAATTCTGTTCGACATATTCGGACACACTGTAGACAGACAGAACAGTTTTCCGCCATGCTACATTTCTGTCTTATTGACGGGAAAACTGTCCCGGACAGGTGCACCAACTTTCACAACCCACTCGCAGACTAATGATAAGGAAGGCAAGAGAGAAGCCAGCAGTCACCTGTGCAGAGTTGCAGGACGACCTGAAAGCCGCAGGAACAACGGATAAACAGAAAGCGATAAGAAATGAACTGCGCCGCAATCGTCTCTGTTCCCACACGTCACGCAAAACTCCTCTACTAAAAAAGAAGCCTGGAAAGCGTTTGGACAAACCAGAACACTTTTGGAACAACGTATTCTTTTCAGACAAAAAAAAAAAAAAAAAATACAGGACTCTTTTGCAATAACCGAGTTTGTCATGGTTGGAGAAAGAAGGGCTGTGCGTATGATCCCCTGAACTCGGAAAGTCTTACTCGTAAACTCAGGATGTCTCCTCAAACCAGAGTTCAGAAAGTAACATCAAATTAACATGGCTGCTCACAGCATCAACAGTAACTCCAGTAGTACCTCTTACCTTTAAACGAGTTGTACTGAATATACAAGTATCTGCTTTAGATCAATCAACATAGACATATTTGCTTGTTGAATCTAAACACAGTCTATATGGTTCACTGTTCTGATATTACATCACTCATCACAGTTAGTTGGCTATCTTATTGCTAACGAAACACTAATGCGGAAGCGTCCATGACTTTTTTACCTCCCAAGTCTGTAGCTCGAACGCGTGGCAGTCGAAAATGACGCAATTCCGACTTGAAAGTCAAGTGCTGCGTTAGTGCCTCCTGCTCATGTCAGATAAGCCATTATCAGAACCTTACACCTTGACTAATGAAAACACTTAAGTTCAACTGCCGTAACGGTCTACTGCATGTTCTCAGGGTGGGAAGGACGGCGTACTCGTTCTCTCCTGTTTCTCACTGAGGCCCTAGCCAATCATGCGTGTCTGAGCTCAAGTATGTGGAAGAGGGCAGATAGTTTCCTTTGAGACCCTGTTCACATCTGGTATTAAAATCTGTCTCCTGTGAGCCGATCACTAGTGGACAGCCGAGACACACAGGCATTCACACCTGGTGTTATGAACGTGTCTCCACTGACCGCTTGTGATCAGATTTCATACATCATTTCCTTCCGCTACATTTATTTTCAGGCAGAAATGTTCTGCGATTCCTCTCATGTAGCTATGCGTGCTGTTTCACATATTTCCATTGTGTGGTCTGCTAACGAAACTCACACTCCCCTCCAAACGTACTGGGATGGCAAGGCCAATTCTTTTGTTTTTAGATCAAAAGATGGACATGAGATGATAGATCAGAATTTCAGCTTTTATTTCCTGGCATTTACATCTAGATGTGTTAAACAGGTTCGAACACGTCGCCATCAGTGGCAGACCAACCAAATTTTTAGGTGAGCTATAGGAACAGATTTACTTGAATTTTCTTTAAGACTATAACACTTAATATTTGGTTGTGTATGTCTTGCTTGCAGTAAATGCATTAAGCCAGTGACCCACTGACATCACCAAACTGTTGCAGTCTTTTTTTGTGATGCTTTTCCAGTCATGTACTGAAGCTTCCTTCAGTTGTTTGTTTTTGGGGGGTTTCTCCCTTCAGTCTCCTCTTCAGGAGGTGAAATGCTGCTCAGTTGGGTTAAGGTCTGGTGATTGATTTGGCCAGACTAAAACCGTCACCTTTTTTCCCCTGATGAAGTCCTTGTTGTGTTGGCAGCGTGTTTTGGCTCACTGTCTTGCTGCATGATGAAGTTCCTCCCAATTAGATTGGATGCATTTCTCTGTAAATTGGCAGACAGAATGTTTCTGTAATCTTCTGAATTCATTCTGCTGCCACCATCCTGAGCTCCATCATCAATAAAGATTAATGAACCAGTTCCAGAAGCAGCCATGCAAGCCCAAGCCATGACACTACCTCCACCATGCTTGACCGACAAGCTCGTTTGTTTTGGATCATGAGCAGATCCTTTCTTTCTCCACAATTTGGCCTTTCCATCACTTTGGTAGAGGTTAATGTTCATTCCAGAGTTTTTTGTGGCTCTGTCATCAACTGCTGTTGTTTTTCTTGGTTGACCTGTACGATTCATTCTGATCCGTTTTCCCTCTTGTCTCAAAATGGCTTGCTTTTCTCCCACAGACGGCTCTCTGGTCTACATGTTGGTTTGTCCTTTTTAACAAATGCAGTGTTGCAGAACTATTAATTGTTTAAACAAATCAATCTAACAGGGCACCCCTGAGCTACAAGAAACACCTGTCAGTCACATGTTCCAGTATTTCTGATCACTTGAAAAATGCATGGGTTCAAACATAAGGTGCCATGTTCCAAGTGTTTAACACATCTATATATAAATATCAGGAAATGAAAGCTGAAATTCTGATATATAGTCTCATATTCATCTTTTGATCTTAAACCCAAATGTCTTCAGTGTATAGCCCAAAAAAAAAAAAAAAAAAAATCTAATTAAAAAGAGCTTGGCCTTGCCGTTCCAATACTTTCGGAGGGGACTGTGTAAATGAATGAGAGATGAGACAGTGAAAGAAGCTACGTAAAGCAGCTGCTTTCATCTCCGATATCATCTTTATCTATCAGTCTAAAATGCAAAGAGCGCTGCCACACATTCAGTGCGATTTCCACACAGTCTCGCAATGATTACGCATTTTCTGGTTAAGGCAATGATGGAATTGATCTGTCGGTTCTTCGCTGCTGTCCGGGACGCTTCTGTGTTCACACTCCAGATGTGATGTGGCCATGTGCGTCACTGATCACCTCCGAAAGTCGCCCGAGTGATCGGATCACAACGTGTCCCTGAGACGCATTAGACCTTGTTTATACTTGTGCTGTCAACTTATAATGGGATCACGCAGGACGCGTGTTAATGGCAGGTGTGAAGGGGCCCGAGTGCGCGATGCAGAATAAGCAGCAGTTCGAGAAGATGTGGTTGGCTTGGAGCAAATGTGTTAGCCTTCACCCTCCCCGGCTGGTGGGTGGGAACGAGCTGGGGACCAAACGAAAGGCCGCAAAAAGTTTGAGAACCTGCTGTATAACACAGACTATTATGATTGTTAAGAACAACAGAGCAGCACTGCAGGTTGTATATGTATATGTGTGTATATATTATATATATATATATATAATATACACACACACACATGACATAAACCTGGTCTAACATTAAGCCAACAAAAACAATATGAAGCTCTCCTGTCCTACCCCATTGCACTTCTGACTGCATTGTTTGTTTGTTTGTTTATTTTTCCACGAATGCAGTTTACTCTGAACATTTCAAACATGGACTTGTATCAGATAAACATTCCTCCTCGGGATCTCTCCACCCTCCCATTACTCCACACAACACCACAATCAGCTAACGTTAGCTCGGTGCTAAACGCTGCCGTCCAACCAGTTTGTACTGCAGGAATAACCTGCTAGCTAGGTTAGCTGTGGCTAAATGTTAACCAGCACCGATTTTCAAACCAGTCGGACATTCGCGGACTGACTAGAGCTCGTTTACACGTGGGGAAATATATATTTTATATACATATACATATATAAACAAACTGACACAAATACTGCCATTCAGCCCTTACAGTTAATGTAGTCTCTGCTAGCTAGTTAGCTTTATCTCCCACAATCGTGTCTGCCAACTACACGTAGCTAGACTGCCATTAGATAATACAATAAATATAATAAAATTATAATAAAATATCTGTAGCTAGTTTACAGTATAAACTATTCACGGTTCGTTTTATTTATTTATTTATTTAATTATTTTTAAATTATAACCCGCGAACTGCTAACCGCTGAGTCGTGTTCAAAAGTATCTTCCCTAAGAACTTCCTCATTATCACGTTTTAGTGGAGACAGGAGGAAATTTGTCAGGCATTCGGGGGGAAAAAAGGTCAGAGTTAGTATTTTAGAAATAAAACACATAAAGCCTGAGCTTGCTCGCTAGCGAAGCCCACAGCGGGAGGACTCTCAGCTGAGCGACACGACCACGCTACAGCTCGCTGCTGGGAGGCTAACGGCTCTAAAGCTATTCATCAGCTACATCTCTGTCGCCTTGCCAAAGTGGACGGAAAACTGAAATTACATTTGTACGCCGACATATATACATATTTTAAAGACGATACTCACATATACTGGTAATGGCCACGGATATCCCGCAGCTTCGGCTCCGACCGGCGACTTGAGCTTCAGCTCGAGCTTCTCTCCCATTATACTTTCTGCCTTGTTTGCCTGCTGGACCAGAGTGAAAGATACCTACAATTTGAACATTCTGACACAAAATATCAAAACTTAGCGAAAGTTAAAAGGTCCAAACAAAAACTGTGCTATTTTCGGATTTAAGTTAGATATTTAAGCTATTTTGTCTAAAAACTGCTCAGGCTGAGCGGCTACTCCATCTCGGCGCTACCGCCGCCATCTTGCCCGGCGTAGGGAGGGGGGGGGGAGGGGGGGAGAGAGAGCGAGGGAGGGAGGGAGAGAGGGAGAGAGAGAGAGAGGGGGGGGAGACAGAGAGAGAGAGAGAGAGGGGTGAGTAAGGTAGGGGGGTGAGTGAGAGAGAGATGGAGAGGGGGGTGGTGGGAGGGGGGGTGAGGGGGGTGGGGTGGTGGGGGGGGTGG